>JAGDYQ010000249.1:721399-1168773 GCA_021962125.1 Bulinus truncatus
GGGTTTGACTTACTCTTATTCAGACTATGCAGGTTCGATTCCTCCCAGAGACATTTTTTTTTATTGTTTTTTTTTTCAGAATGTATCCTTTTAGTTGCTTTAATGAAAAGTAACTAATTAGATCTCTTTGACATTTTTTAAATTGAAATAATTTATCTTTTAGGATGCAACAACTAATTAGGTTTTTAATTAGGGTGGGGGGGTCAAAATCGATATTCCCATAGGCCCCAGCTTGAGGGGAGCCCCCAAAATTATTTTTTACATTAAATATTAAGTACATGTCAAAATGCAGGGCCCCCAAATCCTAGGATCAGCAATGGCTTTACAAATCTATCTTCCTGCAAAGGCTTTGCAGGGTACGGCTAGTTATTGCATATTTTTTGGTTAGGAATAGGGTTAGGCGCAATATTTATAGCTGGATGCCGAAAAAAAATAATTTGGAGTCCATCTAGTCGCAGAACAGACTTACATTGCCCTTGCATATTCTATGTCATATGTTGTTATTGTTAAATTTTTTGTGTGATTTAAGTACCAAGAAGATGCTGATTGCAAAGAAAGCTTTAAATCATTAATTTATTTCAAAGAAATTTAAAAAAAAACTATTACTAATATTTAGTATTTTATTTAGAGTAACTAATAAATAATAAAAATAAAGCCCCTTAGCCCTAAAGGGCCATCAGGGCAGGTAAAGTATTAATTCATTTGCTTCTATAGCCACAGTATATACATGGATTGTATGGCAAGCATAGCACCCAGTCACCTTTACTTCCCCAACTAAAGTCAGGTACCCCATTAAAGTTGGGTGTGCTTAGGGGATAAACTATCACCAGGACATGAAAATATTTCCTTGGATCTCACAAAGGATTGAACTCTGGACCCCCATGTTGACGGTCAAATGCTCTACACTGCTCCGCCATCTTCTGCCATAATTAATAGATAAGAAACAAAATAAATGTTTCTAAATTTGAATAGACATTTTATCAAGGCAAAAGAGTATTCTAGCATAAAATTGGCAATAATTTACCAGTACAGTCAAATATGGGTTTTTGAGTTGCTTTGTTTACTAGTGTTATGTAAGATGAGCAAAAGTTAAAAAAAAAATTTCCTTGACATATGAGTAATGTCTTGCAAGACATTTAAAAAAAAATTCTGTCTGGATATACCAGCAAGGTAATAAAGTATGAATATCATGTATTTCTACTTTTTCTGCTGCACATTTGTTGAAAACTACCGAGACTGTGTTACTTTTCTCATATGCTTGGTTTCACTCAGGAAGCTTCTTTTGTATGGTCAACTAAAGAGTTGAGAGTAAATTAGCTTGGACAATAGCATTATTAAGAGAAGAACAATTAAAATAAAATTAAGGGAAATGTGTAATATGATTAGTGGAAAGCATAGCAGTGAGAGTGACAAATCTGTTTAACATAATATAATGATATGTCGAATTTCTACAAAATTCTTTCTTGGATGCAAAAGAGTCACTGTGTTCCATAACAACATCACACAAATAGTAAAAGATTATAATGAGCAAATGGATAAAACCGATGCTGCTAGTAACAGCAAAAGATGTCTTCACAATAACTAAATTTGAACACTTTATATTATTTATAAAAAAATAACATTTAATAACAATCATTATTATACATAAGAATATCATTATTTGTTATGGATGCTTTGGATTACAAGCCCCTCTCCGGAACAAATTATGCTCCTAAACTGTTGTTTGATTATATTTTTTAACATAATATACTAAAACCATTAAACAAAATTTAATCTTTGTAATTGTTGAATATTTTGTAATCATTATTTCCAATCAGGTGCAGTCTGACGATGAGGAAATTGATTAACTCTATGTTTGCTTTAGATGGCAAAAAAATCCAAAAGTAAGTAAAGTTGTTTTTTTTTTTTTTCAGTTTCATTCCTGTTTTATTAATTTACACAAAAGTTGTCTCCTATCTTTAATTTGGATAAACATATTTTTATGAATAAGTTAAACCAATTTCAAGTATTTACTTTGTACTCCTTATTTCTTTTCTCATATTAATAGTCAATCTATTTCCTGGTAGCAATCAGGCATAGTGTTTTTAATTATATTTTTTAATATTCTTTATGAAAGTCACATAAAATTATTTTTTTTATGGCTTCCTTCTCTAGCAGTTTTTCTTCATATCTTTAAGACATTATAGTATTTTTGTGCTTTTAAACTAAAATCTTATTGCACACATATTTGAGTAAAAAAGTAAATAAATATGTCTGTTCTGCATAAAGATTCATGTGTTGACTGTTTGACAGAGTAAGATATTAATATACCAGTAAAGATTTTATGCTAATTTGAAATACAGTTAACTGATAACACTGATCAGATTAATATGTTTGTAAGGGATACCTTTGAATCTACTTCTGCCCACCTTGTCTTACTATAGTAACTATACCTACTGAAGTTCTTACATTGTTTATTTTTTATTTTATAACTTGGTAAAACATTGATCTATATGGTTACTATTGGTGATTTTTTTTTTTTAAATCCATAAATTACTTTGCATTTCAGAAAAAATGTGGCATTACGATCCTCAGATATCTCCAATAACTTAGACATGGCCATTCATGCCAGTAAAGGTGAATTAAAAAGAAAAATTCTTTCATTTAAAGAGACAAACACACACTCTAGTATATGTTAAGATTGATTTTGAAGTGTTTCTGTTTTTAAAATGCTCATTTAGTTTTTAAAAAGCTTCTAACATTATAGCGTTTTTATTTTAATTCTGCATACCTATTCTAGATGGTCTAAAAATTCAAGCTGGTGACCTGAAGTTAAAACGTAAACATGCATCTGTAACTCTGAAGAGACCGTTGAATTCACTGGATTCAGAAAAGGTGGTTCACAAAACACTTTCTTTTCTTATTTTATACTTATTCCTAAGACAGACTATGTAAGTTGAGTATAGTAGTTCAAGTACTATAATGTGGTATTAGAGCAGGGGATATAAAGGTGGATTTGATGTAGCTATGTATACTCACTCTCTAACCTACCCATACTGTTACGCCACCATGACACACAGGAATGGAGACTTTCACTACCTATTGAGCGTAATGCTCATTATCTTGGAGTTTGAAAAGTGGATTTGTATGGAGCACTATTTATTTTTTCATTGCTTGTTTTATGGCAACCCTTCAAGTGGAACACAACTGCTGCAGTGTATTTTCAACAAGTTTATTGAGCTACTCTATACATTTTTATAAACAGAAATGAAATGTACAATTGAAATCCTTAGCTCTGCCATCTGCTCAGACTCATAGCACATAAATACCCTCTACTTACTACATCTGCTCACTATTTACATGTGTGGTCCCATTTCAAATGTACTCACCTTACGTGAGTAAATTATCGCTTATATACTTAATCCATGCTATGATGTCTGACCAGAAATCACATGATCATTGAAAACCGTTTGTGTCACAACTACAGCTTTTACTTAAGACCACATTGGTATAAAGAATTAAGCCAGATAAAAAGTCCCATAATTGACTCTACCCTATTTTGATATTTATCTGGAAGGTGATGTTCTTAAAATATATTGTATACATTTTGAGATTAATTCTATAAATTCTACATATCATTGATTTTTTCATTACATGTATCTCCACCCATTGATTAAGAAAACACTAAATAATTAAAACGTGTATTTTATATTCTCTAGTAGTTTTAAATGTAAAGAAACTATTGAAATTTATTTTCCTTAATTTCTGTAAAATGATTATTTTATAATAGTTTGACTAATCTTGTTTAATTACTAATGTAAGATTAAAAAAAAAGCATTTAGAAATAAAAAAAAACTGTTAAGAAAACAAATGTATGTTAGAGTTTACTAATATATTTTGTTTATTTAAAGGAAATTTACCCTTGTTATTATTTTAGGCAAAACGGAAGATTGCAAGAGAAACAGTGTTGACGGAAATGGATAAATGGCAGCCAGTCGTTAATGAAATAAGAAGTGTAAATATATAATTATTGTATTCATTAAATGCATATATTTCGATAGTTATATTTATTTTAGTTCTTTTTGTTAATATAGCTTGGATTTGAACTGCAATAAATCATTGATATCTATACATTTTTTAAATGTGCCAAGTTTTATAAAAAAAAATGTTCCCTTAAGGGCTCATCAGGACAGCTGAAGTGTAGAATTCATCTGTTTCAGTAACCTTGGCCTTTAAATGGGTTGTGTGGTAAACACAACGGCCAGCTGCTTTTACACCCCCCCCCCATTTAAAGTCAAGTACCCATTTAAAGCTGGGTGGACTTGGGGGACATTCACCAGGATCTGAAAAAATCCAAAGGTTCTGAGATTCTTACTCAGGACCCTTCGGTCGACAGTTTACTGCTTTCCACCACATGATTACCTGTCCACATTTAGGCTATAAATATGAAAAAAAATTATTTTGAAATTGTTCATATACAAAAAACATAATCTTAATGTATCCCAACAGGCATCACAGACTGTGTTTTCCAATAGGCCACGTGGTCTGCAGATGTTTCAAGCCATGCAACCTAAATCATTTACTGTAAGTAAAAGAAGAACCATTTACAATTTCTTACCTTGTGTTTTAATGAGGATTTTTTCATTTGCACCCATCGAAACTTGTGCAGTATGACAATATATTAACAATGAGTACATGCTGTTTTATTTTATAAGAACACAAATTGAATAGGGAAAACTGTAGCAAACAATTTAATGAGTACTTCTTTTAGAGAATGATAATCCACTCTAGTCTTGCAGTAAAACTCACAAAAATAAATCATGATCAAAAGTCATCTCTTGAATGTGTGTTGCACCTGTAATAATAAACCAATTTGATAGCACTCTTTTTCTCATAGTCTATGCTCTAAAGGACTTGGATGCCACACTGGTGCTATTAGTTTCAATCTGTTAAATGCACTTCATAGATTAGTTTAGCAAACTAATAGTAATAATAGTAAGGTTTTAAAAGGTGCACACTAAACCGATTTGTCAAGTCAATTAAAAATATTCTCATATATTACCCAGAGAAACAAAATGCAAGTACAGTGAAGTGTCTTTTTTTTTTTTAATGTCATTATGGGGTTGCACAGTTTGTATTTTACCCAAACATTGTGTAGACATGTAGGTTTGTTTGTATAGATATCATGTAACTCTTATAGCTCATCCCATTAACGCATTACATTTATTGACCGCTCTTCACTTTCAATAATTGTATTGTTTGCAATGGTATCCATTTGAATAATCTAAACTTAAATCTAGGGCTATTAAAATTTGACATTCATTGCAACTTTTAAAAAACAATACAAAAACAAAATATTCATATGTCTCATTACTCGCTCCTTCCCTGATTCTCTCATCCCACCACTCACTCTTTAATCAGTCTTTTTTATTATGTTTGTAAAGCCTAGAACACCTTTAGAACTAGAAATATATGCCGCTCTTGGTAAGGATGAATGTCTTGTGAAACCTAATCAACTTCTTACTGCTGCTGAAACAAAAGCTTTGAAAGCTATGTCCATAAAAGAGGTGAATATACATCTATTAGATTTTTCAACCTTGATTTGATACATTTTATATATGAACATGTGATTTTGAAAAATATTGTATGCATGTGTTTTGCATTTCTTTTTTTTTTCTTGGCATTGTTCTAAATCTTGCTGCAGTATGTTTTTGTTAGAATTTGTAATCCCATGTTTGTGCTTGTATTATCATCCTAAACTAATTTTTAGGTTCAGGTTTAAGCATTTTTTAAACCTTTTTTTATGGTTTTTTATGTTTAGGCTAAGGCAAGAAGAGCTGAGCTAATGAAGCATCATGAATTACTCTCAAGAATGGAAATGAAATATAAACGTCAGAAAAAAATTAAAAGCAAAAGGTAATTATTTTAATTTATAATTATTTTTCTTATTTTATATTGGGATGTACATTTTGATAGTGACAGCCTTCTATATTTTACTTGCAAGGTATCGCAAATTTTTGCAAAAAGAAAGAGTAGCAACAGAGAAAAAGGAACTTGAACATCTGCAGAAAGATGACCCCGAAGCATTCATGCAGAAGATGGAGCTTATGGAAAAAAACAGAATGGAAGTGAGTACTTTTAAATTGAAAATTTTTTTATTCCTAGCTTACTTTCCAATTCTATAACTGCAAATTATATTATAAAAACTTTTTCATTAGTAATGTTTTAAATCTTCAACTTTATTGCTGTAGATTTAAAATATGTATTATTGATGAGATGTAGCAAAAACATTTTGTGTGCATGTGTATTCTAAGTTTATGAATTTGGCCAGCACAGTTATATATTAATTTTTTTGTGCTATCTTAGATTTATAGTCTCACATTTTTTTTTCCAAAGTGTTATCTAAACTAATTGTATAAAAATCATTCATTAAGGAACGTTTGACCCTGAAACACAAAGGAGGCGGAAAGTTTTCAAGACTTCACAAGGCTTAAAGCAAATTTGATGATAAAGTGAGTGTATACATTTTTCATAACTGATTCTAAAATAAATATTCATTGAAAAAAGTAAAAATCTAAAATGTATGTATGTTTTATTAATTTACTATTTAAAATTCATCTTAAAAAGTCAATTATCCATTTTCAATTTTTTACAGAGTCGTGAAGCTATTCAAGTCATGTTGGAAAAAAGTAGAGAGTTAACTAAAAAACTGAATCCTCTCAGTGATGATGATGAGGATGATGAGGATGATAATGTAGAGAATGTAAGCAATGTAGATGATATAATGCATGCTATTGTCAAAGGAGATGTGAGTAAATTAAAAGCAAGCACAATTTTATTTATGGCGTCGTCGAGATTACTTAAATATAGTAAAATACTAAAATAAAAATAATTAATTACAATTAAACTACCCATCGAGATAAAACGAAACCTGTCCTATAACCTTCCCCATGTAATTATGTGTATGTGTAACAAATTTCACGTTATTTGGTTGTCTGGATCTTGAGCTATTAGGGAACAGACAGACAGACAGCAAATGCGTCTTAAGTATAGAGATGTGTAAACAAACACTGCTACCTATGCTGCATACCGTCCTTATTAAGGACAAAACTTTCAGGGTCAACAATATGGGCTATTAACATTCTTTAGAAGTTTGGCGTTAGGTTTAGTCAATAACCAGCCAAACTAAATGTTCTGTACAAAAATTAAAAAAAAAATGAAAAGTCATGCATGAATGGGATACATAGGCACTCTAGTTCCTTAAAACTTTAGTCTCAATTAAAAATAAATTGTTTTCTATCATTATTTACTCAGCAGAGAAACTATACAGTAAAAAATCCTAAATGGATTTTGAGACTCCTGACCCGCAAATACGGGAGTGACCCAACATATCAGGAAATAAACAGGATGCAATTTTGCAATTATTCGGAGGTGTTGGTTAAATTAAGTACTCCTTGTTAGAGCATTTTCAAAAAAAAATGCTCTATTGTCCCCGTTTTGTCTGTCTGTCATCACCCTAGATCTCAACAACCATAAGTCCTAGACCCATGATGTATATATCATTTTGTAGGTCTTGGCCTGCCAAGAAATGACTTTTTTCCATTTCGCGATCTGACCTCTCAGGGCCGTAAAAGGGGCCTTATAAAGTACCGTTTTTTACTATAAAAGCTATATTAATAATGGAGCGCCCTATATCTCAGCAACCATAAGTCCTAGACCCATGATGTATATATCATTGTGTAGGTCTTGGCGATAGGACCTCTCAGGACCGGGCTTCGAGGCTCCTAAGGGGCTTATATATTATATATAGTTTATAAGCTAAACAAAGGGGCGAAATCATTATTTATTTTTGTAACAGTTATTCAACATGACTTACTTCCCTTACTTTTTATAAAACCCATAATCATTGAACACTTTGCAGCACAGCTCAATCAACCAAAAGTCATCATTTGTTGTTGGGACTTCAATCAGGATTTCAAAGAAGATTGGCAACAACAATTTATCAAACAACAATTGACGGAATTTTTGGACGATTAAATGACTACAATTTAGAATGTTTCAATTATGAGTCCTATTTCAGTGACCACAAACCACTTGTAGTTAGATTTAAGAGAAAATAATTTTGTTTTCAAATATAAAGAAACGCCTTTTTAATATCTTTTTTCAGGTATATGCATTACACAATTGAATTTATAAACATTTACAAAGTTTACAAATATTTACTGAAAGATAGCATACGTACTGATACATAATACGAAAATGCTCTAACACGTCCTGTGTCCAGAATGGAACAGGCTTAGATTGCTTGTTTTTTACTCTACAGAGATAACTCAAAATCTGGGGCTATCCATTAATTATGCCATGTTACAGCGGAGCTTGCTTATTAGCTGCTGTCAATCCAATCTCTGGCTTTGTCATCTTGACTGATGAAGCATACTTCTTTAGTCCCAACGAAGAAACATAAAAACCGATTTCTCTAGGTGATTCAAAGTAGCTGTGCAAAATCTACCATCAATGTGTTTTGAGTTTAATCATTTTCTACTCGAATTAACTTCACTGGTACAGTTGTTACATGGCGTTTGCCACCCGATGATGAACTTTGTTTTGACAGGAGTCGAGTGTAAACAGCACCTGCACTTATTTGAAAACCTTGAATGTTTAATTGTTCTGTCAAATAATCGAGATTTCTAACACTACAAAAAATATCACTCTGCCTTTTACCGTGAGCAGCAGCCCCATATAATGTCCCACAGATGACCCATACAATGTCCCACAGACCCATACAGTGGCCCACAGATCCATACAATGTCCCACAGACCCATACAATTTCCCCATACAATGTCCCACAGACCCATAAAATTTCCCAATACAATGTCCCACAGACACATACAATTTCCCCATACAATGTCCACAGACCCATACAATGTACCACAGACCCATACAAGGTCCCACAGACCCATACAATTTCCCCATACAATGTCCCAAAGACCCATACAATGTCCCACAGACGACCCATACAATGTCCCACAGACGACCCATACAATGTCCCACAGACGACCCATACAATGTCCCACAGACACATACAATTTCCCCATACAATGTCCACAGACCAATACAATGTACCACAGACCCATACAATGTCCCACAAGCCAATACAATGTCCCACAGACCAATACAATGTCCCACAGACCAATACAATGTCCCACAGACCCATACAATGTCCCCATACAATGTCCCAAAGACCCAAACAATGTCCCACAGACCCATACAATGTCCCACAGACCCATACAATTTCCCCATACAATGTCCCACAGACCCATACAATGTCCCACAGACGACCCATACAATGTCCCACAGACCCATACAATTTCCCCATACAATGTCCCACAGACCCATAACATTTCTCCATACAATGTCCCACTGACCCATACATTGTCCCACTGACCCATACAATGTCCCACAGACCCATACAATTTCCTCATACAATGTCCCACAGACCAATACAATGTCCCACAGACCAATACAATGTCCCACAGACCCATACAATGTCCCACAGACCCATACAATGTCCCACAGACCCATACAATGTCCCACAGACGACCCATACAATGTCCTACAGACCCATACAATGTCCTACAGACCCATACAACGTCCTACTGACCAATACAATGTCCCACAGACCCATACAATTTCCCCATACAATGTCCCACAGACCAATACAATGCAATGTCCCACAGACCAATACAATGTCTCACAGACCCATACAATGTCCCACAGACCCATACAATGTCCCACAGACCCATACAATGTCCCACAGACCCATACAATGTCCCAGAGACCCATACGATTTCCCCATACAATGTCCCACAGACCAATACAATGTCCCACAGACCCACACAATGACCAACAGACCCATACAACGTCCTACTGACCAATACAATGTCCCACAGACCCATACAATTTCCCCATACAATGTCCCACAGACCCATACAATTTCCCCATACAATGTCCCAAAGACCCATACAATGTCCCACAGACCCATACAATTTCCCCATACAATGTCCCACAGACCAATACAATGTCCCACAGACCCATACAATGTCCCACAGACCCATACAATGTCCCACAGACGACCCATACAATATCCCACAGACGACCCATACAATGTCCCACAGACGACCCATACAATGTCCCACAGACGACCCATACAATGTCCCACAGACGACCCATACAATGTCCCACAGACGACCCATACAATGTCCCACAGACGACCCATACAATGTCCCACAGACGACCCATACAATGTCCCACAGACGACCCATACAATGTCCCACAGACGACCCATACAATGTCCCACAGACGACCCATACAATGTCCCACAGACGACCCATACAATGTCCCACAGACGACCCATACAATGTCCCACAGACGACCCATACAATGTCCCACAGACGACCCATACAATGTCCCACAGACGACCCATACAATGTCCCACAGACGACCCATACAATGTCCCACAGACGACCCATACAATGTCCCACAGACGACCCATACAATGTCCCACAGACGACCCATACAATGTCCCACAGACGACCCATACAATGTCCCACAGACGACCCATACAATGTCCCACAGACGACCCATACAATGTCCCACAGACGACCCATACAATGTCCCACAGACGACCCATACAATGTCCCACAGACGACCCATACAATGTCCCACAGACGACCCATACAATGTCCCACAGACGACCCATACAATGTCCCACAGACGACCCATACAATGTCCCACAGACGACCCATACAATGTCCCACAGACGACCCATACAATGTCCCACAGACGACCCATACAATGTCCCACAGACGACCCATACAATGTCCCACAGACGACCCATACAATGTCCCACAGACGACCCATACAATGTCCCACAGACGACCCATACAATGTCCCACAGACGACCCATACAATGTCCCACAGACGACCCATACAATGTCCCACAGACGACCCATACAATGTCCCACAGACGACCCATACAATGTCCCACAGACGACCCATACAATGTCCCACAGACGACCCATACAATGTCCCACAGACGACCCATACAATGTCCCACAGACGACCCATACAATGTCCCACAGACGACCCATACAATGTCCCACAGACGACCCATACAATGTCCCACAGACGACCCATACAATGTCCCGCAGACCATACAATGTCCCGCAGACCATACAATGTCCCGCAGACCACACAATGTCCCGCAGACCACACAATGTCCCGCAGACCACACAATGTCCCGCAGACCACACAATGTCCCGCAGACCACACAATGTCCCACAGACCACACAATGTCCCGCAGACCACACAATGTCCCACAGACCACACAATGTCCCGCAGACCACACAATGTCCCGCAGACCACACAATGTCCCACAGACCACACAATGTCCCGCAGACCACACAATGTCCCACAGACCCACACAATGTCCCACAGACCCATACAATTTCACCATACAATGTCCCAAAGACCCATACAATGTCCCACAGACCCATACAATGTCCCACAGACCCATACAATGTCCCACAGACCCATACAATGTCCCACAGACCCATACAATGTCCCGCAGACCATACAATGTCCCACAGACCATACAATGTCCCACTGACCAATACAATGTCCCACAGACCCATAACATTTCCCCATACAATGTCCCACAGACCCATACAATTTCCCCATACAATGTCCCACAGACCGATACAATTTCGCCAAACAATGTCCCACAGACCCACACAATGTCCCACAGACCCATACAATTTCCCCATACAATGTCCCAAAGACCCATACAATGTCCCACAGACCCATACAATGTCCCACAGACCCATACAATTTCCCCATACAATGTCCCACAGACCAATACAATGTCCCACAGACCAATACAATGTCCCACAGACCCATGCAATGTCCCACAGACCCATACAATTTCCCCATACAATGTCCCACAGACCCATAACATTTCTCCATACAATGTCCCACAGACCCATAACATTTCCCCATACAATGTCCCACAGACCCATACAATTTCCCCATACAATGTCCCACAGACCATACAATGTCCCACAGACCCACACAATGTCCCACAGACCCACACAATGTCCCACAGACCCATACAATGTCCCACAGACCCATACAATTTCCCCATACAATGTCCCACAGACCCATACAATTTCCCCATACAATGTCCCACAGACCCATACAATTGACCCATACAATGTCCCACAGACCCATACAATGTCCCACAGACCCATAACATTTCCCCATACAATGTCCCACAGACCCATAACATTTCCCCATACAATGTCCCACAGACCCATACAATTTCCCCATACAATGTCCCACAGACCGATACAATTTCCCCATACAATGTCCCACAGACCCACACAATGTCCCACAGACCCATACAATTTCCCCATACAATGTCCCAAAGACCCATACAATGTCCCACAGACCCATACAATTTCCCCATACAATGTCCCACAGACCAATACAATGTCCCACAGACCCATACAATGTCCCACAGACCCAGACAATGTCCCACAGACGACCCATGCAATGTCCCACAGACCCATACAATTTCCCCATACAATGTCCCACAGACCCATAACATTTCTCCATACAATGTCCCACAGACCCATAACATTTCCCCATACAATGTCCCACAGACCCATACAATTTCCCCATACAATGTCCCACAGACCATACAATGTCCCACAGACCCACACAATGTCCCACAGACCCATACAATGTCCCACAGACCCATACAATTTCCCCATACAATGTCCCACAGACCCATACAATTTCCCCATACAATGTCCCACAGACCCATACAATTGACCCATACAATGTCCCACAGACCCATACAATGTCCCACAGACCCATAACATTTCCCCATACAATGTCCCACAGACCCATAACATTTCCCCATACAATGTCCCACAGACCCATTCAATGTCCCACAGACCATACAATGTCCCACAGACCCATACAATGTCCCACAGACCCATACAATGTCCCACTGACCAATACAATGTCCCACAGACCCATAACATTTCCCCATACAATGTCCCACAGACCCATACAATTTCCCCATACAATGTCCCACAGACCAATACAATTTCCCCATACAATGTCCCACAGACCCATAACATTTCCCCATACAATGTCCCACAGACCCATAACATTTCCCCATACAATGTCCCACAGACCCATAACATTTCCCCATACAATGTCCCACAGACGACCCATACAATGTCCCACAGACGAACCATACAATGTCCCACAGACACATACAATGTCCCACAGACACAAACAATGTCCCACAGACTCATACAATTTCCCCATACAATGTCCCACAGACCCATAACATTGCCCCATACAATGTCCCACAGACCAATACAATGTCCCACAGACCCATACAATGTCCCACAGACCCATACAATGTCCCACAGACGACCCATGCAATGTCCCACAGACCCATACAATTTCCCCATACAATGTCCCACAGACCCATAACATTTCTCCATACAATGTCCCACAGACCCATAACATTTCCCCATACAATGTCCCACAGACCCATACAATTTCCCCATACAATGTCCCACAGACCATACAATGTCCCACAGACCCACACAATGTCCCACAGACCCACACAATGTCCCACAGACCCACACAATGTCCCACAGACCCATACAATGTCCCACAGACCCATACAATTTCCCCATACAATGTCCCACAGACCCATACAATTTCCCCATACAATGTCCCACAGACCCATACAATTGACCCATACAATGTCCCACAGACCCATACAATGTCCCACAGACCCATACAATGTCCCACAGACCCATAACATTTCCCCATACAATGTCCCACAGACCCATACAATTTCCCCATACAATGTCCCACAGACCGATACAATTTCCCCATACAATGTCCCACAGACCCACACAATGTCCCACAGACCCATACAATTTCCCCATACAATGTCCCAAAGACCCATACAATGTCCCACAGACCCCATACAATGTCCCACAGACCAATACAATGTCCCACAGACCAATACAATGTCCCACAGACCCATACAATGTCCCACAGACCCAGACAATGTCCCACAGACGACCCATGCAATGTCCCACAGACCCATACAATTTCCCCATACAATGTCCCACAGACCAATACAATTTCCCCATACAATGTCCCACAGACCCATAACATTTCCCCATACAATGTCCCACAGACCCATAACATTTCCCCATACAATGTCCCACAGACCCATAACATTTCCCCATACAATGTCCCACAGACGACCCATACAATGTCCCACAGACGAACCATACAATGTCCCACAGACACATACAATGTCCCACAGACACAAACAATGTCCCACAGACTCATACAATTTCCCCATACAATGTCCCACAGACCCATAACATTGCCCCATACAATGTCCCACAGACCCATAACATTTCCCCATACAATGTCCCACAGACCATTCAATGTCCCACAGACCATACAATGTCCCACAGACCCATACAATGTCCCACAGACCCATACAATGTCCCACAGACCCACACAATGTCCCACAGACCCATACAATGTCCCACTGACCAATACAATGTCCCACAGACCCATAACATTTCCCCATACAATGTCCCACAGACCCATACAATTTCCCCATACAATGTCCCACAGACCTATACAATTTCCCTATAAAATGTCCCACAGACCCATAACATTTCCTCATACAATGTCCCGCAGACCATACAACGTCCCACAGACCCATACAATGTCCCACAGACCATACAATGTCCCACAGACCATACAATGTCCCACAGACCATACAATGTCCCACAGACCATACAATGTCCCACAGACCATACAATGTCCCACAGACCATACAATGTCCCCAGACCATACAATGTCCCACAGACCCACACAATGTCCCACAGACCCATACAATGTCCCACTGACCAATACAATGTCCCACAGACCCATAACATTTCCCCATACAATGTCCCACAGACCCATACAATTTCCCCATACAATGTCCCACAGACCAATACAATTTCCCCATACAATGTCCCACAGACCCATAACATTTCCCCATACAATGTCCCACAGACCCATAACATTTCCCCCCCACAATGTCCCACAGACCCATAGAACATTTCCCCATACAATGTCCTGACAGACCCATAACATTTCCCCATACAATGTCCTACAGACCCATAACATTTCCCCATACAATGTCCCCATAGACGACCCATACAATGTCCCACAGACGACCCATACAATGTCCCACAGACGACCCATACAATGTCCCACAGACGACCCATACAATGTCCCACAGACGACCCATACAATGTCCCACAGACGACCCATACAATGTCCCATACAGATTTCCCCATACACATGATTCCCCAGACCCATAACATTTCCCATACAATGTCCCATAGACCTGCATAACATTTCCCCATACAATGTCCCACACAGACCCATAACATTTCCCCATACAATGTCCCACAGACCCATAACATTTCCCCATACAATGTCCCACAGAATCATAATGATTTCTACACAACCCAAGGACCCATAACATTTCCTGCACACAATGTCCTTATTACAGACCCATAACATTTCCCCATACAATGTCCCACAGACCCATACAATGTCCTGCAGACCCATACAATGTCCCACAGACCCATACAATGTCCCGCAGACCATACAATGTCCCACAGACCCATAATGTCCTGCAGACCATAGGCTAATGTCCCACAGACCCATACAATGTCCTGCAGACCATACAATGTCCCACAGACCCATACAATGTCCTGCAGACCATACAATGTCCCACAGACCCATACAATGTCCCGCAGACCATGTTAATGTCCCACAGACTCCACAATGTCCCGCAGACCATACAGTGTCCCACAGACCCCATACAATGTCCTGCAGACCATACAATGTCCCACAGACCCATACAATGTCCCGCAGACCATACAATGTCCCACAGACCCATACAATGTCCTGCAGACCATACAATGGTCCTTCACTGACCAATATAATGTCCCATAGACCCATAACATTTCCCCATACAATGTCCCACAGACCCATACAATTTCCCCATACAATGTCCCACAGACCGATACAATTTCGCCATACAATGTCCCACAGACCCACACAATGTCCCACAGACCCATACAATTTCCCCATACAATGTCCCAAAGACCCATACAATGTCCCACAGACCCATACAATGTCCCACAGACCCATACAATTTCCCCATACAATGTCCCACAGACCAATACAATGTCCCACAGACCAATACAATGTCCCACAGACCCATACAATGTCCCACAGACGACCCATGCAATGTCCCACAGACCCATACAATTTCCCCCATACAATGTCCCACAGACCCATAACATTTCTCCACAATGTCCCACAGACCCATACTAATTTCCCCATACAATGTCCCACAGACCATACAATGTCCCACAGACCCACACAATGTCCCACAGACCCATACAATGTCCCACAGACCCATTACACAATTTCCCCCATACAATGTCCCACAGACTTCATACAATTTCCCAATACAATGTCCACACAGACCCATACAATTGACCCATATAATGTCCCACAGACCCATACAATGTCCCACAGACCCATAACATTTCCCCACACAATGTCCCACAGACCCATAACATTTCCCCCATACAATGTCCCACAGACCCATACAATTTCCCCATACAATGTCCCACAGACCGGATACAATTTCCCCCATACAATGTCCCACAGACCCACACAATGTCCCACAGACCCATACAATTTCCCCATACAATGTCCCAAAAGACCCATACAATGTCCCACAGACCCATACAATTACCCCCCCATACAATGTCCCACAGACCAATACAATGTCCCACAGACCCATAACATTTCCCCATACAATGTCCCACAGACCATACAATGTCCCACAGACCCACACAATGTCCCACAGACCCATACAATGTCCCACAGACCCATACAATTTCCTGCCATACAATGTCCCACAGACCCATACAATTGACCCATACAATGTCCCACAGACCCATAACATTTCCCTATACAATGTCCCACAGACCCATAACATTTCCCCATACAATGTCCCACAGACCCATTCAATGTCCCACAGACCATACAATGTCCCACAGACCCATACAATGTCCCACAGACCCATACAATGTCCCACAGACCCACACAATGTCCCACAGACCCATACAATGTCCCACTGACCAATACAATGTCCCACAGACCCATAACATTTCCCCATACAATGTCCCACAGACCCATACAATGTCCCACAGACCCTTAACATTTCCCCATACAATGTCCCACAGACCCATATCATTTCCCCATACAATGTCCCACAGACCCATAACATTTCCCCATACAATGTCCCACAGACCCATTTAATTTCCCCCAAGGCCATACAATGTCCCACAGACCAATACAATTTCCCCATACAATGTCCCACAGACCCATAACATTTCCCCATACAATGTCCCACAGACCCATAACATTTCCCACTCATACAATGTCCCACAGACCCATAACATTTCCCATACAATGTCCCACAGTAGACCCATAACATTTCCCCCATACAATGTCCCATAGACCCATAACATTTCCCCATACAATGTCCTACAGACGACCCATACAATGTCCCACAGACTACCCCATACAATGTCCCACAGACCTATACAATGTCCCACAGGACCATACAATGTCCCACAGACCCACACAATGTCCCACAGACCCATACAATGTCCCACTGACCAATACAAGGTCCCACAGACCCATAACAATTCCCCATACAATGTCCCACACAGACCCATACAATTTCCCCATACAATGTCCCACAGACCAATACAATTTCCCTCTAATACAATGTCCTACAGACCCATAACATTTCCCCATACAATGTCCCACAGACCCATAACATTTCCCCATACAATGTCCCACAGACCCATAACATTTCCCCATACAATGTCCCACAGACCCATAACATTTCCCCATACAATGTCCCACAGACCCATAACATTTCCCCATACAATGTCCCACAGACGACCCATACAATGTCCCACAGACGACCCCATACAATGTCCCACAGACGACCCATACAATGTCCCACAGACGACCCATACAATGTCCCACAGACGACCCATACAATGTCCCACAGACGACCCCATACAATGTCCCACAGACGACCCATACAATGTCCCACAGACCCATAACATTTCCCCATACAATGTCCCACAGACCCATAACATTTCCCCATACAATGTCCCACAGACCCATAACATTTCCCCATACAATGTCCCACAGACCCATAACATTTCCCCATACAATGTCCCACAGACCCATAACATTTCCCCATACAATGTCCCACAGACCCATACATTTCCTCATACAATGTCCCACAGACCCATAACATTTCCCCCATACAATGTCCCACAGACCCATAACATTTCCCCATACAATGTCCCACAGACCCACAACATTTCCCCATACAATGTCCCACAGACCCATAACATTTCCCCATACAATGTCCCACAGACCCATAACATTTCCCCATACAATGTCCCACAGACCCATAACATTTCCCCATACAATGTCCCACAGACCCATACAATGTCCCGCAGACCATACAATGTCCCACAGACCCATACAATGTCCCGCAGACCATACAATGTCCCGCAGACCATACAATGTCCCACAGACCCATACAATGTCCCGCAGACCATACAATGTCCCACAGACCCATACAATGTCCCGCAGACCATACAATGTCCCGCAGACCCATACAATGTCCCACAGACCATACAATGTCCCGCAGACCATACAATGTCCCACAGACCATACAATGTCCCGCAGACCATACAATGTCCCACAGACCCATACAATGTCCCGCAGACCATACAATGTCCCACAGACCCATACAATGTCCCGCAGACCATACAATGTCCCACAGACCCATACAATGTCCCGCAGACCATACAATGTCCCACAGACCCATACAATGTCCCACAGACCCATACAATGTCCCACAGACCCATACAATTTCCCCATACAATGTCCCACAGACCCATACAATTTCCCCATACAATGTCCCACAGACCGATACAATTTCGCCATACAATGTCCCACAGACCCACACAATGTCCCACAGACCCATACAATTTCCCCATACAATGTCCCAAAGACCCATACAATGTCCCACAGACCCATACAATGTCCCACAGACCCATACAATTTTCCCATACAATGTCCCACAGACCAATACAATGTCCCACAGACCAATACAATGTCCCACAGACCCATACAATGTCCCACAGACGACCCATGCAATGTCCCACAGACCCATACAATTTCCCCATACAATGTCCCACAGACCCATAACATTTCTCCATACAATGTCCCACAGACCCATACAATTTCCCCATACAATGTCCCACAGACCATACAATGTCCCACAGACCCACACAATGTCCCACAGACCCATACAATGTCCCACAGACCCATACAATTTCCCCATACAATGTCCCACAGACTTATACAATTTCCCCATACAATGTCCCACAGACCCATACAATTGACCCATACAATGTCCCACAGACCCATACAATGTCCCACAGACCCATAACATTTCCCCATACAATGTCCCACAGACCCATAACATTTCCCCATACAATGTCCCACAGACCCATACAATTTCCCCATACAATGTCCCACAGACCGATACAATTTCCCCATACAATGTCCCACAGACCCACACAATGTCCCACAGACCCATACAATTTCCCCATACAATGTCCCAAAGACCCATACAATGTCCCACAGACCCATACAATTTCCCCATACAATGTCCCACAGACCAATACAATGTCCCACAGACCCAAAACATTTCCCCATACAATGTCCCACAGACCATACAATGTCCCACAGACCCACACAATGTCCCACAGACCCATACAATGTCCCACAGACCCATACAATTTCGCCATACAATGTCCCACAGACCCATACAATTGACCCATACAATGTCCCACAGACCCATACAATGTCCCACAGACCCATAACATTTCCCCATACAATGTCCCACAGACCCATAACATTTCCCCATACAATGTCCCACAGACCCATTCAATGTCCCACAGACCATACAATGTCCCACAGACCCATACAATGTCCCACAGACCCATACAATGTCCCACAGACCCACACAATGTCCCACAGACCCATACAATGTCCCACTGACCAATACAATGTCCCACAGACCCATAACATTTCCCCATACAATGTCCCACAGACCCATACAATGTCCCACAGACCCTTAACATTTCCCCATACAATGTCCCACAGACCCATATCATTTCCCCATACAATGTCCCACAGACCCATAACATTTCCCCATACAATGTCCCACAGACCCATTCAATGTCCCACAGACCATACAATGTCCCACAGACCCATACAATGTCCCACAGACCCATACAATGTCCCACAGACCCACACAATGTCCCACAGACCCACACAATGTCCCACAGACCCATACAATGTCCCACTGACCAATACAATGTCCCACAGACCCATACAATGTCCCACTGACGAATACAATGTCCCACAGACCCATAACATTTCCCCATACAATGTCCCACAGACCCATTCAATGTCCCACAGACCATACAATGTCCCACAGACCCATACAATGTCCCACAGACCCATACAATGTCCCACTGACCAATACAATGTCCCACAGACCCATAACATTTCCCCATACAATGTCCCACAGACCCATACAATTTCCCCATACAATGTCCCACAGACCAATACAATTTCCCCATACAATGTCCCACAGACCCATAACATTTCCCCATACAATGTCCCACAGACCCATAACATTTCCCCATACAATGTCCCACAGACCCATAACATTTCCCCATACAATGTCCCACAGACGACCCATACAATGTCCCACAGACGAACCATACAATGTCCCACAGACACATACAATGTCCCACAGACACAAACAATGTCCCACAGACTCATACAATTTCCCCATACAATGTCCCACAGACCCATAACATTGCCCCATACAATGTCCCACAGACCCATAACATTTCCCCATACAATGTCCCACAGACCATTCAATGTCCCACAGACCATACAATGTCCCACAGACCCATACAATGTCCCACAGACCCATACAATGTCCCACAGACCCACACAATGTCCCACAGACCCATACAATGTCCCACTGACCAATACAATGTCCCACAGACCCATAACATTTCCCCATACAATGTCCCACAGACCCATACAATTTCCCCATACAATGTCCCACAGACCAATACAATTTCCCTATAAAATGTCCCACAGACCCATAACATTTCCCCATACAATGTCCCGCAGACCATACAACGTCCCACAGACCATACAATGTCCCACAGACCATACAATGTCCCACAGACCATACAATGTCCCACAGACCATACAATGTCCCACAGACCATACAATGTCCCACAGACCCACACAATGTCCCACAGACCCATACAATGTCCCACTGACCAATACAATGTCCCACAGACCCATAACATTTCCCCATACAATGTCCCACAGAGCCATACAATTTCCCCATACAATGTCCCACAGACCAATACAATTTCCCCATACAATGTCCCACAGACCCATAACATTTCCCCATACAATGTCCCACAGACCCATAACATTTCCCCATACAATGTCCCACAGACCCATAACATTTCCCCATACAATGTCCTACAGACCCATAACATTTCCCCATACAATGTCCCACAGACCCATAACATTTCCCCATACAATGTCCCACAGACCCATAACATTTCCCCATACAATGTCCCACAGACGACCCATACAATGTCCCACAGACGACCCATACAATGTCCCACAGACGACCCATACAATGTCCCACAGACGACCCATACAATGTCCCACAGACGACCCATACAATGTCCCACAGACGACCCATACAATGTCCCACAGACGACCCATACAATGTCCCACAGACGACCCATACAATGTCCCACAGACGACCCATACAATGTCCCACAGACCCATAACATTTCCCCATACAATGTCCCACAGACCCATAACATTTCCCCATACAATGTCCCACAGACCCATAACATTTCCCCATACAATGTCCCACAGACCCATAACATTTCCCCATACAATGTCCCACAGACCCATAACATTTCCCCATACAATGTCCCACAGACCCATAACATTTCCCCATACAATGTCCCACAGACCCATAACATTTCCCCATACAATGTCCCACAGACCCATAACATTTCCCCATACAATGTCCCACAGACCCATAACATTTCCCCATACAATGTCCCACAGACCCATACAATGTTCGCAGACCCATACAATGTCCCACAGACCCATACAATGTCCCGCAGACCATACAATGTCCCACAGACCCATACAATGTCCCGCAGACCATACAATGTCCCACAGACCCATACAATGTCCCGCAGACCATACAATGTCCCACAGACCCATACAATGTCCCGCAGACGATACAATGTCCCACAGACCCATACAATGTCCCACAGACCCACACAATGTCCCACAGACCCACACAATGTCCCACAGACCCATACAATGTCCCACTGACCAATACAATGTCCCACAGACCCATACAATGTCCCACTGACCAATACAATGTCCCACAGACCCATACAATGTCCCACTGACGAATACAATGTCCCACAGACCCATAACATTTCCCCATACAATGTCCCACAGACCCATTCAATGTCCCACAGACCATACAATGTCCCACAGACCCATACAATGTCCCACAGACCCATACAATGTCCCACTGACCAATACAATGTCCCACAGACCCATAACATTTCCCCATACAATGTCCCACAGACCCATACAATTTCCCCATACAATGTCCCACAGACCAATACAATTTCCCCATACAATGTCCCACAGACCCATAACATTTCCCCATACAATGTCCCACAGACCCATAACATTTCCCCATACAATGTCCCACAGACCCATAACATTTCCCCATACAATGTCCCACAGACGACCCATACAATGTCCCACAGACGAACCATACAATGTCCCACAGACACATACAATGTCCCACAGACACAAACAATGTCCCACAGACTCATACAATTTCCCCATACAATGTCCCACAGACCCATAACATTGCCCCATACAATGTCCCACAGACCCATAACATTTCCCCACAATGTCCCACAGACCATTCAATGTCCCACAGACCACAATGTCCCACAGACCCATACAATGTCCCACAGACCCATACAATGTCCCACAGACCCACACAATGTCCCACAGACCCATACAATGTCCCACTGACCAATACAATGTCCCACAGACCCATAACATTTCCCCATACAATGTCCCACAGACCCATACAATTTCCCCATACAATGTCCCACAGACCAATACAATTTCCCTATAAAATGTCCCACAGACCCATAACATTTCCCCATACAATGTCCCGCAGACCATACAACGTCCCACAGACCCATACAATGTCCCACAGACCATACAATGTCCCACAGACCATACAATGTCCCACAGACCATACAATGTCCCACAGACCATACAATGTCCCACAGACCCACACAATGTCCCACAGACCCATACAATGTCCCACTGACCAATACAATGTCCCACAGACCCATAACATTTCCCCATACAATGTCCCACAGACCCATACAATTTCCCCATACAATGTCCCACAGACCAATACAATTTCCCCATACAATGTCCCACAGACCCATAACATTTCCCCATACAATGTCCCACAGACCCATAACATTTCCCCATACAATGTCCCACAGACCCATAACATTTCCCCATACAATGTCCCACAGACCCATAACATTTCCCCATACAATGTCCCACAGACCCATAACATTTCCCCATACAATGTCCCACAGACGACCCATACAATGTCCCACAGACGACCCATACAATGTCCCACAGACGACCCATACAATGTCCCACAGACGACCCATACAATGTCCCACAGACGACCCATACAATGTCCCACAGACGACCCATACAATGTCCCACAGACGACCTTACAATGTCCCACAGACGACCATACAATGTCCCACAGACGACCCATACAATGTCCCACAGACGACCCATACAATGTCCCACAGACGACCCATACAATGTCCCACAGACCCATAACATTTCCCCATACAATGTCCCACAGACCCATAACATTTCCCCATACAATGTCCCACAGACCCATAACATTTCCCCATACAATGTCCCACAGACCCATAACATTTCCCCATACAATGTCCCACAGACCCATAACATTTCCCCATACAATGTCCCACAGACCCATAACATTTCCCCATACAATGTCCCACAGACCCATAACATTTCCCCATACAATGTCCCACAGACCCATAACATTTCCCCATACAATGTCCCACAGACCCATAACATTTCCCCATACAATGTCCCACAGACCCATAACATTTCCCCATACAATGTCCCACAGACCCATACAATGTTCGCAGACCCATACAATGTCCCGCAGACCCATACAATGTCCCACAGACCCATACAATGTCCCGCAGACCATACAATGTCCCACAGACCCATACAATGTCCCGCAGACCATACAATGTCCCACAGACCCATACAATGTCCCGCAGACGATACAATGTCCCACAGACCCATACAATGTCCCGCAGACGATACAATGTCCCACAGACCCATACAATGTCCCGCAGACCATACAATGTCCCACAGACCCATACAATGTCCCGCAGACCATACAATGTCCCACAGACCCATACAATGTCCCGCAGACCATACAATGTCCCACAGACCCATACAATGTCCCGCAGACCATACAATGTCCCACAGACCCATACAATGTCCCGCAGACCATACAATGTCCCACTGACCAATACAATGTCCCATAGACCCATAACATTTCCCCATACAATGTCCCACAGACCCATACAATGTCCCCATACAATGTCCCACAGACCGATACAATTTCGCCATACAATGTCCCACAGACCCACACAATGTCCCACAGACCCATACAATTTCCCCATACAATGTCCCAAAGACCCATACAATGTCCCACAGACCCATACAATGTCCCACAGACCCATACAATTTCCCCATACAATGTCCCACAGACCAATACAATGTCCCACAGACCAATACAATGTCCCACAGACCCATACAATGTCCCACAGACGACCCATGCAATGTCCCACAGACCCATACAATTTCCCCATACAATGTCCCACAGACCCATAACATTTCTCCATACAATGTCCCACAGACCCATACAATTTCCCCATACAATGTCCCACAGACCATACAATGTCCCACAGACCCACACAATGTCCCACAGACCCATACAATGTCCCACAGACCCATACAATTTCCCCATACAATGTCCCACAGAACTTATACAATTTCCCCATACAATGTCCCACAGACCAACATACAATTGACCCATACAATGTCCCACAGACCCATACAATGTCCCACAGACCCATAACATTTCCCCATACAATGTCCCACAGACCCATAACATTTCCCCATACAATGTCCCACAGACCCATACAATTTCCCCATACAATGTCCCACAGACCAATACAATTTCCCCATACAATGTCCCACAGACCCAACAATGTCCCACAGACCCATACAATTTCCCCATACAATGTCCCAAAGACCCATACAATGTCCCACAGACCCATACAATTTCCCCATACAATGTCCCACAGACCAATACAATGTCCCACAGACCCATAACATTTCCCCATACAATGTCCCACAGACCATACAATGTCCCACAGACCCACACAATGTCCCACAGACCCATACAATGTCCCACAGACCCATACAATTTCGCCATACCATGTCCCACAGACCCATACAATTTGACCCATACAATGTGACCCACAGACCCATAACATTTCCCCATACAATGTCCCACAGACCCATAACATTTCCCCATACAATGTCCCACAGACCCATTCAATGTCCCACAGACCATACAATGTCCCACAGACCCATACAATGTCCCACAGACCCATACAATGTCCCACAGACCCACACAATGTCCCACAGACCCATACAATGTCCCACTGACCAATACAATGTCCCACAGACCCATAACATTTCCCCATACAATGTCCCACAGACCCATACAATGTCCCACAGACCCTTAACATTTCCCCATACAATGTCCCACAGACCCATATCATTTCCCCATACAATGTCCCACAGACCCATAACATTTCCCCATACAATGTCCCACAGACCCATTTAATGTCCCACAGACCATACAATGTCCCACAGACCCATACAATGTCCCACAGACCCATACAATGTCCCACAGACCCACACAATGTCCCACAGACCCACACAATGTCCCACAGACCCATACAATGTCCCACTGACCAATACAATGTCCCACAGACCCATACAATGTCCCACTGACGAATACAATGTCCCACAGACCCATAACATTTCCCCATACAATGTCCCACAGACCCATACCATTTCCCCATACAATGTCCCACAGACCAATACAATTTCCCCATAAAATGTCCCACAGACCCATAACATTTCCCCATACAATGTCCCACAGACCCATTCAATGTCCCACAGACCCATTCAATGTCCCACAGACCATACAATGTCCCACAGACCCACACAAAGTCCCACAGACCCATACAATGTCCCACAGACCCATACAATGTCCCACAGACCCATACAATTTCCCCATACAATGTCCCACAGACCAATACAATGTCCCACAGACCAATACAATTTCCCCATACAGTGTCCCACAGACCCACACAATGTCCCACAGACCCATACAATTTCCCCATACAATGTCCCACAGACCCATAACATTTCCCCATACAATGTCCCACAGACCCATACAATTTCCCCATACAATGTCCCAAAGACCCATACAATGTCCCACAGACCCATACAATGTCCCACAGACCCATAAAATTTCCCCATACAATGTCCCACAGACCAATACAATGTCCCAGACCAATACAATGTCCCACAGACCCATACAATTTCCCCATACAATGTCCCAAAGACCCATACAATGTCCCACAGACCCATACAATGTCCCACAGACCCATAAAATTTCCCCATACAATGTCCCACAGACCAATACAATGTCCCAGACCAATACAATGTCCCACAGACCCATACAATGTCCCATAGACCCATACAATGTCCCACAGACCCATACAATGTCCCACAGACGACCCATACAATGTCCCACAGACCCATACAATTTCCCCATACAATGTCCCACAGACCCATAACATTTCTCCATACAATGTCTCACTGACCCATACAATGTCCCACTGACCCATACAATGTCCCACAGACCCATACAATGTCCCACAGACCATACAATGTCCCACAGACCATACAATGTCCCACAGACCATACAATGTCCCACAGACCATACAATGTCCCACAGACCATACAATGTCCCACAGACCATACAATGTCCCACAGACCATACAATTTCCTCATACAATGTCCCACAGACCAATACAATGTCCCACAGACCCATACAATGTCCCACAGACGGCCCATGCAATGTCCCACAGACCCATACAATTTTCCCATACAATGTCCCACAGACCCATAACATTTCCCCATACAATGTCCCACAGACCCATACAATTTCCCCATACAATGTCCTACAGACCATACAATGTCCCACAGACCCACACAATGTCCCACAGACCCATACAATGTCCCACAGACCCATACAATTTCCCCATACAATGTCCCACAGACCCATACAATTGACCCATACAATGTCCCACAGACCCATACAATGTCCCACAGACCCACACAATTTCCCCATACAATGTCCCACAGACCAATACAATTTCCCACAGACCAATACAATGTCCCACAGACCCATACAATTTCCCCATACAATGTCCCACAGACCCATAACATTTCCCCATACAATGTCCCACAGACCCATACAATGTCCCGCAGACCATACAATGTCCCACAGACCCATACAATGTCCCGCAGACGATACAATGTCCCACAGACCCATACAATGTCCCGCAGACCATACAATGTCCCACAGACCCATACAATGTCCCGCAGACCATACAATGTCCCACAGACCCATACAATGTCCCGCAGACCATACAATGTCCCACAGACCCATACAATGTCCCGCAGACCATACAATGTCCCACAGACCCATACAATGTCCCGCAGACCATACAATGTCCCACTGACCAATACAATGTCCCATAGACCCATAACATTTCCCCATACAATGTCCCACAGACCCATACAATGTCCCCATACAATGTCCCACAGACCGATACAATTTCGCCATACAATGTCCCACAGACCCACACAATGTCCCACAGACCCATACAATTTCCCCATACAATGTCCCAAAGACCCATACAATGTCCCACAGACCCATACAATGTCCCACAGACCCATACAATTTCCCCATACAATGTCCCACAGACCAATACAATGTCCCACAGACCAATACAATGTCCCACAGACCCATACAATGTCCCACAGACGACCCATGCAATGTCCCACAGACCCATACAATTTCCCCATACAATGTCCCACAGACCCATAACATTTCTCCATACAATGTCCCACAGACCCATACAATTTCCCCATACAATGTCCCACAGACCATACATTGTCCCACAGACCCACACAATGTCCCACAGACCCATACAATGTCCCACAGACCCATACAATTTCCCCATACAATGTCCCACAGACTTATACAATTTCCCCATACAATGTCCCACAGACCCATACAATTGACCCATACAATGTCCCACAGACCCATACAATGTCCCACAGACCCATAACATTTCCCCATACAATGTCCCACAGACCCATAACATTTCCCCATACAATGTCCCACAGACCCATACAATTTCCCCATACAATGTCCCACAGACCGATACAATTTCCCCATACAATGTCCCACAGACCCACACAATGTCCCACAGACCCATACAATTTCCCCATACAATGTCCCAAAGACCCATACAATGTCCCACAGACCCATACAATTTCCCCATACAATGTCCCACAGACCAATACAATGTCCCACAGACCCATAACATTTCCCCATACAATGTCCCACAGACCATACAATGTCCCACAGACCCACACAATGTCCCACAGACCCATACAATGTCCCACAGACCCATACAATTTCGCCATACCATGTCCCACAGACCCATACAATTGACCCATACAATGTCCCACAGACCCATAACATTTCCCCATACAATGTCCCACAGACCCATAACATTTCCCCATACAATGTCCCACAGACCCATTCAATGTCCCACAGACCATACAATGTCCCACAGACCCATACAATGTCCCACAGACCCATACAATGTCCCACAGACCCACACACTGTCCCACAGACCCATACAATGTCCCACTGACCAATACAATGTCCCACAGACCCATAACATTTCCCCATACAATGTCCCACAGACCCATACAATGTCCCACAGACCCTTAACATTTCCCCATACAATGTCCCACAGACCCATATCATTTCCCCATACAATGTCCCACAGACCCATAACATTTCCCCATACAATGTCCCACAGACCCATTTAATGTCCCACAGACCATACAATGTCCCACAGACCCATACAATGTCCCACAGACCCATACAATGTCCCACAGACCCACACAATGTCCCACAGACCCACACAATGTCCCACAGACCCATACAATGTCCCACTGACCAATACAATGTCCCACAGACCCATACAATGTCCCACTGACGAATACAATGTCCCACAGACCCATAACATTTCCCCATACAATGTCCCACAGACCCATACCATTTCCCCATACAATGTCCCACAGACCAATACAATTTCCCCATAAAATGTCCCACAGACCCATAACATTTCCCCATACAATGTCCCACAGACCCATTCAATGTCCCACAGACCATACAATGTCCCACAGACCCACACAAAGTCCCACAGACCCATACAATGTCCCACAGACCCATACAATGTCCCACAGACCCATACAATTTCCCCATACAATGTCCCACAGACCAATACAATGTCCCACAGACCAATACAATTTCCCCATACAGTGTCCCACAGACCCACACAATGTCCCACAGACCCATACAATTTCCCCATACAATGTCCCACAGACCCATAACATTTCCCCATACAATGTCCCACAGACCCATACAATTTCCCCATACAATGTCCCAAAGACCCATACAATGTCCCACAGACCCATACAATGTCCCACAGACCCATAAAATTTCCCCATACAATGTCCCACAGACCAATACAATGTCCCAGACCAATACAATGTCCCACAGACCCATACAATTTCCCCATACAATGTCCCAAAGACCCATACAATGTCCCACAGACCCATACAATGTCCCACAGACCCATAAAATTTCCCCATACAATGTCCCACAGACCAATACAATGTCCCAGACCAATACAATGTCCCACAGACCCATACAATGTCCCATAGACCCATACAATGTCCCACAGACCCATACAATGTCCCACAGACGACCCATACAATGTCCCACAGACCCACGCCACAATTTCCCCATACAATGTCCCACAGACCCATAACATTTCTCCATACAATGTCTCACTGACCCATACAATGTCCCACTGACCCATACAATGTCCCACAGACCCATACAATGTCCCACAGACCATACAATGTCCCACAGACCATACAATGTCCCACAGACCATACAATGTCCCACAGACCATACAATGTCCCACAGACCATACAATGTCCCACAGACCATACAATGTCCCACAGACCATACAATTTCCTCATACAATGTCCCACAGACCAATACAATGTCCCACAGACCCATACAATGTCCCACAGACGGCCCATGCAATGTCCCACAGACCCATACAATTTTCCCATACAATGTCCCACAGACCCATAACATTTCCCCATACAATGTCCCACAGACCCATACAATTTCCCCATACAATGTCCTACAGACCATACAATGTCCCACAGACCCACACAATGTCCCACAGACCCATACAATGTCCCACAGACCCATACAATTTCCCCATACAATGTCCCACAGACCCATACAATTGACCCATACAATGTCCCACAGACCCATACAATGTCCCACAGACCCACACAATTTCCCCATACAATGTCCCACAGACCAATACAATTTCCCACAGACCAATACAATGTCCCACAGACCCATACAATTTCCCCATACAATGTCCCACAGACCCATAACATTTCCCCATTCAATGTCCCACAGACCATACAATGTCCCACAGACGAACCATACAATGTCCCACAGACACATACAATGTCCCACAGACACAAACAATGTCCCACAGACCATACACTGTCCCCATACAATGTCCCAAAGACCCATACATTGTCCCACAGACCCATACAATGTCCCACAGACCCATACAATTTCCCCATACAATGTCCCACAGACCCAATAACATTTCCCATACAATGTCCCACAGACGACCCATACAATGTCCCACAGACACATACAATGTCCCACAGACCCATACAATTTCCCCATACAATGTCCCACAGACCCATACAATGTCCCACAGACCAATACAATGTCCCACAGACGACCCATAGAATGTCCCACAGACGACACATACAATGTCCCACAGACGACACATACAATGTCCCACAAACGACACATACAATGTCCCACAGACCCATAACATTTCCCCATACAATGTCCCACAGACCCATAACATTTCCCCATACAATGTCCCACAGACCCATATCATTTCCCCATACAATGTCCCACAGACCCATAACATTTCCCCATACAATGTCCCACAGACCCATACAATGTCCCATAGACCCATACAATGTCCCACAGACCCATACAATGTCCCACAGACGACCCATACAATGTCCCACAGACCCATACAATTTCCCCATACAATGTCCCACAGACCCATAACATTTCTCCATACAATGTCTCACTGACCCATACAATGTCCCACTGACCCATACAATGTCCCACAGACCCATACAATGTCCCACAGACCATACAATGTCCCACAGACCCATATAATGTCCCACAGACCATACAATGTCCCACAGACCATACAATGTCCCACAGACCATACAATGTCCCACAGACCATACAATGTCCCACAGACCATACAATGTCCCACAGACCATACAATGTCCCACTGACCATACAATGTCCCACAGACCATACAATGTCCCACAGACCATACAATGTCCCACAGACCATACAATGTCCCACAGACCATACAATTTCCTCATACAATGTCCCACAGACCAATACAATGTCCCACAGACCCATACAATGTCCCACAGACGGCCCATGCAATGTCCCACAGACCCATACAATTTTCCCATACAATGTCCCACAGACCCATAACATTTCCCCATACAATGTCCCACAGACCCATACAATTTCCCCATACAATGTCCTACAGACCATACAATGTCCCACAGACCCACACAATGTCCCACAGACCCATACAATGTCCCACAGACCCATACAATTTCCCCATACAATGTCCCACAGACCCATACAATTGACCCATACAATGTCCCACAGACCCATACAATGTCCCACAGACCCACACAATTTCCCCATACAATGTCCCACAGACCAATACAATTTCCCACAGACCAATACAATGTCCCACAGACCCATACAATTTCCCCATACAATGTCCCACAGACCCATAACATTTCCCCATTCAATGTCCCACAGACCATACAATGTCCCACAGACGAACCATACAATGTCCCACAGACACATACAATGTCCCACAGACACAAACAATGTCCCACAGACCATACACTGTCCCCATACAATGTCCCAAAGACCCATACATTGTCCCACAGACCCATACAATGTCCCACAGACCCATACAATTTCCCCATACAATGTCCCACAGACCCATAACATTTCCCCATACAATGTCCCACAGACGACCCATACAATGTCCCACAGACACATACAATGTCCCACAGACCCATACAATTTCCCCATACAATGTCCCACAGACCCATACAATGTCCCACAGACCAATACAATGTCCCACAGACGACCCATAGAATGTCCCACAGACGACACATACAATGTCCCACAGACGACACATACAATGTCCCACAAACGACACATACAATGTCCCACAGACCCATAACATTTCCCCATACAATGTCCCACAGACCCATAACATTTCCCCATACAATGTCCCACAGACCCATATCATTTCCCCATACAATGTCCCACAGACCCATAACATTTCCCCATACAATGTCCCACAGACCCATTCAATGTCCCACAGACCATACAATGTCCCACAGACCCATACAATGTCCCACAGACCCATACAATGTCCCACAGACCCACACAATGTCCCACAGACCCACACAATGTCCCACAGACCCACACAATGTCCCACAGACCCATACAATGTCCCACTGACCAATACAATGTCCCACAGACCCATAACATTTCCCCATACAATGTCCCACAGACCCATACCATTTCCCCATACAATGTCCCACAGACCCATACAATTTCCCCATACAATGTCCCACAGACCCATAACATTTCCCCATACAATGTCCCACAGACCCATTCAATGTCCCACGGACCATACAATGTCCCACAGACCCACACAATGTCCCACAGACCCATACAATGTCCCACAGACCCACACAATGTCCCACAGACCCATACAATGTCCCACTGACCAATACAATGTCCCACAGACCCATAACATTTCCCCATACAATGTCCCACAGACCCATACAATTTTCCCATACAATGTCCCACAGACCCATACAATTTCCCCATACAATGTCCCACAGACCCACACAATGTCCCACAGACCCATACAATTTCCCCATACAATGTCCCAAAGACCCATACAATGTCCCACAGACCCATACAATGTCCCACAGATTCATACAATTTCCCCATACAATGTCCCACAGACCAATACAATGTCCCACAGACCCATACAATGTCCCACAGACCCATACAATGTCCCACAGACGACCCATGCAATGTCCCACAGACCCATACAATTTCCCCATACAATGTCCCACAGACCCATAACATTTCTCCATACAATGTCCCACAGACCCATAACATTTCCCCATACAATGTCCCACAGACCCATACAATTTCCCCATACAATGTCCCACAGACCATACAATGTCCCACAGACCCACACAATGTCCCACAGACCCATACAATGTCCCACAGACCCATACAATGTCCCACAGACCCATACAATTTCCCCATACAATGTCCCACAGACCCATACAATTTCCCCATACAATGTCCCACAGACCCATACAATTGACCCATACAATGTCCCACAGACCCATACAATGTCCCACAGACCCATAACATTTCCCCATACAATGTCCCACAGACCCATACAATGTCCCACAGACCCTTAACATTTCCCCATACAATGTCCCACAGACCCATATCATTTCCCCATACAATGTCCCACAGACCCATAACATTTCCCCATACAATGTCCCACAGACCCATTCAATGTCCCACAGACCATACAATGTCCCACAGACCCATACAATGTCCCACAGACCCATACAATGTCCCACAGACCCACACAATGTCCCACAGACCCACACACAATGTCCCACAGACCCACACAATGTCCCACTGACCCATACAATGTCCCACAGACCCATACAATGTCCCACTGACCAATACAATGTCCCACAGACCCATAACATTTCCCCATACAATGTCCCACAGACCCATACCATTTCCCCATACAATGTCCCACAGACCAATACAATTTCCCCATACAATGTCCCACAGACCCATAACATTTCCCCATACAATGTCCCACAGACCCATTCAATGTCCCACAGACCATACAATGTCCCACAGACCCACACAATGTCACACAGACCCATACAATGTCCCACAGACCCATACAATGTCCCACAGACCCATACAATTTCCCCATACAATGTCCCACAGACCAATACAATGTCCCACAGACCAATACAATTTCCCCATACAGTGTCCCACAGACCCACACAATGTCCCACAGACCCATACAATTTCCCCATACAATGTCCCACAGACCCATAACATTTCCCCATACAATGTCCCACAGACCCATACAATTTCCCCATACAATGTCCCAAAGACCCATACAATGTCCCACAGACCCATACAATGTCCCACAGACCCATAAAATTTCCCCATACAATGTCCCACAGACCAATACAATGTCCCAGACCAATACAATGTCCCACAGACCCATACAATGTCCCACAGACCCATACAATGTCCCACAGACCCATACAATGTCCCACAGACGACCCATACAATGTCCCACAGACCCATACAATTTCCCCATACAATGTCCCACAGACCCATAACATTTCTCCATACAATGTCCCACTGACCCATACAATGTCCCACTGACCCATACAATGTCCCACAGACCCATACAATGTCCTACAGACCATACAATGTCCCACAGACCCATATAATGTCCCACAGACCATACAATGTCCCACAGACCATACAATGTCCCACAGACCATACAATGTCCCACAGACCATACAATGTCCCACAGACCATACAATGTCCCACAGACCATACAATGTCCCACAGACCATACAATGTCCCACAGACCATACAATGTCCCACAGACCATACAATTTCCTCATACAATGTCCCACAGACCAATACAATGTCCCACAGACCCATACAATGTCCCACAGACGGCCCATGCAATGTCCCACAGACCCATACAATTTCCCCATACAATGTCCCACAGACCCATAACATTTCCCCATACAATGTCCCACAGACCATACAATGTCCCACAGACCCACACAATGTCCCACAGACCCACACAATGTCCCACAGACCCATACAATGTCCCACAGACCCATACAATTTCCCCATACAATGTCCCACAGACCCATACAATGTCCCACAGACCCATACAATGTCCCACAGACCCATACAATTTCCCCATACAATGTCCCACAGACCAATACAATTTCCCACAGACCAATACAATGTCCCACAGACCCATACAATTTCCCCATACAATGTCCCACAGACCCATAACATTTCCCCATTCAATGTCCCACAGACCATACAATGTCCCACAGACGAACCATACAATGTCCCACAGACACATACAATGTCCCACAGACACAAACAATGTCCCACAGACCATACACTGTCCCCATACAATGTCCCAAAGACCCATACATTGTCCCTCAGACCCATACAATGTCCCACAGACCCATACAATTTCCCCATACAATGTCCCACAGACCCATAACATTTCCCCATACAATGTCCCACAGACGACCCATACAATGTCCCACAGATGACCCATACAATGTCCCACAGACACATACAATGTCCCACAGACCCATACAATTTCCCCATACAATGTCCCACAGACCCATACAATGTCCCACAGACCAATACAATGTCCCACAGACGACCCATAGAATGTCCCACAGACGACACATACAATGTCCCACAGACGACACATACAATGTCCCACAAACGACACATACAATGTCCCACAGACCCATAACATTTCCCCATACAATGTCCCACAGACCCATAACATTTCCCCATACAATGTCCCACAGACCCATATCATTTCCCCATACAATGTCCCACAGACCCATAACATTTCCCCATACAATGTCCCACAGACCCATTCAATGTCCCACAGACCATACAATGTCCCACAGACCCATACAATGTCCCACAGACCCATACAATGTCCCACAGACCCACACAATGTCCCACAGACCCACACAATGTCCCACAGACCCATACAATGTCCCACAGACCCATACAATTTCCCCATACAATGTCCCACAGACCCATACAATTTCCCCATACAATGTCCCACAGACCCATACAATTGACCCATACAATGTCCCACAGACCCATACAATGTCCCACAGACCCATAACATTTCCCCATACAATGTCCCACAGACCCATACAATGTCCCACAGACCCTTAACATTTCCCCATACAATGTCCCACAGACCCATATCATTTCCCCATACAATGTCCCACAGACCCATAACATTTCCCCATACAATGTCCCACAGACCCATTCAATGTCCCACAGACCATACAATGTCCCACAGACCCATACAATGTCCCACAGACCCATACAATGTCCCACAGACCCACACAATGTCCCACAGACCCACACAATGTCCCACAGACCCACACAATGTCCCACTGACCCATACAATGTCCCACAGACCCATACAATGTCCCACTGACCAATACAATGTCCCACAGACCCATAACATTTCCCCATACAATGTCCCACAGACCCATACCATTTCCCCATACAATGTCCCACAGACCAATACAATTTCCCCATACAATGTCCCACAGACCCATAACATTTCCCCATACAATGTCCCACAGACCCATTCAATGTCCCACAGACCATACAATGTCCCACAGACCCACACAATGTCACACAGACCCATACAATGTCCCACAGACCCATACAATGTCCCACAGACCCATACAATTTCCCCATACAATGTCCCACAGACCAATACAATGTCCCACAGACCAATACAATTTCCCCATACAGTGTCCCACAGACCCACACAATGTCCCACAGACCCATACAATTTCCCCATACAATGTCCCACAGACCCATAACATTTCCCCATACAATGTCCCACAGACCCATACAATTTCCCCATACAATGTCCCAAAGACCCATACAATGTCCCACAGACCCATACAATGTCCCACAGACCCATAAAATTTCCCCATACAATGTCCCACAGACCAATACAATGTCCCAGACCAATACAATGTCCCACAGACCCATACAATGTCCCACAGACCCATACAATGTCCCACAGACCCATACAATGTCCCACAGACGACCCATACAATGTCCCACAGACCCATACAATTTCCCCATACAATGTCCCACAGACCCATAACATTTCTCCATACAATGTCCCACTGACCCATACAATGTCCCACTGACCCATACAATGTCCCACAGACCCATACAATGTCCTACAGACCATACAATGTCCCACAGACCCATATAATGTCCCACAGACCATACAATATCCCACAGACCATACAATGTCCCACAGACCATACAATGTCCCACAGACCATACAATGTCCCACAGACCATACAATGTCCCACAGACCATACAATGTCCCACAGACCATACAATGTCCCACAGACCATACAATGTCCCACAGACCATACAATTTCCTCATACAATGTCCCACAGACCAATACAATGTCCCACAGACCCATACAATGTCCCACAGACGGCCCATGCAATGTCCCACAGACCCATACAATTTCCCCATACAATGTCCCACAGACCCATAACATTTCCCCATACAATGTCCCACAGACCATACAATGTCCCACAGACCCACACAATGTCCCACAGACCCACACAATGTCCCACAGACCCATACAATGTCCCACAGACCCATACAATTTCCCCATACAATGTCCCACAGACCCATACAATGTCCCACAGACCCATACAATGTCCCACAGACCCATACAATTTCCCCATACAATGTCCCACAGACCAATACAATTTCCCACAGACCAATACAATGTCCCACAGACCCATACAATTTCCCCATACAATGTCCCACAGACCCATAACATTTCCCCATTCAATGTCCCACAGACCATACAATGTCCCACAGACGAACCATACAATGTCCCACAGACACATACAATGTCCCACAGACACAAACAATGTCCCACAGACCATACACTGTCCCCATACAATGTCCCAAAGACCCATACATTGTCCCTCAGACCCATACAATGTCCCACAGACCCATACAATTTCCCCATACAATGTCCCACAGACCCATAACATTTCCCCATACAATGTCCCACAGACGACCCATACAATGTCCCACAGATGACCCATACAATGTCCCACAGACACATACAATGTCCCACAGACCCATACAATTTCCCCATACAATGTCCCACAGACCCATACAATGTCCCACAGACCAATACAATGTCCCACAGACGACCCATAGAATGTCCCACAGACGACACATACAATGTCCCACAGACGACACATACAATGTCCCACAAACGACACATACAATGTCCCACAGACCCATAACATTTCCCCATACAATGTCCCACAGACCCATAACATTTCCCCATACAATGTCCCACAGACCCATATCATTTCCCCATACAATGTCCCACAGACCAATAACATTTCCCCATACAATGTCCCACAGACCCATTCAATGTCCCACAGACCATACAATGTCCCACAGACCCATACAATGTCCCACAGACCCATACAATGTCCCACAGACCCACACAATGTCCCACAGACCCACACAATGTCCCACAGACCCATACAATGTCCCACTGACCAATACAATGTCCCACAGACCCATACAATGTCCCACTGACCAATACAATGTCCCACAGACCCATAACATTTCCCCATACAATGTCCCACAGACCCATACCATTTCCCCATACAATGTCCCACAGACCAATACAATTTCCCCATACAATGTCCCACAGACCCATAACATTTCCCCATACAATGTCCCACAGACCCATAACATTTCCCCATACAATGTCCCACAGACCCATTCAATGTCCCACAGACCATACAATGTCCCACAGACCCACACAATGTCCCACAGACCCATACAATGTCCCACAGACCCACACAATGTCCCACAGACCCATACAATGTCCCACTGACCAATACAATGTCCCACAGACCCATAACATTTTCCCATACAATGTCCCACAGACCCATACAATTTCCCCATACAATGTCCCACAGACCCATACAATTTCCCCATACAATGTCCCACAGTCCCACACAATGTCCCACAGACCCATACAATTTCCCCATACAATGTCCCAAAGACCCATACAATGTCCCACAGACCCATACAATTTCCCCATACAATGTCCCACAGACCAATACAATGTCCCACAGACCAATACAATGTCCCACAGACCCATACAATGTCCCACAGACCCATACAATGTCCCACAGACGACCCATGCAATGTCCCACAGACCCATACAATTTCCCCATACAATGTCCCACAGACCCATAACATTTCTCCATACAATGTCCCACAGACCCATAACATTTCCTCATACAATGTCCCACAGACCCATACAATTTCCCCATACAATGTCCCACAGACCATACAATGTCCCACAGACCCACACAATGTCCCACAGACCCATACAATGTCCCACAGACCCATACAATTTCCCCATACAATGTCCCACAGACCCATACAATTTCCCCATACAATGTCCCACAGACCCATACAATTGACCCATACAATGTCCCACAGACCCATACAATGTCCCACAGACCCATAACATTTCCCCATACAATGTCCCACAGACCCATAACATTTCCCCATACAATGTCCCACAGACCCATTCAATGTCCCACAGACCATACAATGTCCCACAGACCCATACAATGTCCCACAGACCCATACAATGTCCCACAGACCCACACAATGTCCCACAGACCCATACAATGTCCCACTGACCAATACAATGTCCCACAGACCCATAACATTTCCCCATACAATGTCCCACAGACCCATACAATTTCCCCATACAATGTCCCACAGACCAATACAATTTCCCCATACAATGTCCCACAGACCCATTCAATGTCCCACAGACCATACAATGTCCCACAGACCATACAATGTCCCACAGACCCACACAATGTCCCACAGACCCATACAATGTCCCACTGACCATTTCAATGTCCCACAGACCCATAACATTTCCCCATACAATGTCCCACAGACCCATACAATTTCCCCATACAATGTCCCACAGACCAATACAATTTCCCCATACAGTGTCCCACAGACCCACACAATGTCCCACAGACCCACACAATGTCCCACAGACCCATACAATGTCCCACAGACGACCCATACAATGTCCCACAGACGACCCATACAATGTCTTACAGACGACCCATAGAATGTCCCACAGACGACACATACAATGTCCCACAGACGACACGACACATACAATGTCCCACAGACGACACATACAATGTCCCACAGACCCACACAATGTCCCACAGACCCATACAATGTCCCACAGACCCATACAATTTCCCCATACAATGTCCCACAGACCCATACAATTTCCCCATACAATGTCCCACAGACCCATATAATTGACCCATACAATGTCCCACAGACCCATACAATGTCCCACAGACCCATAACATTTCCCCATACAATGTCCCACAGACCCATAACATTTCCCCATACAATGTCCCACAGACCCATTCAATGTCCCACAGACCATACAATGTCCCACAGACCCATACAATGTCCCACAGACCCATACAATGTCCCACAGACCCACACAATGTCCCACAGACCCATACAATGTCCCACTGACCAATACAATGTCCCACAGACCCATAACATTTCCCCATACAATGTCCCACAGACCCATACAATTTCCCCATACAATGTCCCACAGACCAATACAATTTCCCCATACAATGTCCCACAGACCCATTCAATGTCCCACAGACCATACAATGTCCCACAGACCATACAATGTCCCACAGACCCACACAATGTCCCACAGACCCATACAATGTCCCACTGACCAATACAATGTCCCACAGACCCATAACATTTCCCCATACAATGTCCCACAGACCCATACAATTTCCCCATACAATGTCCCACAGACCAATACAATTTCCCCATACAGTGTCCCACAGACCCACACAATGTCCCACAGACCCACACAATGTCCCACAGACCCATACAATGTCCCACAGACGACCCATACAATGTCCCACAGACGACCCATACAATGTCTTACAGACGACCCATAGAATGTCCCACAGACGACACATACAATGTCCCACAGACGACACATACAATGTCCCACAGACGACACATACAATGTCCCAAAGACCCATACAATTTCCCCATACAATGTCCCACAGACCCATAACATTTCCACATACAATGTCCCACAGACCCATAACATTTCCCCATACAATGTCCCACAGACCCATAACATTTCCCCATACAATGTCCCACAGACCCATAACATTTCCCCATACAATGTCCCACAGACCCATAACATTTCCCCATACAATGTCCCACAGACCCATAACATTTCCCCATACAATGTCCCACAGACCCATTCAATGTCCCACAGACCCATACAATGTCCCACAGACCCATACAATGTCCCACAGACCCATACAATGTCCCACAGACCCACACAATGTCCCACAGACCCATACAATGTCCCACAGTTCCACACAATGTCCCACAGACCCATACAATGTCCCACTGACCAATACAATGTCCCACAGACCCATACAATGTCCCACTGACCAATACAATGTCCCACAGACCCATAACATTTCCCCATACAATGTCTCACAGACCCATACAATTTCCCCATACAATGTCCCACAGACCAATACAATTTCCCCATACAATGTCCCACAGACCCATAACATTTCCCCATACAATGTCCCACAGACCCATAACATTTCCCCATACAATGTCCCACAGACCCATTCAATGTCCCACAGACCATACAATGTCCCACAGACCCATACAATGTCCCACAGACCCACACAATGTCCCACAGACCCACACAATGTCCCACAGACCCACACAATGTCCCACTGACCCACACAATGTCCCACAGACCCATACAATGTCCCACTGACCAATACAATGTCCCACAGACCCATAACATTTCCCCATACAATGTCCCACAGACCCATACAATTTCCCCATACAATGTCCCACAGACCCATACAATTTCCCCATACAATGTCCCACAGACCCACACAATGTCCCACAGACCCATACAATGTCCCAAAGACCCATACAATGTCCCACAGACCCATAACATTTCCCCATACAATTTCCCACAGACCCATACAATTTCCCCATACAATGTCCCACAGACCCATACAATTTCCCCATACAATGTCCCACAGACCCACACAATGTCCCACAGACCCATACAATGTCCCAAAGACCCATACAATGTCCCACAGACCCATACAATGTCCCACAGACCCACACAATGTCCCACAGACCCATAACATTTCCCCATACAATGTCACACAGACCCATTCAATGTCCCACAGACCATACAATGTCCCACAGACCCATACAATGTCCCACAGACCCACACAATGTCCCACAGACCCACACAATGTCCCACAGACCCACACAATGTCCCACTGACCCACACAATGTCCCACAGACCCATACAATGTCCCACTGACCAATACAATGTCCCACAGACCCATAACATTTCCCCATACAATGTCCCACAGACCCATACAATTTCCCCATACAATGTCCCACAGACCCATACAATTTCCCCATACAATGTCCCACAGACCCACACAATGTCCCACAGACCCATACAATGTCCCAAAGACCCATACAATGTCCCACAGACCCATAACATTTCCCCATACAATGTCCCACAGACCCATACAATTTCCCCATACAATGTCCCACAGACCCATACAATTTCCCCATACAATGTCCCACAGACCCACACAATGTCCCACAGACCCATACAATGTCCCAAAGACCCATACAATGTCCCACAGACCCATAACATTTCCCCATACAATGTCCCACAGACCCATACAATTTCCCCATACAATGTCCCACAGACCCATACAATTTCCCCATACAATGTCCCACAGTCCCACACAATGTCCCACAGACCCATACAATTTCCCCATACAATGTCCCAAAGACCCATACAATGTCCCACAGACCCATACAATTTCCCCATACAATGTCCCACAGACCAATACAATGTCCCACAGACCAATACAATGTCCCACAGACCCATACAATGTCCCACAGACCCATACAATGTCCCACAGACGACCCATGCAATGTCCCACAGACCCATACAATTTCCCCATACAATGTCCCACAGACCCATAACATTTCTCCATACAATGTCCCACATACCCATAACATTTCCCCATACAATGTCCCACAGACCCATACAATTTCCCCATACAATGTCCCACAGACCATACAATGTCCCACAGACCCACACAATGTCCCACAGACCCACACAATGTCCCACAGACCCATACAATGTCCCACAGACCCATACAATTTCCCCATACAATGTCCCACAGACCCATAACATTTCCCCATACAATGTCCCACAGACCCATACAATTTCCCCATACAATGTCCCACAGACCCATACAATTTCCCCATACAATGTCCCACTGACCAATACAATGTCCCACAGACCCATAACATTTCCCCATACAATGTCTCACAGACCCATACAATTTCCCCATACAATGTCCCACAGACCAATACAATTTCCCCATACAATGTCCCACAGACCCATTCAATGTCCCACAGACCATACAATGTCCCACAGACCCATACAATGTCCCACAGACCCACACAATGTCCCACAGACCCACACAATGTCCCACAGACCCACACAATGTCCCACAGACCCACACAATGTCCCACAGACCCATACAATGTCCCACTGACCAATACAATGTCCCACAGACCCATAACATTTCCCCATACAATGTCCCACAGACCCATACAATTTCCCCATACAATGTCCCACAGACCCATACAATTTCCCCATACAATGTCCCACAGACCCACACAATGTCCCACAGACCCATAACATTTCCCCATACAATGTCCCACAGACCCATACAATTTCCCCATACAATGTCCCACAGACCCATACAATTTCCCCATACAATGTCCCACTGACCAATACAATGTCCCACAGACCCATAACATTTCCCCATACAATGTCTCACAGACCCATACAATTTCCCCATACAATGTCCCACAGACCAATACAATTTCCCCATACAATGTCCCACAGACCCATTCAATGTCCCACAGACCATACAATGTCCCACAGACCCATACAATGTCCCACAGACCCACACAATGTCCCACAGACCCACACAATGTCCCACAGACCCACACAATGTCCCACAGACCCACACAATGTCCCACAGACCCATACAATGTCCCACTGACCAATACAATGTCCCACAGACCCATAACATTTCCCCATACAATGTCCCACAGACCCATACAATTTCCCCATACAATGTCCCACAGACCCATACAATTTCCCCATACAATGTCCCACAGACCCACACAATGTCCCACAGACCCATACAATGTCCCAAAGACCCATACAATGTCCCACAGACCCATAACATTTCCCCATACAATGTCCCACAGACCCATACAATTTCCCCATACAATGTCCCACAGACCCATACAATTTCCCCATACAATGTCCCACAGACCCACACAATGTCCCAAAGACCCATACAATGTCCCACAGACCCATACAATGTCCCACAGACCCATAACATTTCCACATACAATGTCCCACAGACCCATAACATTTCCCCATACAATGTCCCACAGACCCATAACATTTCCCCATACAATGTCCCACAGACCCATAACATTTCCCCATACAATGTCCCACAGACCCATAACATTTCCCCATACAATGTCCCACAGACCCATAACATTTCCCCATACAATGTCCCACAGACCCATTCAATGTCCCACAGACCCATACAATGTCCCACAGACCCATACAATGTCCCACAGACCCATACAATGTCCCACAGACCCACACAATGTCCCACAGACCCATACAATGTCCCACAGACCCACACAATGTCCCACAGACCCATACAATGTCCCACTGACCAATACAATGTCCCACAGACCCATACAATGTCCCACTGACCAATACAATGTCCCACAGACCCATAACATTTCCCCATACAATGTCTCACAGACCCATACAATTTCCCCATACAATGTCCCACAGACCAATACAATTTCCCCATACAATGTCCCACAGACCAATACAATTTCCCCATACAATGTCCCACAGACCCATAACATTTCCCCATACAATGTCCCACAGACCCATAACATTTCCCCATACAATGTCCCACAGACCCATTCAATGTCCCACAGACCATACAATGTCCCACAGACCCATACAATGTCCCACAGACCCACACAATGTCCCACAGACCCACACAATGTCCCACAGACCCACACAATGTCCCACTGACCCACACAATGTCCCACAGACCCATACAATGTCCCACTGACCAATACAATGTCCCACAGACCCATAACATTTCCCCATACAATGTCTCACAGACCCATACAATTTCCCCATACAATGTCCCACAGACCAATACAATTTCCCCATACAATGTCCCACAGACCCATTCAATGTCCCACAGACCATACAATGTCCCACAGACCCATACAATGTCCCACAGACCCACACAATGTCCCACAGACCCACACAATGTCCCACAGACCCACACAATGTCCCACAGACCCACACAATGTCCCACAGACCCATACAATGTCCCACTGACCAATACAATGTCCCACAGACCCATAACATTTCCCCATACAATGTCCCACAGACCCATACAATTTCCCCATACAATGTCCCACAGACCCATACAATTTCCCCATACAATGTCCCACAGACCCACACAATGTCCCACAGACCCATACAATGTCCCAAAGACCCATACAATGTCCCACAGACCCATAACATTTCCCCATACAATGTCCCACAGACCCATACAATTTCCCCATACAATGTCCCACAGACCCATACAATTTCCCCATACAATGTCCCACAGACCCACACAATGTCCCAAAGACCCATACAATGTCCCACAGACCCATACAATGTCCCACAGACCCATAACATTTCCACATACAATGTCCCACAGACCCATAACATTTCCCCATACAATGTCCCACAGACCCATAACATTTCCCCATACAATGTCCCACAGACCCATAACATTTCCCCATACAATGTCCCACAGACCCATAACATTTCCCCATACAATGTCCCACAGACCCATAACATTTCCCCATACAATGTCCCACAGACCCATTCAATGTCCCACAGACCCATACAATGTCCCACAGACCCATACAATGTCCCACAGACCCATACAATGTCCCACAGACCCACACAATGTCCCACAGACCCATACAATGTCCCACAGACCCACACAATGTCCCACAGACCCATACAATGTCCCACTGACCAATACAATGTCCCACAGACCCATACAATGTCCCACTGACCAATACAATGTCCCACAGACCCATAACATTTCCCCATACAATGTCTCACAGACCCATACAATTTCCCCATACAATGTCCCACAGACCAATACAATTTCCCCATACAATGTCCCACAGACCAATACAATTTCCCCATACAATGTCCCACAGACCCACACAATGTCCCACAGACCCATACAATGTCCCAAAGACCCATACAATGTCCCACAGACCCATAACATTTCCCCATACAATGTCCCACAGACCCATACAATTTCCCCATACAATGTCCCACAGACCCATACAATTTCCCCATACAATGTCCCACAGACCCACACAATGTCCCAAAGACCCATACAATGTCCCACAGACCCATACAATGTCCCACAGACCCATAACATTTCCACATACAATGTCCCACAGACCCATAACATTTCCCCATACAATGTCCCACAGACCCATAACATTTCCCCATACAATGTCCCACAGACCCATAACATTTCCCCATACAATGTCCCACAGACCCATAACATTTCCCCATACAATGTCCCACAGACCCATAACATTTCCCCATACAATGTCCCACAGACCCATTCAATGTCCCACAGACCCATACAATGTCCCACAGACCCATACAATGTCCCACAGACCCATACAATGTCCCACAGACCCACACAATGTCCCACAGACCCATACAATGTCCCACAGACCCACACAATGTCCCACAGACCCATACAATGTCCCACTGACCAATACAATGTCCCACAGACCCATACAATGTCCCACTGACCAATACAATGTCCCACAGACCCATAACATTTCCCCATACAATGTCTCACAGACCCATACAATTTCCCCATACAATGTCCCACAGACCAATACAATTTCCCCATACAATGTCCCACAGACCAATACAATTTCCCCATACAATGTCCCACAGACCCATAACATTTCCCCATACAATGTCCCACAGACCCATAACATTTCCCCATACAATGTCCCACAGACCCATTCAATGTCCCACAGACCATACAATGTCCCACAGACCCATACAATGTCCCACAGACCCACACAATGTCCCACAGACCCACACAATGTCCCACAGACCCACACAATGTCCCACTGACCCACACAATGTCCCACAGACCCATACAATGTCCCACTGACCAATACAATGTCCCACAGACCCATAACATTTCCCCATACAATGTCCCACAGACCCATACAATTTCCCCATACAATGTCCCACAGACCCATACAATTTCCCCATACAATGTCCCACAGACCCACACAATGTCCCACAGACCCATACAATGTACCAAAGACCCATACAATGTCCCACAGACCCATACAATGTCCCACAGACCCATACAATGTCCCACAGACCCATACAATTTCCCCATACAATGTCCCACAGACCAATACAATGTCCCACAGACCAATACAATGACCCACAGACCCATACAATGTCCCACAGACCCATACAATGTCCCACAGACGACCCATGCAATGTCCCACAGACCCATACAATTTCCCCATACAATGTCCCACAGACCCATAACATTTCTCCATACAATGTCCCACAGACCCATAACATTTCCCCATACAATGTCCCACAGACCCATACAATTTCCCCATACAATGTCCCACAGACCATACAATGTCCCACAGACCCACACAATGTCCCACAGACCCATACAATGTCCCACAGACCCATACAATGTCCCACAGACCCATACAATTTCCCCATACAATGTCCAACAGACCAATACAATGTCCCACAGACCAATACAATGTCCCACAGACCCACACAATGTCCCACAGACCCATACAATGTCCCACAGACCCATACAATGTCCCACAGACCCTTAACATTTCCCCATACAATGTCCCACAGACCCATACAATTTCCCCATACAATGTCCCACAGACCCATACAATTTCCCCATACAATGTCCCACAGACCCACACAATGTCCCACAGACCCATACAATGTCCCAAAGACCCATACAATGTCCCACAGACCCATACAATGTCCCACAGACCCATACAATTTCCCCATACAATGTCCCACAGACCAATACAATGTCCCACAGACCAATACATTGTCCCACAGACCCATACAGTGTCCCACAGACCCATACAATGTCCCACAGACGACCCATGCAATGTCCCACAGACCCATACAATTTCCCCATACAATGTCCCACAGACCCATAACATTTCTCCATACAATGTCCCACAGACCCATAACATTTCCCCATACAATGTCCCACAGACCCATACAATTTCCCCATACAATGTCCCACAGACCATACAATGTCCCACAGACCCATACAATGTCCCACAGACCCATACAATTTCCACATACAATGTCCCACAGACACATACAATTTCCCCATACAATGTCCCACAGACCCATACAATTGACCCATACAATGTCCCACAGACCCATACAATGTCCCACAGACCCATAACATTTCCCCATACAACGTCCCACAGACCCATAACATTTCCCCATACAATGTCCCACAGACCCATTCAATGTCCCACAGACCATACAATGTCCCACAGACCCATACAATGTCCCACTGACCAATACAATGTCCCACAGACCCATAACATTTCCCCATACAATGTCTCACAGACCCATACAATTTCCCCATACAATGTCCCACAGACCAATACAATTTCCCCATACAATGTCCCACAGACCCATAACATTTCCCCATACAATGTCCCACAGACCCATTCAATGTCCCACAGACCATACAATGTCCCACAGACCCATACAATGTCCCACAGACCCACACAATGTCCCACAGACCCACACAATGTCCCACAGACCCACACAATGTCCCACTGACCCACACAATGTCCCACAGACCCATACAATGTCCCACTGACCAATACAATGTCCCACAGACCCATAACATTTCCCCATACAATGTCCCACAGACCCATACAATTTCCCCATACAATGTCCCACAGACCCATACAATTTCCCCATACAATGTCCCACAGACCCACACAATGTCCCACAGACCCATACAATGTACCAAAGACCCATACAATGTCCCACAGACCCATACAATGTCCCACAGACCCATACAATGTCCCACAGACCCATACAATTTCCCCATACAATGTCCCACAGACCAATACAATGTCCCACAGACCAATACAATGTCCCACAGACCCATACAATGTCCCACAGACCCATACAATGTCCCACAGACGACCCATGCAATGTCCCACAGACCCATACAATTTCCCCATACAATGTCCCACAGACCCATAACATTTCTCCATACAATGTCCCACAGACCCATAACATTTCCCCATACAATGTCCCACAGACCCATACAATTTCCCATACAATGTCCCACAGACCATACAATGTCCCACAGACCCACACAATGTCCCACAGACCCATACAATGTCCCACAGACCCATACAATGTCCCACAGACCCATACAATTTCCCCATACAATGTCCAACAGACCAATACAATGTCCCACAGACCCATACAATGTCCCACAGACCCATACAATGTCCCACAGACCCATACAATGTCCCACAGACCCACACAATGTCCCACAGACCCATACAATGTCCCACAGACCCACACAATGTCCCACAGACCCATACAATGTCCCACTGACCAATACAATGTCCCACAGACCCATACAATGTCCCACTGACCAATACAATGTCCCACAGACCCATAACATTTCCCCATACAATGTCTCACAGACCCATACAATTTCCCCATACAATGTCCCACAGACCAATACAATTTCCCCATACAATGTCCCACAGACCAATACAATTTCCCCATACAATGTCCCACAGACCCATAACATTTCCCCATACAATGTCCCACAGACCCATAACATTTCCCCATACAATGTCCCACAGACCCATTCAATGTCCCACAGACCATACAATGTCCCACAGACCCATACAATGTCCCACAGACCCACACAATGTCCCACAGACCCACACAATGTCCCACAGACCCACACAATGTCCCACTGACCCACACAATGTCCCACAGACCCATACAATGTCCCACTGACCAATACAATGTCCCACAGACCCATAACATTTCCCCATACAATGTCCCACAGACCCATACAATTTCCCCATACAATGTCCCACAGACCCATACAATTTCCCCATACAATGTCCCACAGACCCACACAATGTCCCACAGACCCATACAATGTACCAAAGACCCATACAATGTCCCACAGACCCATACACATGTCCCACAGACCCACAATGTCCCACAGACCCATACAATTTCCCCATACAATGTCCCACAGACCAATACAATGTCCCACAGACCAATACAATGACCCACAGACCCATACAATGTCCCACAGACCCATACAATGTCCCACAGACGACCCATGCAATGTCCCACAGACCCATACAATTTCCCCATACAATGTCCCACAGACCCATAACATTTCTCCATACAATGTCCCACAGACCCATAACATTTCCCCATACAATGTCCCACAGACCCATACAATTTCCCCATACAATGTCCCACAGACCATACAATGTCCCACAGACCCACACAATGTCCCACAGACCCATACAATGTCCCACAGACCCATACAATGTCCCACAGACCCATACAATTTCCCCATACAATGTCCCACAGACCAATACAATGTCCCACAGACCAATACAATGTCCCACAGACCCACACAATGTCCCACAGACCCATACAATGTCCCACAGACCCATACAATGTCCCACAGACCCTTAACATTTCCCCATACAATGTCCCACAGACCCATACAATTTCCCCATACAATGTCCCACAGACCCATACAATTTCCCCATACAATGTCCCACAGACCCACACAATGTCCCACAGACCCATACAATGTCCCAAAGACCCATACAATGTCCCACAGACCCATAACATTTCCCCATACAATGTCCCACAGACCCATACTATTTCCCATACAATGTCCCACAGACCAATACAATGTCCCACAGACCAATACATTGTCCCACAGACCCATACAATGTCCCATAGACCCATACAATGTCCCACAGACGACCCATGCAATGTCCCACAGACCCATACAATTTCCCCCATACAATGTCCCACAGACCCATAACATTTCTCCATACAATGTCCCACAGACCCATAACATTTCCCCATACAATGTCCCACAGACCCATACAATTTCCCCATACAATGTCCCACAGACCATACAATGTCCCACAGACCCACCCATGCCCATACAATGTCCCACAGACCCATACAATTTCCACATACAATGTCCCACAGACACATACAATTTCCCCATACAATGTCCCACAGACCCATACAATTGACCCATACAATGTCCCACAGACCCATACAATGTCCCACAGACCCATAACATTTCCCCATACAACGTCCCACAGACCCATAACATTTCCCCATACAATGTCCCACAGACCCATTCAATGTCCCACAGACCATACAATGTCCCACAGACCCATACAATGTCCCACTGACCAATACAATGTCCCACAGACCTATAACATTTCCCCATACAATGTCCCACAGACCCATACAATTTCCCCATACAATGTCCCACAGACCAATACAATTTCCCCATACAATGTCCCACAGACCCATACAATGTCCCAAAGACCCATACAATGTCCCACAGACCCATAACAATGTCCCACAGACCATACAATGTCCCACAGACCCATACAATGTCCCACAGACCCACACAATGTCCCACAGACCATACATTTCCATACAATGTCCCACAGACCCACACAATGTCCCACAGACCCACACAATGTCCCAAAGACCCATACAATGTCCCACAGACCCATACAATGTCCCACAGACCCATAACATTTCCCCATACAATGTCCCACAGACCAATACAATGTCCCACAGACCAATACAATGTCCCACAGACCCATACAATGTCCCACAGACCCATACAATGTCCCACAGACGACCCATGCAATGTCCCACAGACCCATACAATGTACCCCCATACAATGTCCCACAGACCCATAACCCATACAATGTCCCACAGATTTCCCCATACAATGTCCCACAGACCCATACAATTTCCCCATACAATGTCCCACAGACCAATACAATGTCCCACAGACCCACACAATGTCCCACAGACCCATACAATATCCCACAGACCAATACAATGTCCCACTGACCAATACAATGACAGACCCATACAATGTCCCACAGACCCATACAATGTCCCTCTGACCAATACAATGTCCCACAGACCCATAACATTTCTCCATACAATGTCCCACAGACCCATACAATTTCCCCATACAATGTCCCACAGACCAATACAATTTCCCCATACAGTGTCCCACAGACCCACACAATGTCCCACAGACCCACACAATGTCCCACAGACCCACACAATGTCCCACAGACCCATACAATGTCCCACAGACGACCCATACAATGTCCCACAGACGACCCATAGAATGTCCCACAGACGACCCATACAATGTCCCACAGACGACACACATACAATGTCCCACAGACGACACACAATGTCCCAAAGACCCATACAATGTCCCACAGACCCATACAATGTCCCACAGACCCATAACATTTCCCCATACAATGTCCCACAGACCCATAACAATTTCCCCATACAATGTCCCACAGACCCATACCATTTCCCCATACAATGTCCCACAGACCCATAACAATTTCCCACAGACCTCATACAATGTCCCACAGACCCATAACAATTTCCCACAGACCCATACAATGTCCCACAGACCCATAACAATTTCCCCATACAATGTCCCACAGACCCATTCAATGTCCCACAGACCCATACAATGTCCCACAGACCCATACAATGTCCCACAGACCCATACAATGTCCCACAGACCCATGCAATGTCCCACAGACCCATACAATTTCCCCATACAATGTCCCACAGACCCATAACATTTCTCCACAATGTCCCACAGACCCATAACACCCATACAATGTCCCACAGACCCACACAATTTCCCCATACAATGTCCCACAGACCCATACAATGTCCCACTGACCAATACAATGTCCCACAGACCCATAACAATTTCCCACATACAATGTCCCACAGACACATACAATTTCCCCATACAATGTCCCACAGACCAATACAAATACAATGTCCCACAGACCCATACAATGTCCCACAGACCCATAACATTTCCCCATACAATGTCCCACAGACCCATAACATTTCCCCATCACAATGACCCACAGACCCATTCAATATCCCACAGACCATACAATGTCCCACAGACCCATACAATGTCCCACAGACCCAACACAATGTCCCACAGACCCATACACATGTCCCACAGACCCATACAATGTCCCACAGACCCATACAATGTCCCACTGACCAATACAATGTCCCACAGACCCATAACAATTTCCCCATACAATGTCCCACAGACCCATAACATTTCCCCATACAATGTCCCACAGACCCATACAATTTCCCCATACAATGTCCCACAGACCCATACAATTTCCCCATACAGTGTCCCACAGACCCACACAATGTCCCACAGACCCATACAATGTCCCAAAGACCCATACAATGTCCCACAGACCCATAACATTTCCCCATACAATGTCCCACAGACCCATACAATGTCCCACAGACCCATACAATGTCCCACAGACCCATACAATGTCCCACAGACCCATACAATTTCCCATACAATGTCCCACAGACCACATACAATGTCCCACAGACCAATACAATGTCCCACAGACCCATACAATGTCCCACAGACCCATAACATTTCCACATACAATGTCCCACAGACCCATAACATTTCCCCATACAATGTCCCACAGACCCATACAATTTCCCCATACAATGTCCCACAGACCCATAACATTTCCCCATACAATGTCCCACAGACCCATAACATTTCTCCATACAATGTCCCACAGACCCATACACATTTCCCACTGACCCCATACAATGTCCCACAGACCCATACAATGTCCCACAGACCCATACAATGTCCCACAGACCCATACAATGTCCCACAGACCCATACAATGTCCCACAGACCCATACAATGTCCCACAGACGACCCATACAATGTCCTACAGACCCATACAATGTCCCACAGACCCATACAACGTCCCACTGACCAATACAATGTCCCACAGACCCATACAATGTCCCACTGACCAATACAATGTCCCACAGACCCATACATTTCCCCATACAATGTCCCACAGACCAATACAATGTCTCACAGACCCATACAATGTCCCACAGACCCATACAATGTCCCACAGACCCATACAATGTCCCACAGACCCATACAATTTCCCCATACAATGTCCCACAGACCAATACAATTTCCCCATACAATGTCCCACAAGACCCATACAATGTCAGACCCATACAATGTCCCACAGACCAATACAATGTCCCACAGACCCATACAATGTCCCACAGACCAATACAATGTCCCACAGACCCATACAATGTCCCACAGACCCATACAATGTCCCACAGACCCATACAATGTCCCACGGAGACCCATACAATGTCCCACAGACCCATACAATGTCCCACAGACGACCCATACAATGTCCCACAGACCCATACAATGTCCCACAGACGACCCATACAATGTCCCACAGACGACCCATACAATGTCCCACAGACGACCCATACAATGTCCCACAGACGACCCATACAATGTCCCACAGACGACCCATACAATGTCCCACAGACGACCCATACAATGTCCCACAGACGACCCATACAATGTCCCACAGACGACCCATACAATGTCCCACAGACGACCCATACAATGTCCCACAGACGACCCATACAATGTCCCACAGACGACCCATACAATGTCCCACAATGACGACCCATACAATGTCCCACAGACGACACATACAATGTCCCACAGACGACCCATACAATGTCCCACAGACGACACATACAATGTCCCACAGACGACACATACAATGTCCCACAGACGACACATACAATGTCCCACAGACGACACATACAATGTCCCACAGACGACACATACAATGTCCCACAGACGACACATACAATGTCCCACAGACGACACATACAATGTCCCACAGACGACCAACAATGTCCCACACATACAATGTCCCACAGACGACACATACAATGTCCCACAGACGACACATACAATGTCCCACAGACGACACATACAATGTCCCACAGACGACACATACAATGTCCCACAGACGACACATACAATGTCCCACAGACGACACATACAATGTCCCACAGACGACACATACAATGTCCCACAGACGACACATACAATGTCCCACAGACGACACATACAATGTCCCACAGACGACACATACAATGTCCCACAGACGACACATACAATGTCCCACAGACGACACATACAATGTCCCACAGACGACACATACAATGTCCCACAGACGACACATACAATGTCCCACAGACGACACATACAATGTCCCACAGACGACACATACAATGTCCCACAGACGACACATACAATGTCCCACAGACGACACATACAATGTCCCACAGACGACACATACAATGTCCCACAGACGACACATACAATGTCCCACAGACGACACATACAATGTCCCACAGACGACACATACAATGTCCCACAGACGACACATACAATGTCCTACCGACACATACAATGTCCCACAGACGACACATACAATGTCCCACAGACGACACATACAATGTCCCACAGACGACACATACAATGTCCCCACAATGACGACAGACACATACAATGTCCCACAGACGACACATACAATGTCCCACAGACGACACATACAATGTCCCACAGACGACACATACAATGTCCCACAGACGACACATACAATGTCCCACAGACGACACATACAATGTCCCACAGACGACACATACAATGTCCCACAGACGACACATACAATGTCCCACAGACGACACAATGTCCCACAGACGACACATACAATGTCCCACAGACGACACATACAATGTCCCACAGACGACACATACAATGTCCCACAGACGACACATACAATGTCCCACAGACGACACATACAATGTCCCACAGACGACACATACAATGTCCCACAGACGACACATACAATGTCCCACAGACGACACATACAATGTCCCACAGACGACACATACAATGTCCCACAGACGACACATACAATGTCCCACAGACGACACATACAATGTCCCACAGACCCATACAATTTCCCCATACAATGTCCCACAGACCCATAACAGTTCCCCATACAATGTCCCACAGACCCATAACAGTTCCCCATACAATGTCCCACAGACCCATACAATTTCCCCACACAATGTCCCACAGACCCATACAATTTCCCCATACAATGTCCCACAGACCATACAATGTCCCACAGACCCACACAATGTCCCACAGACCCATACAATGTCCCACAGACCCATTCAATTTCCCCATACAATGTCCCACAGACCCATACAATTTCCCCATACAATGTCCCACAGAACCATACAATGTCCCACAGACCCATACAATGTCCCACAGACCCATACAATTTCCCCATACAATGTCCCACAGACCCATACAATGTCCCACAGACCCATACGATTTCCCCATACAATGTCCCACAGACCAATACAATGTCCCACAGACCAATACATTGTCCCACAGACCAATACAATTACCCCACAGACCCATACAATTTCCCCATACAATGTCCCACAGACCCATAACATTTCCCCATACAATGTCCCACAGACGACCCATACAATGTCCCACAGACGAACCATACAATGTCCCACAGACACATACAATGTCCCACAGACACATACAATGTCCCACAGACTCATACAATTTCCCCATACAATGTCCCACAGACCCATAACATTTCCCCATACAATGTCCCATAGACCCATACAATTTCCCCATACAATGTCCCACAGACCATACAATGTCCCAAAGATCCATACAATGTCCCATAGACCCATACAATTTCCCCATACAATGTCCCACAGACCCATACAATTTCCCCATACAATGTCCCACAGACCCATACAATTTCCCCATACAATGTCCCACAGACCAATACAATGTCCCACAGACCCACACAATGTCCCACAGACCCATACAATGTCCCACAGACCAATACAATGTCCCACAGACCCATACAATTTCCCCATACATAGTCCCACAGACCCATAACATTTCCCCATACAATGTCCCACAGACCCATAACATTTCCCCATACAATGTCCCACAGACCCATAACATTTCCCCATACAATGTCCCACAGACCCATAACATTTCCCCATACAATGTCCCACAGACCCATACAATGTCCCACAGACCATACAATGTCCCACAGACCCATACAATGTACCACAGACCATACAATGTCCCACAGACCATACAATGTCCCACAGACCCATACAATGTCCCACAGACCATACAATGTCCCACAGACCCATACAATGTCCCACAGACCATACAATGTCCCACAGACCATACAATGTCCCACAGACCCATACAATGTCCCACAGACCATACAATGTCCCACAGACCCATACAATGTCCCACAGACCCATACAATGTCCCACAGACCATACAATGTCCCACAGACCATACAATGTCCCACAGACCATACAATGTCCCACAGACCATACAATGTCCCACAGACCCATACAATGTCCCACTGACTAATACAATGTCCTACAGACCCATAACATTTCCCCATACAATGTCCCACAGACCCATAACATTTCCCCATACAATGTCCCACAGACCGATACAATTTCCCCATACAATGTCCCACAGACCGATACAATTTCCCCATACAATGTCCCACAGACCGATACAATTTCCCCATACAATGTCCCACAGACCCACACAATGTCCCACAGACCCATACAATTTCCCCATACAATGTCCCAAAGACCCATACAATGTCCCACAGACCCATACAATGTCCCACAGACCCATACAATTTCCCCATACAATGTCCCACAGACCAATACAATGTCCCACAGACCAATACAATTTCCCCATACAATGTTCCACAGACCAATACAATGTCCCACAGACCAATACAATGTCCCACAGACCCATACAATGTCCCACAGACCCATACAATGTCCCACAGACCCATAAAATGTCCCACAGACGACCCATGCAATGTCCCACAGACCCATACAATTTCCCCATACAATGTCCCACAGACCCATAACATTTCTCCATACAATGTCCCACAGACCCATAACATTTCCCCATACAATGTCCCACAGACCCATACAATGTCCCACAGACCCATACAATGTCCCACAGACCCATAAAATTTCCCCATACAATGTCCCACAGACCCATTCAATGTCCCACAGACCATACAATGTCCCACAGACCCATACAATGTCCCACAGACCCACACAATGTCCCACAGACCCATACAATGTCCCACTGACCAATACAATGTCCCACAGACCCATACAATGTCCCACTGACCAATACAATGTCCCACAGACCCATAACATTTCCCCATACAATGTCCCACAGACCCATACAATTTCCCCATACAATGTCCCACAGACCAATACAATTTCCCCATACAATGTCCCACAGACCCATAACATTTCCCCATACAATGTCCCACAGACCCATTCAATGTCCCACAGACCATACAATGTCCCACAGACCATACAATGTCCCACAGACCCATACAATGTCCCACAGACCATACAATGTCCCACAGACCCACACAATGTCCCACAGACCCACACAATGTCCCACTGACCAATACAATGTCCCACTGACCAATACAATGTCCCACAGACCCATAACATTTCCCCATACAATGTCCCACAGACCCATAACATTTCCCCATACAATGTCCCACAGACCCATACAATTTCCCCATACAATGTCCCACAGAACCATACAATGTCCCACAGACCCATACAATGTCCCACAGACACATACAATGTCCCACAGACACATACAATGTCCCACAGACACATACAATGTCCCACAGACTCATACAATTTCCCCATACAATGTCCCACAGACCCATAACATTTCCCCATACAATGTCCCACAGACGACCCATACAATGTCCCACAGACGAACCATACAATGTCCCACAGACACATACAATGTCCCACAGACACATACAATGTCCCACAGACACATACAATGTCCCACAGACTCATACAATTTCCCCATACAATGTCCCACAGACCCATAACATTTCCCCATACAATGTCCCATAGACCCATACAATTTCCCCATACAATGTCCCACAGACCATACAATGTCCCAAAGATCCATACAATGTCCCATAGACCCATACAATTTCCCCATACAATGTCCCACAGACCCATACAATTTCCCCATACAATGTCCCACAGACCAATACAATGTCCCACAGACCCACACAATGTCCCACAGACCCATACAATGTCCCACAGACCAATACAATGTCCCACAGACCCATACAATTTCCCCATACATAGTCCCACAGACCCATAACATTTCCCCATACAATGTCCCACAGACCCATAACATTTCCCCATACAATGTCCCACAGACCCATAACATTTCCCCATACAATGTCCCACAGACCCATAACATTTCCCCATACAATGTCCCACAGACCCATACAATGTCCCACAGACCATACAATGTCCCACAGACCCATACAATGTACCACAGACCATACAATGTCCCACAGACCCATACAATGTCCCACAGACCATACAATGTCCCACAGACCCATACAATGTCCCACAGACCATACAATGTCCCACAGACCATACAATGTCCCACAGACCCATACAATGTCCCACAGACCATACAATGTCCCACAGACCCATACAATGTCCCACAGACCCATACAATGTCCCACAGACCATACAATGTCCCACAGACCCATACAATGTCCCACAGACCATACAATGTCCCACAGACCCATACAATGTCCCACAGACCATACAATGTCCCACAGACCATACAATGTCCCACAGACCCATACAATGTCCCACAGACCATACAATGTCCCACAGACCCATACAATGTCCCACAGACCATACAATGTCCCACAGACCCATACAATGTCCCACAGACCCATACAATGTCCCACAGACCATACAATGTCCCACAGACCATACAATGTCCCACAGACCATACAATGTCCCACAGACCATACAATGTCCCACAGACCATACAATGTCCCACAGACCCATACAATGTCCCACTGACTAATACAATGTCCTACAGACCCATAACATTTCCCCATACAATGTCCCACAGACCCATAACATTTCCCCATACAATGTCCCACAGACCGATACAATTTCCCCATACAATGTCCCACAGACCGATACAATTTCCCCATACAATGTCCCACAGACTGATACAATTTCCCCATACAATGTCCCACAGACCGATACAATTTCCCCATACAATGTCCCACAGACCCACACAATGTCCCACAGACCCATACAATTTCCCCATACAATGTCCCACAGACCCATACAATGTCCCACAGACCCATACAATTTCCCCATACAATGTCCCACAGACCAATACAATGTCCCACAGACCAATACAATTTCCCCATACAATGTTCCACAGACCAATACAATGTCCCACAGACCAATACAATGTCCCACAGACCCATACAATGTCCCACAGACCCATACAATGTCCCACAGACCCATAAAATGTCCCACAGACGACCCATGCAATGTCCCACAGACCCATACAATTTCCCCATACAATGTCCCACAGACCCATAACATTTCTCCATACAATGTCCCACAGACCCATAACATTTCCCCATACAATGTCCCACAGACCCATACAATTTCCCCATAAAATGTCCCACAGACCATACAATGTCCCACAGACCCACACAATGTCCCACAGACCCATACAATGTCCCACAGACCCATACAATTTCCCCATACAATGTCCCACAGACCCATACAAATTCCCCATACAATGTCCCACAGACCCATACAATGTCCCACAGACCCATACAATGTCCCACAGACCCATAAAATTTCCCCATACAATGTCCCACAGACCCATTCAATGTCCCACAGACCATACAATGTCCCACAGACCCATACAATGTCCCACAGACCCACACAATGTCCCACAGACCCATACAATGTCCCACTGACCAATACAATGTCCCACAGACCCATACAATGTCCCACTGACCAATACAATGTCCCACAGACCCATAACATTTCCCCATACAATGTCCCACAGACCCATACAATTTCCCCATACAATGTCCCACAGACCAATACAATTTCCCCATACAATGTCCCACAGACCCATAACATTTCCCCATACAATGTCCCACAGACCCATTCAATGTCCCACAGACCATACAATGTCCCACAGACCATACAATGTCCCACAGACCCATACAATGTCCCACAGACCATACAATGTCCCACAGACCCACACAATGTCCCACAGACCCACACAATGTCCCACTGACCAATACAATGTCCCACTGACCAATACAATGTCCCACAGACCCATAACATTTCCCCATACAATGTCCCACAGACCCATAACATTTCCCCATACAATGTCCCACAGACCCATACAATTTCCCCATACAATGTCCCACAGAACCATACAATGTCCCACAGACCCATACAATGTCCCACAGACCCATACAATTTCCCCATACAATGTCCCACAGTCCCATACAATGTCCCACAGACCCATACAATTTCCCCATACAATGTCCCACAGACCAATACAATGTCCCACAGACCAATACATTGTCCCACAGACCAATACAATTACCCCACAGACCCATACAATTTCCCCATACAATGTCCCACAGACCCATAACATTTCCCCATACAATGTCCCACAGACGACCCATACAATGTCCCACAGACGAACCATACAATGTCCCACAGACACATACAATGTCCCACAGACACATACAATGTCCCACAGACACATACAATGTCCCACAGACTCATACAATTTCCCCATACAATGTCCCACAGACCCATAACATTTCCCCATACAATGTCCCATAGACCCATACAATTTCCCCATACAATGTCCCACAGACCATACAATGTCCCAAAGATCCATACAATGTCCCATAGACCCATACAATTTCCCCATACAATGTCCCACAGACCCATACAATTTCCCCATACAATGTCCCACAGACCAATACAATGTCCCACAGACCCACACAATGTCCCACAGACCCATACAATGTCCCACAGACCAATACAATGTCCCACAGACCCATACAATTTCCCCATACATAGTCCCACAGACCCATAACATTTCCCCATACAATGTCCCACAGACCCATAACATTTCCCCATACAATGTCCCACAGACCCATAACATTTCCCCATACAATGTCCCACAGACCCATAACATTTCCCCATACAATGTCCCACAGACCCATACAATGTCCCACAGACCATACAATGTCCCACAGACCCATACAATGTACCACAGACCATACAATGTCCCACAGACCCATACAATGTCCCACAGACCATACAATGTCCCACAGACCCATACAATGTCCCACAGACCCATACAATGTCCCACAGACCATACAATGTCCCACAGACCATACAATGTCCCACAGACCCATACAATGTCCCACAGACCATACAATGTCCCACAGACCCATACAATGTCCCACAGACCCATACAATGTCCCACAGACCATACAATGTCCCACAGACCATACAATGTCCCACAGACCATACAATGTCCCACAGACCATACAATGTCCCACAGACCCATACAATGTCCCACTGACTAATACAATGTCCTACAGACCCATAACATTTCCCCATACAATGTCCCACAGACCCATAACATTTCCCCATACAATGTCCCACAGACCGATACAATTTCCCCATACAATGTCCCACAGACCGATACAATTTCCCCATACAATGTCCCACAGACCGATACAATTTCCCCATACAATGTCCCACAGACCCACACAATGTCCCACAGACCCATACAATTTCCCCATACAATGTCCCAAAGACCCATACAATGTCCCACAGACCCATACAATGTCCCACAGACCCATACAATTTCCCCATACAATGTCCCACAGACCAATACAATGTCCCACAGACCAATACAATTTCCCCATACAATGTTCCACAGACCAATACAATGTCCCACAGACCAATACAATGTCCCACAGACCCATACAATGTCCCACAGACCCATACAATGTCCCACAGACCCATAAAATGTCCCACAGACGACCCATGCAATGTCCCACAGACCCATACAATTTCCCCATACAATGTCCCACAGACCCATAACATTTCTCCATACAATGTCCCACAGACCTATAACATTTCCCCATACAATGTCCCACAGACCCATACAATTTCCCCATAAAATGTCCCACAGACCATACAATGTCCCACAGACCCACACAATGTCCCATAGACCCATACAATGTCCCACAGACCCATACAATTTCCCCATACAATGTCCCACAGACCCATACAAATTCCCCATACAATGTCCCATAGACCCATACAATGTCCCACAGACCCATACAATGTCCCACAGACCCATAAAATTTCCCCATACAATGTCCCACAGACCCATTCAATGTCCCACAGACCATACAATGTCCCACAGACCCATACAATGTCCCACAGACCCACACAATGTCCCACAGACCCATACAATGTCCCACAGACCCACACAATGTCCCACAGACCCATACAATGTCCCACTGACCAATACAATGTCCCACAGACCCATACAATGTCCCACTGACCAATACAATGTCCCACAGACCCATAACATTTCCCCATACAATGTCCCACAGACCCATACAATTTCCCCATACAATGTCCCACAGACCAATACAATTTCCCCATACAATGTCCCACAGACCCATAACATTTCCCCATACAATGTCCCACAGACCCATTCAATGTCCCACAGACCATACAATGTCCCACAGACCATACAATGTCCCACAGACCCATACAATGTCCCACAGACCATACAATGTCCCACAGACCGATACAATTTCCCCATACAATGTCCCACAGACCGATACAATTTCCCCATACAATGTCCCACAGACCGATACAATTTCCCCATACAATGTCCCACAGACCGATACAATTTCCCCATACAATGTCCCACAGACCCACACAATGTCCCACAGACCCATACAATTTCCCCATACAATGTCCCAAAGACCCATACAATGTCCCACAGACCCATACAATGTCCCACAGACCCATACAATTTCCCCATACAATGTCCCACAGACCAATACAATGTCCCACAGACCAATACAATTTCCCCATACAATGTTCCACAGACCAATACAATGTCCCACAGACCAATACAATGTCCCACAGACCCATACAATGTCCCACAGACCCATACAATGTCCCACAGACCCATAAAATGTCCCACAGACGACCCATGCAATGTCCCACAGACCCATACAATTTCCCCATACAATGTCCCACAGACCCATAACATTTCTCCATACAATGTCCCACAGACCCATAACATTTCCCCATACAATGTCCCACAGACCCATACAATTTCCCCATAAAATGTCCCACAGACCATACAATGTCCCACAGACCCACACAATGTCCCACAGACCCATACAATGTCCCACAGACCCATACAATTTCCCCATACAATGTCCCACAGACCCATACAAATTCCCCATACAATGTCCCACAGACCCATACAATGTCCCACAGACCCATACAATGTCCCACAGACCCATAAAATTTCCCCATACAATGTCCCACAGACCCATTCAATGTCCCACAGACCATACAATGTCCCACAGACCCATACAATGTCCCACAGACCCATACAATGTCCCACTGACCAATACAATGTCCCACAGACCCATACAATGTCCCACTGACCAATACAATGTCCCACAGACCCATAACATTTCCCCATACAATGTCCCACAGACCCATACAATTTCCCCATACAATGTCCCACAGACCAATACAATTTCCCCATACAATGTCCCACAGACCCATAACATTTCCCCATACAATGTCCCACAGACCCATTCAATGTCCCACAGACCATACAATGTCCCACAGACCCATACAATGTCCCACAGACCATACAATGTCCCACAGACCCACACAATGTCCCACAGACCCACACAATGTCCCACAGACCCACACAATGTCCCACTGACCAATACAATGTCCCACTGACCAATACAATGTCCCACAGACCCATAACATTTCCCCATACAATGTCCCACAGACCCATAACATTTCCCCATACAATGTCCCACAGACCCATACAATTTCCCCATACAATGTCCCACAGAACCATACAATGTCCCACAGACCCATACAATGTCCCACAGACCCATACAATTTCCCCATACAATGTCCCACAGTCCCATACAATGTCCCACAGACCCATACAATTTCCCCATACAATGTCCCACAGACCATACAATGTCCCAAAGATCCATACAATGTCCCATAGACCCATACAATTTCCCCATACAATGTCCCACAGACCCATACAATTTCCCCATACAATGTCCCACAGACCAATACAATGTCCCACAGACCCACACAATGTCCCACAGACCCATACAATGTCCCACAGACCAATACAATGTCCCACAGACCCATACAATTTCCCCATACATAGTCCCACAGACCCATAACATTTCCCCATACAATGTCCCACAGACCCATAACATTTCCCCATACAATGTCCCACAGACCCATAACATTTCCCCATACAATGTCCCACAGACCCATAACATTTCCCCATACAATGTCCCACAGACCCATACAATGTCCCACAGACCATACAATGTCCCACAGACCCATACAATGTACCACAGACCATACAATGTCCCACAGACCCATACAATGTCCCACAGACCATACAATGTCCCACAGTCCCATACAATGTCCCACAGTCCCATACAATGTCCCACAGACCATACAATGTCCCACAGACCCATACAATGTCCCACAGACCCATACAATGTCCCACAGACCATACAATGTCCCACAGACCATACAATGTCCCACAGACGACCCATACAATGTCCCACAGACGACCCATACAATGTCCCACAGACGACCCATACAATGTCCCACAGACGACCCATACAATGTCCCACAGACGACACATACAATGTCCCACAGACGACACATACAATGTCCCACAGACGACCCATACAATGTCCCACAGACGACCCATACAATGTCCCACAGACGACCCATACAATGTCCCACAGACGACCCATACAATGTCCCACAGACGACCCATACAATGTCCCACAGACGACCCATACAATGTCCCACAGACGACACATACAATGTCCCACAGACGACACATACAATGTCCCACAGACGACACATACAATGTCCCACAGACGACACATACAATGTCCCACAGACGACACATACAATGTCCCACAGACGACACATACAATGTCCCACAGACGACACATACAATGTCCCACAGACGACACATACAATGTCCCACAGACGACACATACAATGTCCCACAGACGACACATACAATGTCCCACAGACGACACATACAATGTCCCACAGACGACACATACAATGTCCCACAGACGACACATACAATGTCCCACAGACGACACATACAATGTCCCACAGACGACACATACAATGTCCCACAGACGACACATACAATGTCCCACAGACGACACATACAATGTCCCACAGACGACACATACAATGTCCCACAGACGACACATACAATGTCCCACAGACGACACATACAATGTCCCACAGACGACACATACAATGTCCCACAGACGACACATACAATGTCCCACAGACGACACATACAATGTCCCACAGACGACACATACAATGTCCCACAGACGACACATACAATGTCCCACAGACGACACATACAATGTCCCACAGACGACACATACAATGTCCCACAGACGACACATACAATGTCCCACAGACGACACATACAATGTCCCACAGACGACACATACAATGTCCCACAGACGACACATACAATGTCCCACAGACGACACATACAATGTCCCACAGACGACACATACAATGTCCCACAGACGACACATACAATGTCCCACAGACGACACATACAATGTCCCACAGACGACACATACAATGTCCCACAGACGACACATACAATGTCCCACAGACGACACATACAATGTCCCACAGACGACACATACAATGTCCCACAGACGACACATACAATGTCCCACAGACGACACATACAATGTCCCACAGACGACACATACAATGTCCCACAGACGACACATACAATGTCCCACAGACGACACATACAATGTCCCACAGACCCATACAATTTCCCCATACAATGTCCCACAGACCCATACAATTTCCCCATACAATGTCCCACAGACCCATACAATTTCCCCATACAATGTCCCACAGACACATACAATGTCCCACAGACACATACAATGTCCCACAGACACATACAATGTCCCACAGACACATACAATGTCCCACAGACACATACAATGTCCCACAGACACATACAATGTCCCACAGACACATACAATGTCCCACAGACTCATACAATTTCCCCATACAATGTCCCACAGACCCATAACATTTCCCCATACAATGTCCCACAGACCCATAACATTTCCCCATACAATGTCCCACAGACCCATACAATTTCCCCATACAATGTCCCACAGACCCATACAATTTCCCCATATAATGTCCCACAGACCCATACAATTTCCCCATATAATGTCCCACGGACCATATAATGTCCCCCAGACCAATACAATGCAATGTCCCACAGACCCATACGATTTCCCCATACAATGTCCCACAGACCAATACAATGTCCCACAGACCCACACAATGTCCCACAGACCCATACAACGTCCTACTGACCAATACAATGTCCCACAGACCCATACAATTTCCCCATACAATGTCCCACAGACCCATAACATTTCCCCATACAATGTCCCACAGACCCATACAATTTCCCCACACAATGTCCCACAGACCCATACAATTTCCCCATACAATGTCCCACAGACCATACAATGTCCCACAGACCCACACAATGTCCCACAGACCCATACAATGTCCCACAGACACATACAATTTCCCCATACAATGTCCCACAGACCCATAACATTTCCCCATACAATGTCCCACAGACCCATACAATTTCCCCATACAATGTCCCACAGAACCATACAATGTCCCACAGACCCATACAATGTCCCACAGACCCATACAATTTCCCCATACAATGTCCCACAGACCCATACAATGTCCCACAGACCCATACAATTTCCCCATACAATGTCCCACAGACCAATACAATGTCCCACAGACCAATACATTGTCCCACAGACCAATACAATTATCCCACAGACCCATACAATTATCCCACAGACCCATACAATTTCCCCATACAATGTCCCACAGACCCATAACATTTCCCCATACAATGTCCCACAGACGACCCATACAATGTCCCACAGACGAACCATACAATGTCCGACAGACACATACAATGTCCCACAGACACATACAATGTCCCACAGACACATACAATGTCCCACAGACACATACAATGTCCCACAGACTCATACAATTTCCCCATACAATGTCCCACAGACCCATAACATTTCCCCATACAATGTCCCACAGACCCATACAATTTCCCCATACAATGTCCCACAGACCATACAATGTCCCAAAGATCCATACAATGTCCCATAGACCCATACAATTTCCCCATACAATGTCCCACAGACCAATACAATGTCCCACAGACCCATAACATTTCCCCATACAATGTCCCACAGACCCATAACATTTCCCCATACAATGTCCCACAGACCCATACAATGTCCCACAGACCATACAATGTCCCACAGACCCATACAATGTCCCACAGACCATACAATGTCCCACAGACCCATACAATGTCCCACAGACCATACAATGTCCCACAGACCCATACAATGTCCCACAGACCATACAATGTCCCACAGTCCCATACAATGTCCCACAGTCCCATACAATGTCCCACAGACCATAAAATGTCCCACAGACCCATACAATGTCCCACAGACCATACAATGTCCCACAGACCCATACAATGTCCCACAGACCCATACAATGTCCCACAGACCATACAATGTCCCACAGACCATACAATGTCCCACAGACCATACAATGTCCCACAGACGACCCATACAATGTCCCACAGACGACCCATACAATGTCCCACAGACGACCCATACAATGTCCCACAGACGACCCATACAATGTCCCACAGACGACCCATACAATGTCCCACAGACGACACATACAATGTCCCACAGACGACCCATACAATGTCCCACAGACGACCCATACAATGTCCCACAGACGACCCATACAATGTCCCACAGACGACCCATACAATGTCCCACAGACGACACATACAATGTCCCACAGACGACACATACAATGTCCCACAGACGACACATACAATGTCCCACAGACGACACATACAATGTCCCACAGACCCATGCAATGTCCCACAGACCCATGCAATGTCCCACAGACCCATGCAATGTCCCACAGACGATCCATACAATGTCCCACAGACGACCCATACAATGTCCCAAAGACGACCCATACAATGTCCCAAAGACGACCCATACAATGTCCCACAGACGACCCATACAATGTCCCACAGACGACCCATACAATGTCCCACAGACGACCCATACAATGTCCCACAGACGACACATACAATGTCCCACAGACGACACATACAATGTCCCACAGACGACACATACAATGTCCCACAGACGACACATACAATGTCCCACAGACGACACATACAATGTCCCACAGACGACACATACAATGTCCCACAGACGACACATACAATGTCCCACAGACGACACATACAATGTCCCACAGACGACACATACAATGTCCCACAGACGACACATACAATGTCCCACAGACGACACATACAATGTCCCACAGACGACACATACAATGTCCCACAGACGACACATACAATGTCCCACAGACGACACATACAATGTCCCACAGACGACACATACAATGTCCCACAGACGACACATACAATGTCCCACAGACGACACATACAATGTCCCACAGACGACACATACAATGTCCCACAGACGACACATACAATGTCCCACAGACGACACATACAATGTCCCACAGACGACACATACAATGTCCCACAGACGACACATACAATGTCCCACAGACGACACATACAATGTCCCACAGACGACACATACAATGTCCCACAGACGACACATACAATGTCCCACAGACGACACATACAATGTCCCACAGACGACACATACAATGTCCCACAGACGACACATACAATGTCCCACAGACGACACATACAATGTCCCACAGACGACACATACAATGTCCCACAGACGACACATACAATGTCCCACAGACGACACATACAATGTCCCACAGACGACACATACAATGTCCCACAGACGACACATACAATGTCCCACAGACGACACATACAATGTCCCACAGACGACACATACAATGTCCCACAGACGACACATACAATGTCCCACAGACGACACATACAATGTCCCACAGACGACACATACAATGTCCCACAGACACATACAATGTCCCACAGACCCATACAATGTCCCACAGACCCATACAATGTCCCACAGACCCATACAATTTCCCCATACAATGTCCCACAGACCCATACAATTTCCCCATACAATGTCCCACAGACCAATACAATGTCCCACAGACCCATAACATTTCCCCATACAATGTCCCACAGACACATAACATTTCCCCATACAATGTCCCACAGACACATACAATGTCCCACAGACACATACAATGTCCCACAGACACATACAATGTCCCACAGACTCATACAATTTCCCCATACAATGTCCCACAGACCCATAACATTTCCCCATACAATGTCCCACAGACCCATACAATTTCCCCATACAATGTCCCACAGACCATACAATGTCCCAAAGATCCATACAATGTCCCATAGACCCATACAATTTCCCCATACAATGTCCCACAGACCCATACAATTTCCCCATACAATGTCCCACAGACCAATACAATGTCCCACAGACCCACACAATGTCCCACAGACCCATACAATGTCCCACAGACCCACACAATGTCCCACAGACCCATACAATGTCCCACAGACCAATACAATGTCCCACAGACCCATACAATTTCCCCATACATAGTCCCACAGACCCATAACATTTCCCCATACAATTTCCCACAGACCATACAATTTCCCCATACAATGTCCCACAGACCATACAATTTCCCCAAACAATGTCCCACAGACCCATACAATGTCCCCATACAATGTCCCACAGACCCATACAATGTCCCACAGACCCATACAATGTCCCACAGACCCATACAATGTCCCACAGGCCATACAATGTCCCACAGACACATATTGTCCCACAGACCCATACAATTTCCCCATACAATGTCCCACAGACCCATAACATTTCCCCATACAATGTCCCACAGACCCATAACATTTCCCCATACAATGTCCCACAGACCCATACAATTTCCCCATACAATGTCCCACAGACCAATACAATGTCCCACAGACCAATACAATGTCCCACAGACCCATACAATGTCCCACAGACCCATACAATGTCCCACAGATCCATAATATGTCCCACAGATCCATAATATGTCCCACAGACCCATACAATGTCCCACAGACGACCCATACAATGTCCCACAGACGACCCATACAATGTCCCACAGACGACCCATACAATGTCCCACAGACGACCCATACAATGTCCCACAGACGACCCATACAATGTCCCACAGACGACCCATACAATGTCCCACAGACGACCCATACAATGTCCCACAGACGACCCATACAATGTCCCACAGACGACCCATACAATGTCCCACAGACGACCCATACAATGTCCCACAGACGACCCATACAATGTCCCACAGACGACCCATACAATGTCCCACAGACGACCCATACAATGTCCCACAGACGACCCATACAATGTCCCACAGACGACCCATACAATGTCCCACAGACGACCCATACAATGTCCCACAGACGACCCATACAATGTCCCACAGACGACCCATACAATGTCCCACAGACGACCCATACAATGTCCCACAGACGACCCATACAATGTCCCACAGACGACCCATACAATGTCCCACAGACACATACAATGTCCCACAGACCCATACAATTTCCCCATACAATGTCCCACAGACACATAACATTTCCCCATACAATGTCCCACAGACACATAACATTTCCCCATACAATGTCCCACAGACCCATAACATTTCCCCATACAATGTCCCACAGACCCATACAATTTCCCCATACAATGTCCCACAGACCCATACAATTTCCCCATACAATGTCCCACAGACCCATACAATGTCCCACAGACCATACAATGTCCCACAGACCATACAATGTCCCACAGATCCATACAATGTTCCCCAGACCCATACAATGTCCCCATACATAGTCCCACAGACCCATACAATTTCCCCATGCAATGTCCCACAGACCCATACAATGTCCAACATGCCCTACAATGTCCCACATGCCATAAATGCCCCACAGACCCGTACGATGTCCCCGTACAATGCCCCACAGACCCGTACGATGTCCCCGTACAATGCCCCACAGACCCGTACGATGTCCCCGTACAATGCCCCACAGACCCGTACGATGTCCCCGTACAATGCCCCACAGACCCGTACGATGTCCCCGTACAATGCCCCACAGACCCGTACGAAGTCCCCGTACAATGCCCCACAGACCCGTACGATGTCCCCGTACAATGCCCCACAGACCCGTACGATGTCCCCGTACAATGCCCCACAGACCCGTACGATGTCCCCACAGACCCGTACGATGTCCACACAGACCCGTACGATTTCCCCGTACAATGCCCCACAGACCCGTACGATGTCCCCTCAGACCCGTACAATGTCCCCACAGACCCGTACGATGTCCCCACAGACCCGTACGATGTCCCCACAGACCCGTACGATGTCCCCACAGACCCGTACGATGTCCCCACAGACCCGTACGATGTCCCCACAGACCCGTACGATGTCCCCACAGACCCGTACGATGTCCCCATACAAAGTCCTACAGGCCATACAATATCCCACAGACCCGTACAATGTCCTACAGACCCGTACAATGTCCCACAGACCCGTACAATGTCCCACAGACCCGTACAATGTCCCACAGACCCGTACAATGTCCCACAGACCCGTACAATGTCCCACAGACCCGTACAATGTCCCACAGACCCATACAATGTCCCACAGACCCATACAATGTCCCACAGACCCTTACAATGTCTCACAGACCATACACTTTCCCATACAATGTCCCTCAGACCCATACAATGTCCCCATACAATGTCCCCATACAATGTCCCACAGACCCATACAATGTCCCACAGACCCATACAATGTCCCCATACAATGTCCCACCGACCATACAATGTCCTACAGACCCATACAATGTCCCACAGACCGTAGAATTTCCCCATAAAATGTCCCACAGACCATACAATGTCCCCATACAATGTCCTACAGACCAAACAATGTCCCAAAGACCCATACAAATTTCCCCATACAATGTCTCACAGACCATTCACTTTCCCATACAATGTCCCATAGACCCATACAATGTCCCAATACAATGTCCCCATACAATGTCCCACAACCCATAAAATGTCCCACAGACCAAACAATGTCCCAAAGACCCATACATGTCCCACATGCCATGCTATGTCCCACAGACCCATACAATGTCCCACAGACCCATACAATGTCCCACAGACCCATACAATGTCCCCATACAATGACCCACAGGCCATACAATGTCCCACAGACCCATACAATGGCCCACAGACCCATACAATGTACCCATACAATTTCCCACAGGCCATACAATGTCCCACAGACCCATACAATGTCCCACAGACCATACAATGTCCTACAGACCATACAATTTTCCCATACAATGTTCCACAGACCATACAATTTCCCCATACAATGTCCTACAGACCATACAATGTCCCCATACAATGTCCCACAGACCCATACAATGTCCCACAGACCCATACAATGTCTCACAGACCCATACAATGTCTCACAGACCCATACAATGTCTCACAGACCCATACAATGTCTCACAGACCCATACAATGTCTCACAGACCCATACAATTTCCCCATACAATGTCCCACAGACCCATACAATGACCCACTTGCCATATAATGTCCCACATGCCATACAAAGTCCAACAGACCCATGCAATGTCCCACAGACCCATACACTGTCCCACAGACCATACAATTTCCCCATGCAATGTCCCGCACAACCATACAATGTCCCACAGACCCATACAATGTCCCACAGACCCATACCATATCCCACAGACCCATACAATGTCTCACAGACCATACAATGTCTCACGGACCATACAATGTCCCACAGACCATACAATTTCCCAATACAATGTCCCACAGACCATACAATTTCCCCATACAATGTCCCACAGACCATACAATGTCCCCATACAATGTCCCACAGACCATACAATGTCCCAAAGATCATACAATGTCCCACAGACCCATACAATGTCCCACAGACCATACACTTTCCCAAAGACCATACAATTTCCCCATACAATGTCCCACAGACCATACACTTTCCCAAAGACCATACAATTTCCCCATACAATGTCCCACAGACCCATACAATGTCCCACAGACCCATTAAATGTCCCACAGACCCATATAATGTCCCACAGACCATACAATGTACCACATGCCATGCAATGTCCCACAGACCTATACAATGTCCCACAGACCTATACAATGTCCCACAGACCCATACAATGTCCCCATACAATGTCCCGTAGGCCATACAATGTCCCGCAGACCCATGCAATGTCCCGCAGACCCATGCAACGTCCCGCAGACCCATGCAATGTCCCGCAGACCAATGGAATGTCCCGCAGACCCATGCAATGACCCGCAGACCCATGCAATGTCCCGCAGACCCATGCAATGTCCCGCAGACCCATGCAATGTTCCGCAGACCCATGCAATGTCACGCAGACCCATGCAATGTCCCGCAGACCCATGCAATGTCCCGCAGACCCATGCAATGTCCCGCAGACCCATGCAATGTCCCGCAGACCCATGCAATGTCCCGCAGACCCATGCAATGTCCCGAAGACCCATGCAATGTCCCGCAGACCCATGCAATGTCCCGCAGACCCATGCAATGTCCCAAAAGACCCATGCAATGTCCCAAAAGACCCATGCAATGTCCCAAAGACCCATGCAATGTCCCAAAAGACCCATGCAATGTCCCAAAAAGACCCATGCAATGTCCCAAAAAGACCCATGCAATGTCCCAAAAGACCCATGCAATGTCCCAAAAGACCCATGCAATGTCCCAAAAGACCCATGCAATGTCCCAAAAGACCCATGCAATGTCCCAAAAGACCCATGCAATGTCCCAAAAGACCCATGCAATGTCCCAAAAGACCCATGCAATGTCCCAAAAGACCCATGCAATGTCCCAAAAGACCCATGCAATGTCCCAAAGACCCATGCAATGTCCCAAAAGACCCATGCAATGTCCCAAAAGACCCATGCAATGTCCCAAAAGACCCATGCAATGTCCCAAAAAGACCCATGCAGTGTCCCAAAAGACCCATGCAATGTCCCAAAAGACCCATGCAATGTCCCAAAAGACCCATGCAATGTCCCAAAAGACCCATGCAATGTCCCAAAAGACCCATGCAGTGTCCCAAAAGACCCATGCAGTGTCCCAAAAGACCCATGCAGTGTCCCAAAAGACCCATGCAGTGTCCCAAAAGACCCATGCAGTGTCCCAAAAGACCCATGCAGTGTCCCAAAAGACCCATGCAGTGTCCCCATGCAGTGTCCCCATGCAGTGTCCCCATGCAGTGTCCCCATGCAGTGTCCCCATGCAGTGTCCCCATGCAGTGTCCCCATGCAGTGTCCCCATGCAGTGTCCCCATGCAGTGTCCCCATGCAGTGTCCCCATGCAGTGTCCCCATGCAGTGTCCCCATGCAGTGTCCCCATGCAGTGTCCCCATGCAGTGTCCCCATGCAGTGTCCCCATGCAGTGTCCCCATGCAGTGTCCCCATGCAGTGTCCCCATGCAGTGTCCCCAGGCAGTGTCCCCAGGCAGTGTCCCCAGGCAGTGTCCCCAGGCAATGTCCCCAGGCAATGTCCTACAGGCCCAGGCAATGCAAAGTCAACAATGGTTTTTAAAAGGAGTGGTTGATCATCTTTAACTGTCGGTCGACCAGCTTTCTGTCGGATCTTTCAATTTACTGCTGACGTAAGGATTTTCAGCACAAAATTGAGCTAAATTGTCTTTTTTCCGGTATGTGTAGGGTCCTGCTATTCTTCTTCATTCTTTTCAGGTTATTTTCTAGCTCATAAACCTTAATTTGTTCTTCTTTTAGTTCCTTTTCCTGATCTGAATTTATAACACCACTTTCTTGAATAAACAGATTTTTTTTTGCTTTTTTTTCTGCACGGCGGCAGAACCAGGACGAATTGCTTAATAGTAACAGTTCTGCTGAAGTAGACAGATATCTTGAAAATAATTCATAAAAAATGCTGTCATTAGCAGTTTACCGAAGCATTAAGAAACTATACATGGAACTGAACACTGGACTTACGGCTAGTGCTGCAGTTGAGCGACTGGTTTCATTGGGTGGGCGTGTTTTTATGCTATTACGTACTAGGCTAAGCAATGATCATTTTGAAATGATGGTCTTCTTACGTACTGCCAAGTGGTGAAGTGGTTAGCATTAAAATTGTGCTTTGACAATGTATTCTATTATTTTTACATTTTTTAAAAACTTGAGAAACTTGCACTCAGCACTCATTATATTTTAAATAAAAACATTTTGTTATTCTCAAAAGTATTGGTATTGTATCAGTATCGATTTTGGCAATACATTATTACTTGAGTATTTGTATAGGTATTGGCGATACTATTTTTATGAAGTATTGGTATTGGTATTGACGATACAATTTTAGAGTATTGTTAACAACCCTGCTTATATTATCGCCCAGTTGATGCGCATGCGCGATCATCAAAGAAATTAGATATGTCATACGTCTTAATAATTTCGTAGAATAGATGGTTCGTCTGCAGACCGCAGTACCGGAAAAGAACGATAAATGGGGATTTTAGTTTTTATTTCATTTGGTAGTTTTAGTTTCAGTCGGCATTCAGTCTTTTGTCTATCATATTTAGTTTTCGTCTAGTTTTAGTCTTTCTGCTAATTTTAGTTTTAGTTCTCGTTGACGAAAAGTGAACATTTTAGTTAACGAAGGTTTTAATTTTAGTTTTCGTCGACGAAAACAACACTGCTTGAGTATTACCATCTCGTGTGTTCATATTTAGTTCTGCGTGGGGTCTTTTTAAAGCACGGCACAGTTTTTAAAAAGTAGGAATGTAATTAATTAAATGTATATACTGAAGGTTGGTGGACTGTGTAACACATGACTACAAACGCTGCTGGATTTTTCTTTGTTAAGTCACCCTCGTCAACAATTGTCAAAATTATTTTGACCCCCCCCCCCTCCCACTAACAACTTGAAATTATCTCTCTGAATTTATCTCAGGTTGTTTGAGTTGTTTTCCATAGCATTCATGATAGGTGTATGATCTCTTCTAGTAATTAGAACAAGTTCAATGTCCTCAATTTTTATCATGGTAACCTTTTATTCTTATTTTAATATGTCCATTTATAGTTTATTTAGGAAAAAACTATTTAGAAATTCGAACAATCTTCAGGAATGATTAAATTTTAATTTTGAGGTATCACTGTATAAAATTGCTTGTTTATTTAATGTAAACCTAAATAGACATATTTTATGCAAGAATATATTGCTTGTAGGTGGAAGTTGGAGAGAAAAGAGTCTTTGCTCTGGGACGGGCGCGAAAAGAAGCAGAAGAAGAAGCGGCCTCAAAGATGCTGGTCCTGATGGGCTTTTTGATACCAGCCAGGGTAATTATATAAATATACTAGTTGCAAGTACCCGGCTTTGCCCGGGTTTAAAATAAGGTTTTCTGTTTACCTTCTGTTTTCTCCCTAACCCCTCTCTCCCTTCCTTTCTCTCTCCCTCCCTCCCTCCCCCTCTCTCCCTTTCCCTCCTTCCCTTTCTCCCTCCCTCTCTCTCCCTCTCTCCCATCTCTCTCCGTCCCTCTCCCATCTCCCTCTCTCCCCTCTCCCCCTCCTTCTCTCACCCCGTCCATCCTCCTCCCTCCTCCTTCCCTCTCTCTCCCTCCCTGCCCCCTCTTTTTCTTTCTCTTCCTCCTATTTCTCATCCACTCCCTTTCTCCTTCCCTCCCCTCTCTCTCACTCCCTAACCCCTCTCTCCCTCCTTTCTCCCTTCCTCCCCTTTCCACCTCTCTCTCTCCCTCCCCCTCTCCCTTCCTCCCTCCCTCATTCCCTCTCTCTCCCTCCCTGCCTTCCTCACTCTTTATCTCTCTCCCTCCCTCTCTCTCCCATCTCTCTCCGTCCCTCTCCCATCTCTCTCCGTCCCTCTCCCATCTCCCTCTCTCCCCTCTCCCCCTCCTTCTCTCACCCCGTCCATCCTCCTCCTCCTTCCCTCTCTCTCCCTCCCTGCCCCCTCTTTTTCTTTCTCTTCCTCCTATTTCTCATCCACTCCCTTTCTCCTTCCCTCCCCTCTCTCTCACTCCCCTAACCCCTCTCTCCCTCCTTTCTCCCTTCCTCCCCTTTCCACCTCTCTCTCTTTCTCCCCCTCTCCCTTCCTCCCTCCCTCATTCCCTCTCTCTCCCTCCCTGCCTTCCTCACTCTTTATCTCTCTCCCTCCCTCTCTCCCTCCCTCCCCTCTCCCTCCCTCCCCTCTCTCTCCCTCCCTTCCTTTCTCTCTCCCTCTCCCCTGCTCCCTCTACCCCTGCTCCATCTCCCTCTCTCCCCCTCCTTTTCTCCCCCTGTCCATCCCCCCTCCCTCCCTCCTATTCTCCTTTCCTCTCTCTCTTTATCTCTCTCTCTTTATCTCTCTCTCTCTCTCTCTCTCTCTCTCTCTCTCTCTATATATATATATATATATATATATATATATATATATATATATATTTATTATTATGGCTTCACACTTCTTCTAAAATCCTTCTTCATTCCTTTACCTCCCTCAAACTGTACAAATCAGAGAGCATGAAAAAACATCAACAATTCTTTGCATCACAAAGGCACAATACAGCACCAGCGCGCAAGTTCTATTCGATCATCGGGAAATGACGCCACAGAGGAATTTTATTTATGGCGCCGTGGAGATTACTTTAATATAGTAAAATACTAAAATAAAAATAATTTATTACAATTAAACTACCCATCGAGATGAAACGAAACCTGTCCTATAACCTTCCCCATGTAATTATGTGTATGTGTAACAAAGTTCATGTTATTTGTTTGTCTGGATCTTGAGTTATAAGGGAACAGACAGACAGACAAATGCGTCTTATAAGTATAGAGATAATCATAAACATCAGTTATATATAAATCGTATATGTTGGTAGTCCAATACTTTATATATATATATATATATATATAGATCTACGTTTTCTTGTGCTTTGTAAATAGATATAAAAACAACAGCATATTTTTCTCTCAGTGTTAGACCGACAGCACTCACGCCTTGTCCCTAGACAAAAAATAATTTTAAAATATTTTTTATTACAAGTATAATAATGTTGACCAACCAGCCATAAGGACCTGCTGCCTTACGAAAAAGTCGATTTTTATGACTAATGGTTAAAGTTTTTGAATTTAAAAAAAAAAAATTTAATTTAATTACCATTTAACTTTACATTTGCAAATCTGTCACGTACCCCAGAAAAAAAAATACGGAGTACGTTCTGCCGTATCCGTAGCCACTGCGTAATTGAAAACAATATAATCTCGACTACTTAGAAGAAACAGAATTTATTACAGGAAACTGTTCAGCAGACTGAAATAAGCAACTTGTCATACAGCATTGTGAGTATTCAGTTCCTTTTTTCATTAGTATCATCGATATGCTGTCCACATTGTTTCCAAACAACTGTACAATTGTCATGTTCATCAAAAGTTGGTTTAGCAGAAAGATTTTACATGGAATGTTCTCAATTTTACAAAAAAATTGAATCTTTCTGAACAACACCAAAAGTGTATGGTGGTAAAAAAAAATGGAAATCCATACCCGCAGTGTAGTTGCCTTGAAGGAATGTGACATCAATACCCGTAGTGTAGTTGCCTTGAAGGAATGTGACATCAATACCCGTAGTGTAGTTGCCTTGAAGGAATGTGACATCAATACCCGTAGTGTAGTTGCCTTGAAGGAATGTGACATCAATACCCGCAGTGTAGTAGCCTTGAAAGAATGTGACATCAATACCCGTAGTGTAGTTGCCTTGAAGGAATGTGACATCAATACCCGTAGTGTAGTTGCCTTGAAGGAATGTGACATCAATATCCATAGTGTAGTTGCCTTGAAGGAATGTGACATCAATACCCGTAGTGTAGTTGCCTTGATGGAATGTGACATCAATACCCGCAGTGTAGTTGACTTGAAGGAATGTGACATCAATAAATGCAGTGTAGTTGCCTTGAATGAATGTGACATCAATAACCGCAGTGTAGTTGCCTTGAAGGAATGTGACATCAATACCCGTAGTGTAGTTGACTTGAAGGAATGTGACATCAATAAATGCAGTGTAGTTGCCTTGAATGAATGTGACATCAATAACCGCAGTGTAGTTGCCTTGAAGGAATGTGACATCAATACCCACAGTGTAGTTGCCTTGAAGGAATGTGACATCAATACCCGCAGTGTAGTTGCCTTGAAGGAATGTGACATCAATACCCGCAGTGTAGTTGCCTTGAAGGAATGTGACATTAATACCCGCAGTGTAGTAGCCTTGAAGGAATGTGACATCAATACCCGCAGTGTAGTAGCCTTGAAGGAATGTGACATCAATACCCGTAGTGTAGTAGCCTTGAAGGAATGTGACATCAATACCCGTAGTGTAGTAGCCTTGAAGGAATGTGACATCAATACCCGTTGTGTAGTAGCCTTGAAGGAATGTGACATCAATACCCGCAGTGTAGTTGCCTTGAAGGAATGTGACATCAATACCCGCAGTGTAGTTGCCTTGAAGGAATGTGACATCAATACCCGCAGTGTAGTTGCCTTGAAGGAATGTGACATCAATACCCGCAGTGTAGTTGCCTTGAAGGAATGTGACATCAATACCCGCAGTGTAGTTGCCTTGAAGGAATGTGACATCAATAACCGCAGTGTAGATGCCTTGAAGGAATGTGACATCAATACCCGCAGTGTAGATGCCTTGAAGGAATGTGACATCAATACCCGCAGTGTAGTTGCCTTGAAGGAATGTGACATCAATAAATGCAGTGTAGTTGCCTTGAATGAATGTGACATCAATAACCGCAGTGTAGTTGCCTTGAAGGAATGTGACATCAATACCCGTAGTGTAGTTGACTTGAAGGAATGTGACATCAATAAATGCAGTGTAGTTGCCTTGAAGGAATGTGACATCAATACCCGCAGTGTAGTTGCCTTGAAGGAATGTGACATCAATACCCGCAGTGTAGTTGCCTTGAAGGAATGTGACATCAATACCCGCAGTGTAGTTGCCTTGAAGGAATGTGACATCAATACCCGCAGTGTAGTTGCCTTGAAGGAATGTGACATCAATAACCGCAGTGTAGTTGCCTTGAAGGAATGTGACATCAATAACCGCAGTGTAGATGCCTTGAAGGAATTTGGCATCAATACCCGCAGTGTAGATGCCTTGAAGGAATGTGGCATCAATACCCGCAGTGTAGTTGCCTTGAAGGAATGTGACATCAATAAATGCAGTGTAGTTGCCTTGAATGAATGTGACATCAATAACCGCAGTGTAGTTGCCTTGAAGGAATGTGACATCAATACCCGTAGCGTAGTTGACTTGAAGGAATGTGACATCAATAAATGCAGTGTAGTTGCCTTGAATGAATGTGACATCAATAACCGCAGTGTAGTTGCCTTGAAGGAATGTGACATCAATACCCACAGTGTAGTTGCCTTGAAGGAATGTGACATCAATACCCGCAGTGTAGTTGCCTTGAAGGAATGTGACATCAATACCCGCAGTGTAGTAGCCTTGAAGGAATGTGACATCAATACCCGCAGTGTAGTAGCCTTGAAGGAATGTGACATCAATACCCGCAGTGTAGTAGCCTTGAAGGAATGTGACATCAATACCCGCAGTGTAGTAGCCTTGAAAGAATGTGACATCAATACCCGCAGTGTAGTTGCCTTGAAGGAATGTGACATCAATACCCGCAGTGTAGTTGCCTTGAAGGAATGTGACATCAATACCCGCAGTGTAGTTGCCTTGAAGGAATGTGACATCAATACCCGCAGTGTAGTTGCCTTGAAGGAATGTGACATCAATACCCGCAGTGTAGTTGCCTTGAAGGAATGTGACATCAATACCCGCAGTGTAGTTGCCTTGAAGGAATGTGACATCAATACCCGCAGTGTAGTTGCCTTGAAGGAATGTGACATCCATACCCGCAGTGTAGCTGCCTTGAAGGAATGTGACATCCATAACCGCAGTGTAGTTGCCTTGAAGGAATGTGACATCCATACCCGCAGTGTAGCTGCCTTGAAGGAATGTGACATCAATACCCGCATTGTAGCTGCCTTGAAGGAATGTGACATCAATAACCGCAGTGTAGTTGCCTTGAAGGAATGTGACATCAATACCCGCAGTGTAGTAGCCTTGAAGGAATGTGACATCAATACCCGCAGTGTAGTAGCCTTGAAGGAATGTGACATCAATACCCGCAGTGTAGTAGCCTTGAAGGAATGTGACATCAATACCCGCAGTGTAGTAGCCTTGAAGGAATGTGACATCAATAACCGCAGTGTAGTTGCCTTGAAGGAATGTGACATCAATAACCGCAGTGTAGTTGCCTTGAAGGAATGTGACATCAATAACCGCAGTGTAGTTGCCTTGAAGGAATGTGACATCAATAACCGCAGTGTAGTTGCCTTGAAGGAATGTGACATCAATAACCGCAGTGTAGTTGCCTTGAAGGAATGTGACATCAATACCCGCAGTGTAGTTGCCTTGAAGGAATGTGACATCAATACCCGCAGTGTAGTTGCCTTGAAGGAATGTGACATCAATACCCGCAGTGTAGTTGCCTTGAAGGAATGTGACATCAATACCCGCAGTGTAGTTGCCTTGAAGGAATGTGACATCAATACCCGCAGTGTAGTTGCCTTGAAGGAATGTGACATCAATACCCGCAGTGTAGTTGCCTTGAAGGAATGTGACATCAATACCCGCAGTGTAGTTGCCTTGAAGGAATGTGACATCAATACCCGCAGTGTAGTTGCCTTGAAGGAATGTGACATCAATACCCGCAGTGTAGTTGCCTTGAAGGAATGTGACATCAATACCCGCAGTGTAGTTGCCTTGAAGGAATGTGACATCAATACCCGCAGTGTAGTTGCCTTGAAGGAATGTGACATCAATAACCGCAGTGTAGATGCCTTGAAGGAATGTGACATCAATACCCGCAGTGTAGATGCCTTGAAGGAATGTGACATCAATACCCGTAGTGTAGTAGCCTTGAAGGAATGTGACATCAATAACCGCAGTGTAGTTGCCTTGAAGGAATGTGACATCAATACCCGCAGTGTAGTTGCCTTGAAGGAATGTGACATCAATACCCGTAGTGTAGATGCCTTGAAGGAATGTGACATCAATACCCGCAGTGTAGTTGCCTTGAAGGAATGTGACATCAATACCCGCAGTGTAGTTGCCTTAAAGCAATGTGACATTAATATTCGTCGGCCACCTTATGAAACCTATTTATTCTTAGATGGTCCCGCAGGAACAGGGAAGACCTTTGTCTACAAAACCCTGATTCATACCATCAGAGCCAGGGGAGGCATTCCTAGATCCGTTGCATGTACAGGAATAGCTGCAACATTGTTACCTTGTAGACGTACTGCACATTCTGTGTTTAAAATACCGTTGAAGCTTACTACTAACTTCACATGCAATATCAAACCTATCTCACAACACTCCCAACATATTCTGCAATCAAAATTTATTATATGGAACGAGGCACCAATGACACACGCATACGCATTCCAGGCAGTAGACAGGTTGTTACGTGATCTCACAGGTGAGACGCACCCATTTGTAGGGAAAACAATACTATCGGGTGGAGATTTTCGACAAATCCCTGACCCAATGATCCATACTCTTGAAAATACGATGTTTAACCTATATACTTGTAAATACAATGCTCAACCTAGAATCTTTGGTACACTGATTCTTTGTAACATTAATCAAGCCCATGTGGAAGTTTGGCGCCATGTATACGAAACCAGACAGTAGATAATTAGCTTATCACAACATTTGTCTCTTGACAACACAAGGGCGCTTAGCCTTGCTTTTAATTCCAGCTCCCTTAAGAATACAACTTCTCTCTAAACTGACAGACATTGTGATCACAGAGTACCTATGGCGCATTTCCGGCCATTTCAAAGTGAGTTATAAAAACATTACCGACTGTGGTCATTACCGTATGCTTAGTCATGGCAGCGTGTGGCGGGTACGGCTAGTATTTAATATTTAGTGTTAAATAAAAAAAATTGGAAACTCGATTGGCGGCCCCACTGCAGTTAACCGAGCAACTTAACACTGACGGATTCTATGTCAACCGGAGCACCGTTTACACTCGATTTTTTGCCAAGACGAAGTTCAACAATAGAAGGGGAAAGACATGTTTTCACAGTGCCAGTCAAGCTAATCCGATCTCAGAACGATTCCCACTCCAAACAAATGAATGGAAAGTGCTGCACAGCCACACTGAGGCATTTAGAGGAATTATCATCAGTGCTGAGACCTAAAGAAGTGTGCTTCATTAACCAGGATGATAAAGTACGAGTTCCAATAGGATTGACGGCAGTAAATAAACAGGCACCATTGCTAATGCATGTAAAATATCGGGTCAGTTTAACAGACAACGATTGGGTTGTTGCAGCTAAATACAAACGTATTCCAATTGTTTATGCTGGAATTCGCATTGGAAAAGATGGACTGGGAAAATCGGAAGTTGTCCAACATACATAGCAATACGATCAGGGAAGCATTCTTTATGCACTGCTTTTACTCATTACTACGACTTCGAAAGACTATTGGATTTGGATAAATTCGATGAAATTTCAAAAGGTAAAAGACAATGTGATAAAACCTATTGTTGTTTTTACAGGGCCAGATGAAAATCCTCGGTATCAAAAAGTGATTAAAGTTGCAATCCATCACTTCGTTAAAAATAATCTTGATGCCTATTCCTTGCAACCAATGCACCAGGAAGAAGTGCTTTTAACCGCTTGGAATGTCGAATGGCTCCATTGGGCAGAGAACTGTCTGGTGTCTTATTGCTAAATGAACTTTATGGCAGTCACATTTATTCGCAGGGCAGAACAATCAATGAGGATTTGGAAAGAGCAAACTTCAAGTTACCAATTTCCAACAGTTGCAGAATATATCAACCCAGAGAAATCTGAATCGGATGCAGCAGGACTGATACCGAAGGATCAGGAATGGTTTGACTATCTTGTTCGCACCAGCCAATACTTCACTCAAATTGTGAAATGTCAAGACATAAAATGTTGCGACAAAGTACGCAGCTCATATTTCAACGTTTTACCTTCGAGATCCTTTCCTCCTCCAATCCCAATCAACCAAACAACTGATGGACTCAGAGCTTCAGAAAGAGCAGATGCAGGTGCTCATAAATTTCCTTCATTGTTTGTGACACAAACTCTCAAATTTGATGACATTATGCCAAGATCAGCACTAGTTTTAAAAGTACAACCATATGATCCTTATTGTCCATCTTTGCAGACAAGCTTACATGATCGAATTTGCAAAGTGTGCCACTTATACTTTGCCTCACAAAGAATGTTGAAGAAACATTCATGACAACACAGAGCTCGGGTTGCAGGAGAATGTGCCAACCCAACATTTTCTAGAATCAACTACGATAAAACGTATCCGACCTTTGAGAATCGCTGCTAGAAGGCAAAGAGAACTCATAGCAATTATTGAAAATGCACATTCAGAAGATGTTGAGTGGCTAGATGAGGATGAAGTTGATCTGTCTGCAATTATCCTGCCAGGAAACGATGATGGGGAAAGATTTTTGTAAGTCGTAACTATGGATGAACATTTCAATTCACCATTGATGGATGATGTCTTTTTAATTAAAAATAATTCACAGGCCCGCTGTAAACATATTAAATATAGCATAAGAGCTGCTCACATAATTTGTCTAGTCCTTTTTTTAGTCGCATTGTTATTTTTTAATCATTGGTTGAGGGCATGTTTCGCTAATCTACTTCTTATCCTGTGTCAATAGAATTGTAAATGAAAAGGTAGCAGATAAATGATGTTTATCATATAATTGTCAAGTCTATTTTGCAATTTTTTTTTCAAATTCAATCGATTGAGTTACTGGTTCATAGATTCAAAGAATAACTGTAACAACTGTTGACAATTAGTTATTCTATTAAAGTCATTTAATAATCTGACAGTTCTTTTAATTAATATTTATATGTTAAGGCAGTTTAATAGTGAAGTGCGTTTGAAGTTTTCAATGAAATTTTAATTAGTTGTTAAATAAATTTTTTTTCGAAAGTGTGACGTACTTTGGGGGGGGGGAGGGAGGCCCGAGATTTGACACTTTGTGACAGGGAGGAGGGGGGGGGGATCAAAAATAGCTTCTGATTCGAGTTTAGTGTGTATGTTTGTCTGTTGTAAAAAAATGAAATCGGGTTTGTGTTTGTGAATGAGTTCTACGATGTGGTGTTTCATTTGTCTCAGTCCTCTTATATTGAGGGATAGTAGATTAAGGACTTACTTACAGAATGTTTTAGGTGAATTTGCTTGGGGCGACTCCGACAAAAGTCTTTTCCTGTTTGTCCCTAATCTACGCGGTTCTGTGTTGTAGTTGGGAGATGGTGTTGGTGGGTTTGTTGGCGTTTCGGTTGTGTTGCGTGCATTGGGTGTTGCTTGTTAGATGTTGCTGGTATTAAATGTACTGCTGGTCTATGTTGTGTGGCTTGTGTTGAACGTTGTTTGATATGTATTACTTGTGTCTAGTGTTTCTGAAGCATAGCTTGTGTTTGGTGTTCTTTGAGATGTGTTACTTGTATCTAGTATTTCTGAAGCATAGCTTGTGTTTGGTGTTGTTTGAGATGTGTTACTTGTGTCTAGTGTTTCTGAAGCATAGCTTGTGTTTGGTGTTGTTTGAGTTGTGTTACTTGTGTCTAGTGTTTCTGAAGCATAGCTTGTGTTTGGTGTTGTTTGAGATGTGTTACTTGTGTCTAGTGTTTCTGAAGCATAGCTTGTGTTTGGTGTTGTTTGAGATGTGTTACTTGTGTCTAGTGTTTCTGAAGCATAGCTTGTGTTTGGTGTTGTTTGAGCAGGCCCGTAGTCAGGATTATTGGATTGGGGGGGCCGAAGAAATTTTCGGGGGGGGGGGGCGAAGAAATTTTTTTCGGGGGGGGGGGGGGCGAAGAAATTATACTGGGGCACAGGGGCGGATCTAGACAACTTTAACCGGGGGGGGGGGCAAAACTTTGACCCGGGGGGAGGGGGCAAAACTGTTTTCATTGTTGAAAATTGGTCTTAGAACAAAAAATATTTCGATAATTTAATGATGTCTTACCTAAACTTACGATAACGGGGGAGGGGAGGACATGGATATAGAGGCGCGAAGCGCCGAAAGCTTTCGAACGGAGAGGAGGGGTTTGGGGAGGGATCTCAGTGAGTCATCTCCTCAAGAAATTTTTTGCAGTTCCATTTCTGGAATGGTGCATTTTAGTACCGATTGTTTAGCTATTAATTAGAAATATATAATTTTAACTATGCTTCAATAATGCATGGCATGTTGAAGTTTTGTTAAAAATAATTTAAATAGTAGAGAGTTTTAATGATAAAAATTTATTGAGGCTGAGCAATTTCTGATTCGTGTTATAAATATATTGACCATTTGTTCTGCTACACAATTGTTACAAAACAGATACCTGATTTATATTATTATACTGTTGGTTTAACGGACAACCGGGAAGAACGACAAAGATGCACGAATATAGCTTAGCTATTTGTGTGATATTTCTTATAAAATATTGAAAACAAAGAACAGATCTATCAACAACAAATTGACCAGTCGCAATTATAAAATAAAATAAATTCTCCTAAAAAGTAAATTTGCAAATTAAATAACATCACGCAGTTTGTACTTTATTATTTTGTTATACATTTGTATTAAATGAATTCAGAAGTCAATGTTATTTTATTAACTTATTTAAATTGCTAGTTGTCCTCAGAAGATATCAATATATAAAACTATTACAAGGTTGCGAACAGGCCCATCGACAGAAATTTCGGGCCCCTGGGCAGGGGTGACACGGGCCCCCCTGATATTAATATTTTAAAAAGTTGATAGGCCAGCTCAGTCCGGGCCCCTAAAACTCGCCGCGCCCCTGGGCATTTGCCCCCCTGCCCCCCCCCCCCACTCATTGGCACTGGTTGCGAACTTATATTATTATACGTTTCAAATTTGCAAACGTCGCGGTTTACCACTGAATTTACCTAAAATGCTTTAGCATTCAGATTGTCTGTTAAATCTTTTTCAAATGTAAGCAGGACCAGATTGCTTAGACGCTTTTGTAACATTGATCTGCGATATGGGATAAGCATTCGTGTGAGGGTTGAGAAACTGTTCTCACACACGGCTGTGGAAGCCCTAAATGCCAATGCTGCCCAAAATACCCAAAAGTGAACTTCAATAAGATTCAATCTTTTATGCACAAACATTAGATAAGCTATAAATGTAAGTAAAATAGCCTGAATGATTGCCAAAATAAACTTTTAAGTTTTTAATATTATGGATTTATTGAACAAAATTATTGATGTTTTATTGCCGTTTTTATTAATTTTTTTTTCAAAAAGCTCAAATAATGCACGGGGGTGCTCAAGTCATGAACGGGGGGGGGGGCTCGGCCCCCCTAGCCCCCCTCTGGCTACGGGCCTGTGTTTGAGATGTGTTACTTGTATCTAGTGTTTCTGAAGCATAGCTTGTGTTTGGTTTTGTTTGAGATGTGTTTTTTTGGGGAGTGTTCCCCCCCCCCTTGGTGTGGATGTTGGGTTCAGTGTTGTGGGTGGTTTGGGTGTGGTATGTGTTCTAGGTGATGCTGGTGTACTAGGTTGGGCAGGTGTTCTAGCTGGGGCTGGTGTTCTGAGTGAGGCTCATGGATTCTGTGTATGCAATGTCGGTGTGTTGTCGTTGATTGGTGTGCTTGTGTTTTTTTGGCTGTTTTTCTTTGCGGGGCTGTCCTGTGTTTTACATGTTAGTTGGCGTCTAACTGAATTCGGGAAGTCTCTGTCTGTTGTGTATCTGGGGTGTTCATTTGTAAAAGTGTTCCACTTGGGTGTATTGGGTGTGGGTAGTATTTTTTTACTTGTGCTTTGGTAGTAGGTTGTGTGGGCTGCCTTGTCTCTATATTGTTGTTTGTGATATCCGCCTATGTTTTGTGTGTTTGTGACATCCGCCTATGTTTTGTGTGTTTGTGACATCCGCCTATGTTTTGTGTGTTTGTGACATCCGCCTATGTTCTGTGTGTTTGTGACATCCGCCTATGTTCTGTGTGTTTGTGACATCCGCCTATGTTTTGTGTGTTTGTGACATCCGCCTATGTTCTGTGTGTTTGTGACATCCGCCTATGTTTTGTGTGTTTGTGACATCCGCCTTTGTCCTGTGTGTTTGTGACATCCGCCTATGTTTTGTGTGTTTGTGACATCCGCCTATGTTTTGTGTGTTTGTGACATCCGCCTATGTTTTGTGTGTTTGTGACATCCGCCTATGTTCTGTGTGTTTGTGACATCCGCCTATGTTCTGTGTGTTTGTAACATCCGCCTATGTTTTGTGTGTTTGTGACATCCGCCTATGTTTTGTGTGTTTGTGACATCCGCCTATGTTCTGTGTGTTTGTGACATCCGCCTATGTTTTGTGTGTTTGTGACTTCCGCCTATGTTCTGTGTGTTTGTGACATCCGCCTATGTTTTGTGTGTTTGTGACATCCGCCTTTGTTCTGTGTGTTTGTGACATCCGCCTATGTTTTGTGTGTTTGTGACATCCGCCTATGTTTTGTGTGTTTGTGACATCCGCCTATGTTTTGTGTGTTTGTGACATCCGCCTATGTTTTGTGTGTTTGTGACATCCGCCTATATTCTGTGTGTTTGTGGGTATGTCGATGTGGACCCTTTGTGTCGTCGTTTGCTGGTTTTTGTGTGCATTTGTTGCTGAAATGTTCTGTTGACGTGCAGTGGAAACATTGTTTTTTTTGTCCTGGGACTTGTACTAAAACTTGGTGATTTTTTTTGTCGCTAAAGGATGCTGTGATGTAATGCGGTATGACTGTATGTTCGTCCCGTCGAAGAAAATCGTTGAAATGTCTGCTCTGTCGGGGTGTCTGGATATGATTGTTTTTTGTTCGTTTTTAGCCAGTTTCTTATCACCATTTCTCAACTCAACGTAAGTCATACAAATTATAATTTGTTTAGTTAGAGTACATGCCAGAATATATATAGAACGAAATGCACAATTACTATATGATACTACATAATTAGTAATTATATATGCTATCAGGAATCAGCATTGAATGATTTATGCAAATGAGAATCTGAAATGCTCAGCAGCAAATTGTTAAGACCAATAGAAAATGTAGACATTGACACCATTTCAGTGATGCACATGCCATTGAACAATACAAAGTAGGTAAATTAAAGGACAAGTTAGAGTACTTCCCACCAATCAGCTTTTGAGACTTAGTTCAATGTCACTGGTCTTTGTTATCGGCATGATATTTAGCATGTTCTGTTTTTTTTCCTATGTTACCTTGTTAGAAATATTACAAATGATAAATACTCCTTTTTGTGACCATTAGTTGCAACACGGTGAAATATTATGACATATAGAACAACATTAAACCAAGATGAAATATTATGACATATAGAACAACATTAAACCAAGATGAAATATTATGACATATAGAACAACATTAAACCAAGATAAATTTGTTGAAACAGATTGACCGCTGGGCGATTCTCACTGTCTCTATTTATACAATTTGTTGGGATGTTGCTGTCTTCAGTGTGGTGGGATATTTTCCATTTCTAAGCTATTTTAATTACTAACTGTGTTGATGTGAACATTATGGATTAAAGCTGTGACATGGTAATGAAATTCTTAGGTGTGGAAAGTATATCAGAATGAGGCTGAAAGCAGACCTATTCTAAATGAGTTCTGTTCTATTAATATTCTCTGACTTGTACATAATGCTCTCTTGATATTAGCACCCTGTTGTTATTTACACAGAACAATATGCCACAGAACATTCTAGTTTACTTGTATATACTAATCATCAAATGGAATTCTCAACTATGTTGATATTTATTTTTACATGGAGATAAACAGCTTTGATATGAACAGTTACTGATTACTTTGACAGTGACTAATTGACATCATTGACAGTGCCAGTATTTGACTTTTGTACCAAAGACATTAATATATTACTATGACAGTGACTGTAATTGACTTTTGTACCAAAAGACATTAATATATTACCATGACAGTGACTGTAATTGACTTTTGTACCAAAGACATTAATATATTACTATGACAGTGACTGTAATTGACTTTTGTACCAAAGACATCAATATATTACTATGACAGTGACTGTAATTGACTTTTGTACCAAAGACATTAATATATTACTATGACAGTGACTGTAATTGACTTTTGTACCAAAGACATTAATATATTACTATGACAGTGACTGTAATTGACTTCTTCAACGTCTGAAATTTGTTTAGTTGTTGAGTCATTAACAACAAACATGTTGGTCATTCTAAAATTGGTCATGCTAATTTTTATTATTGTCAAGTTATAAATTATAAGTGGGACGGATGACCGAGTGGTGTAGATACTCGACTGTCGACCTGAGAGTCATAGGTTTGATCCTCGGTGAGGCCCATGGAATTTTTCCAGGTGAAATTTGGTGCAAAGTCATCCCACAAGTCCACCCAGCTTTAAATGGGTACCTGACTTAAGTTGGGGAAGTAAAGGTGGCTGGGCGTTGTGCTCACCACACAATCCCTTCATATGCCGAGGTTATAGAAACAGATGAATTCTAGACTTCATCTGCCCTGAAGGCCCGTTAGGGCTAAGAAGGGAACTTTACTTTTTATAAATTATAACTGTTTCTTTAAATAATTTATTATTTTAAGACATTATAATTGAAAAATAATGAATTCTAAATAATTTGATCATGTGTTCTATTTGCAGATCCAGAGCGGTGCTGTCAGTGCTAGTCACAATCGCTGAGATCACAAATGGAGTTGATGATTGCTTATTCATGTGATGTTTTCACTCCTCCATGTCAATGTTAGTGCCATGTTGGTACTTGTAACAGTTTAATTTATAAGTTATTTGGTTAAAAAAAGTTCTCACTTTCTTTGTTCAATAACCTGAGCACTACACTGTCACTAGACAATAACCTGAGCACTCTACACTGCCACTAGACAATAACCTGAGCACTCTACACTGTCACTAGACAATAACCTGAGCACTCTACACTGCCACTAGACAATAAGCTGAGCACTCTACACTACCACTAGACAATAAGCTGAGCACTCTACACTGCCACTAGACAATAAGGTGAGCACTCTACACTGCCACTAGACAATAAGCTGAGCACTCTACACTGCCACTAGACAATAAGCTGAGCACTCTACACTGTCACTAGACAATAAGCTGAGCACTCTACACTGTCACTAGACAATAAGCTGAGCACAGGTTCCAGATCTTTTGAAAATAAAATCGATTCTGTTTTGAATCCCTATGGCAAATATTTGGAAGACACACCAGTCCTCTGGCCAGAGAAATTGAAAAGATGTAACCAATACATCAAAACATGATAAATTTTGAAAAAAAAAATGTGTAAGTACTTAAAGTGTGTATACAGGGGTGACATTAGGCGGAGTCGAGATCATATGCGGAGCCTGAAACAATCGTTGAGTTTTTCTACTATTAGGTAACAATAAACTCCAACCCCCCCACCCCGGGGCCGCGAAACGGAACTAAGTTTTAAGAACACCATGTATTTGAATAGTAAATGGCCAAAGTTATTTTCATATTTTTTTTAAAAAAAAAAGCTACTTAAAATTGAAAAATGAAGAAATGTTTATAGAGTAAAAATAGCATGGCGGCGAAGGGAAAATTTTAAAAATACAACAACACACCGGACGTACGAATTTCAAAGCATGTTTGTATTCTTAGGCGGTTCTCGACCTATGGTACGCGTACCCCTACGGATACGGGGAAAGGTCATGAAGGGGTACGCAGCGACATATAATCTTCGTTTAAAATCAACAAAGAGTTATGAGAAGGTCACCAATCTGCTGCGTGACTCATCAACAAACCACGTGACTAAGTATCATATTAGTTAGGGGTACCCACGGACATACTTTCGCACCCTTTGGGGTAAAATTGCGAAAAAGGTTGAGCACCGCTGGTTTAACCCACTGACCTATATGTAACATGTTATATTTCGCTTTAGTTTAACCCACTGAGTTACATCTCTGTGTTTTCACCCTGTTTCGGGAAGATAAGGCCATATCAACCTTATTTAGTGTAGACTTAGTCATACTAACAAAGTATTTTATCCTCCTTTCCCACATTGCCCCACCCCATGTCTGGTTTCTACATGGTCGCCCCTATTCAACAACTCTCATTTAGTTTGTAGCGGTTGTATGAAACAGTCTACAGTACACGCAGACTACACTGTACAGTTCAATATTCTAATAATATACGGAAGTCAAACACGACTCAGGCACGTAAAGTAGATGATTTTGTTTGATCTAAATACATTCATACATGCAGATCCGGGAATTGTTTTTATAAATTCACTTATTAAGTTAAAGAAAACTCTAAAAAGGTAAATATGTAATTTAAGATATTACATGTTTGTTTATGATTTTTAAAAAACATAATTACAAAAAGATTATTTTATTATAAAGAAACTTTTTAAATTTGTGCTAAGGCCTACTTCATCTAGCTTAAAGTGACAATCTGAGTTTATGTTATTGTATCAAGGAGTAAAGTTGGAAGGAATCTTACTTAGTAGTGACTTCAGTAATTGGAATACTTCGGCTTGTTTTTTTAAATATTATGTTATATATACTGCATACTGTATTAAATTAAAGTGTTTTAAAAATCAAGCTCATTTTTAATATAAATTATGACATAATGGAATAGTCATTGCAGACATAGCTAAATGACACATTGGAATAGTCATTGCAGACGTAGCTAAATGACACATTGGAATAGCCATTGCAGACATATAAATGACATATTAGAATAGTCATTGCAGGCATATAAAAATGACATATTGGAATAGGCATTGTAGACATATATAAATGACATATTGGAATAGGCATTGCAGGCATATATAAATGACATTGGAATAGGCATTGCTGGCATATAAAAATGACATATTGGAATAGGCATTGCAGGCATATAAAAATGACATATTGGAATAGTCATTGTAGGCATATATAAATGACATATTGGAATAGTCATTGTAGACATATATAAATGACATATTGGAATAGTCATTGTAGGCATATATAAATGACATATTGGAATAGGGATCATATAAAAATGACATATTGGAATAGGCATTGTAGGCATATATAAATGACATATTGGAATAGGCATTGTAGGCATATATAAATGACATATTGGAATAGGCATTGTAGGCATATATAAATGACATATTGGAATAGGCATTGCAGACATATAAATGACATATTGGAATAGGCATTGCAGACATATATAATGACATATTGGAATAGGCATTGTAGACATATATAAGTGACATATTGGAATAGGCATTGTAGACATATATAAATGACATATTGGAATAGTCATTGTAGACATATATAAATGACATATTGGAATAGGCATTGTAGACATATATAAATGATGTATAATACAGGGGAGGCGCATGGGGTGACCGCCATAGGCCGGTCCAGAGAGACGTCTCGTACTTGGATATATTTTTTGTTCCCTAACTGGAGCAAAACTAAAATTTTCCCCAAAACTTTCTTCCTAGGCCCTGCCAGAGACGGGCTAATTGGAACGTGTTTTACTATACTCGTGTACTACGCAAGTATATTGTAAGAGTATTTGCACATTAGGTATTTGTACTCGTACTTGCATCTTGGGTATTTTGTACTTATAGTCTTACTTGTCATTTCAAACTATAGGTGTGTACTTGTACTCGTATTATGGGTACTTGTATGTTCAGTACTTGGGACATCTCTGGGCCCCACAAACGAAGCTGTCTGTTTATCAATTTTTGAATCTATTTGTTTTCTCACTTCCATATTCTACACAGTATTTATCAACGGTGTATAGTACACAGCCATCAAGTCACACAGGTGAAACAACAAATAGGAGAATACAGCCATACTCTTTCTCTATTGTCTGATCTAAATATAGAACAATACAAATACAGTGACGTCAATATTTGTCTCTCGAGTGATGTATGTCAGTATTTTGTACAAACAATATCCACGATAGTGAATTAAAATTATCTAGTAACGCAAACAGTACCAAGTGTATAGGTTACAAAAGTAAATTATCTAGTGACGCAAACAGTACCAAGCGTATAGGTTACAAAAGTAAATTATCTAGTGACTCAAACAATACCAAGTATGGGTTACAAAAGTAAATTATCTAGTGACTCAAACAATACCAAGTATGGGTTACAAAAGTAAATTATCTAGTGACTCAAACAATACCAAGTATGGGTTACAAAAGTAAATTATCTAGTGACTCAAACAATACCAAGTATGGGTTACAAAAGTAAATTATCTAGTGACTCAAACAATACCAAGCATATGGGTTACAAAAGTAAATTATCTAGTGACTCAAACAATACCAAGTATGGGTTACAAAAGTAAATTATCTAGTGACTCAAACAATACCAAGTATGGGTTACAAAAGTAAATGGTTTTGGACTTCGGTTGTTGTTTGTTGTCTGTTTCTTTTCTCTTACAGTAAGTCAAGTTCTATGTAAAGATTTACTAACTGTCTACATGTCCTGTGCCTCTACGGCTATAACTTCGTCTTAAATAGGAATGTAAACAACACTACGTCCAATAGTTTGTATACAGGTGCTATCAAGTAAATCAGAACCCACTTTAGACCGATTGCTACACATCAGGTCACTCGCCCCTATTGTAATTTACATTTGGCTTGACAAATGGCACAGTTTCCCGAGCGGGGTAAGGTGGGAAGGGTTTAATATGATATTAGAATAAATTTCAACCGACAAAACAACGTTGTCTGGTTTAAGCGAACCATACTTGTTGCAATAAAAACATTTTGACGGGTTCTTTTTAGAGTACCTTCAGAAACGTTTAACTTCACAAAAAAATCGGCTTTGTCGGAGGTAACAAATTATATGTCATTGCAGCAGAGCACGGCCAGTTTAAAGTATTCTTTTAAATAGCTCAAGATGGCCGTAAGCAGAGGCAGTTAAAGGGGCAGAAGAAAACAATTAGTGGCTTCTTTGATTAAGGGAGACAAGAAAAGTAAAACACAAGTGCTTTTAGCGGGGCCCTTCCGATGTCGGGATCACATTGACTTGCAGGATCACATTGACTTGCAGGATCACATTGACTTGCAGGATCACATTGACTTGCAGGATCACATTGACTTGCAGGATCACATTGACTTGCAGGATCACATTGACATGCAGGATCACATTGACTTGCAGGATCACATTGACATGCAGGATCACATTGACTTGCAGGATCACATTGACATGCAGGATCACATTGACATGCAGGATAACATTGACTTGCAGGATCACATTGACTTGCAGGATCTTATTGACTTGCAGGATCACATTGACATGCAGGATCACATTGACTTGCAGGATCACATTGACTTGCAGGATCACATTGACATGCAGGATCACATTGACTTGCAGGATAACTGCCACTTGTAAACAGCAAATATTCACAACATTCGCTGAGCTTCTTTGTTAAGTGTCTAAATTTAGTTACCTAAGGAATCATTAAAAAACATCAACAACTATACTATGCAACTTGTCAAACTTATAAGTACTGAAAGGTAACGATGACGATCTTAAACCAAGGGTACCGATACGTAACAATAACGATCTAAAACCAAACGTATTGAAAGGTGACGATGACGATCTTAAAGCAAAAGTATTGATAGGTAACGATGACGATCTAAAACCAAAAGTATTGAAAGGTAACGATGACAATCTAAAACCAAAAGTATTGAAAGGTAACGATGCCGATCTTAAACCAAAAGTATTGAAAGGTAACGATGCCGATCTTAAACCAAAAGTACTGAACGGTAACGATGACGATCTTTAACCAAAAATATTGAACGGTAACGATGACGATCTTAAAAAGACGACATACAAGAATAAATCAATTCTAATAACGAACCCCTAACCAATATTTTTTAGATGTATGTATTTTAAATTTTTACATTAGAAAAACATAGATATGTATTTATTTTAAACTTTACCTGCAATTATTGACATATTCATCCTACTGAATGTATAATTTAGAACAATATCTAAAATTATATAAAATTCTACACCCCCAGGGTATAGTAAAGTTTCTTTAAGTCCCTAAGGGCCCAAACGGGCATTGTTATATCCTCTCACAACGCGCCCTCTGGCTAAGACCAAAGTACTCACAATTGGCGGTGAGTACTATATCTGACAGATGTGGACGGCACAAAAAGGCCTTCCACCCTGGACCAATCAAGCAACTATCGCACCTGCTATTTCTGTTTAGATCAAGTACTTTGTTTAGACCAGCTGCCTTGTTTATATCAAGTACTTTGTTTAGACCACCTGCCTTGTTTATATCAAGTACTTTGTTTAGACCAGCTGCCTTGTTTAGATCAAGTACTTTGTTTAGACCAGCTGCCTTGTTTATATCAAGTACTTTGTTTAGACCAGCTGCCTTGTTTAGATCAAGTACTTTGTTTAGACAAGCTGCCTTGTTTAGATCAAGTACTTTGTTTAGACCAGGTGCCTTGTTTAGATCAAGTACTTTGTTTAGACCAGGTGCCTTGTTTATATCAAGTACTTTGTTTAGACCAGCTGCCTTGTTTATATCAAGTACTTTGTTTAGACCAGCTGCCTGGTCAGATTTTATGGTAGGTGTTTACAAACATTAGCCTCAACAACATGTTTACCTTGGACCCCCAAATGTAATTTTTCCCAGGGGCTTAAATGTGGCTTATATCAAACTAAAGGAAACATTGCTCCTAGGTCGGGCAAATTACACCCCCCCCCTGTCCGAGCGGCAGAAAAAAAACCTTGCCTTGCTATTCTGGCAGTACACTCACCCTCTGGTCTGGGCAGTCTAGACATGTCTTAATAACCCTAATTTCTGCCATGTCGGCATATGTAGCGGGAACACTCACCCCGCCGCTCTGTAGGCATGGCAGACATGCATCGGCGCCGCTAACAGAGCTGGGCAAGTATATCCGCGCACAATAAACAAAAATCATCTGAAATATTTTTTGGATGTTCGAATTCTTCTATAATATTTGTCACCGTTTTAAGATGTGTTTTATTTCATTAAAATGTGAATCCAAGTTTCTCAATTAGCTGCTATAATAATTAATAATTGTAATGAGAATTATAACCCAAAAAATAAAATAATCCTGGTCATCAAACATTCACACATAATTAAACATTTTCCCTTCCAATTTAAAAGCAGGTCTCAGGCTGAAAACGACAACATAGTTTTTTCAAGGGCAGATAAGTAAGAAATACGAAATGCAAATCATCAGTGACTCGGAGTACAAATGTACCTTGTTCAATGAAACCTTAGAAAAAGCCAAGAAAGAACTTAATGAAGATCCAGACACGAGACTCATTGAGGTCAAGACACTTCGCACAAGGCTTGAGAAAGTTCCAGGTTAATCAATAATTTTACCAATCAATCATATGAACAGGGTGGCTCATATAGATAGGTTAACTAGAAGACCGTCCAGAGATCTAACTGTTTTACAGTACAAACTTCTATCAATCTAATGCAATAAAAGTACCTTTGAATAGGGCCCCCAGATTTTTAAAATAAAACCTATGCCTAGCGTTCCTAAAAACGTAAGAACTGCTCTGCAACCGTCTACCTATATTATTGCCTTTATATTTATCGAACTTTCCCGTTGTATCATCTATATAATATAATAATTTATACATGGCAATCCTAATGATGCATTTTGAAAAAAATAACTTATATTACAACACACCATGGCGGCAGGTTTAAAAGCTCGCACAGACATCAACTTTCTGCTGGCCTTTCTACGAGCCAGCAAGTTTGACCAAGAGAGAGCCTTCCAACTGGTCAAGAATTACTACAACATTCGCCGGGAATCTCCGGAAATATTTGACGACCTGAAGCCGTCACGTGTTCGGAACGTCTTCGACGACGGCATCATGGAGGTGCTGAAAGATCGAGACAGTCAGGGCTGCCGAGTGGTCATCGTTAGACCAGGTAATTTTATTTAGACCTGATAATGTGTTTAGACCAGGTAATTTTGTTTAGACCTGATAATGTGTTTAGACCAGGTAATTTTGTTTAGACCTGATAATGTGTTTAGACCAGGTAATTTTGTTTAGACCTGATAATGTGTTTAGACCAGGTAATTTGTAAAAAAAAATAGGTACTTCTTTCAGACTAAATACACTGTTTAGACCAGATACATTGTTTATATCAAGTACTTTGTTTAGACCAGGTGCCTTGTTTAGATCAAGTACTTTGTTTAGACAAGCTGCCTTGTTTAGATCGAGTATTTTGTTTAGACCAGGTGCCTTGTTTATATCAAGTACTTTGTTTAGACCAGCTGCCTTGTTTATATCATAAGTACTTTGTTTAGACCAGCTGCCTTGTTTATATCAAGTACTTTGTTTAGACCAGGTGCCTTGTTTAGATCAAGTACTTTGTTTAGACCAGGTGCCTTGTTTAGATCAAGTACTTTGTTTAGACCAGGTGTCTTGTTTATATCAAGTACTTTGTTTAGACCAGCTGCCTTGTTTATATCAAGTACTTTGTTTAGACCAGGTGCCTTGTTTAGATCAAGTACTTTGTTTAGACCAGGTGCCTTGTTTAGATCAAGTACTTTGTTTAGACCAGGTGCCTTGTTTAGATCAAGTACTTTGTTTAGACCAGCTGCCTGGTCAGATTTTATGGTAGGTGTTTACAAACATTAGCCTCAACAACATGTTTGCCTTGGACCCCCAAATGTAACTTTTCCCAGGGGCTTAAATGTGGCTTATATAAAACTAAAGGAAACATTGCTCCTAGGTTATAACCAAAGATATCTTGTCGCCATAACTGAAACCTTTTTTTTTATTACTCTTTTAGCCAAACTTGGTTCATGAATTCTTAATCGCAGTATTTCATATTTATAAATGTTTGCTTGTTTGTATTTTCATGGTTTGTTACAACAATTATTTTTCAGCCCATTGGGACCCAGACAGATACTCTATTCAGGAGATGCCACGATCAACATATCTCTTGATGGCGAAACTAATGGAGGTGAAACTTGTAAACATTAGATAGATATATGGTGTGTATATATATATATATATATATATATATATATAGAGAGAGAGAGAGAGAGAGAGAGAGAGAGAGATAGAAGGATACATAAATAGAAAGATAGATAGATGAATAACATTAAATGATTCTTGGTGTATATTAGATGTCTGTCATAAAGATAACAGGGAATCTATTAGATCCTATAAACCACATGTGGGACGGTTTTTATAGTGCCCTTCTTTTATCCACACCATAGGGCATAGGCGATAAAGCAGTGGCCACGGAGGCACTACGGGATCTTGGTAGACACGGCCATTCCTATGAATAGGCAAACTAGGTGGCTGTCTCAGAATTATAAGAACATAAATAGAGGTAGACTCAGTCAAATGTTTTGTATTAGAAAAAAAATCAGGATAACGGCGGATAAGACATTGTGTCTCGGGATATTTACATTTGTAGTGCCAAAAGGTACTGCTCTGGATAAGGCATCAAATCTAATCATTTCATATGACAGACTATTCAATGTAATTAAAGATTATTTTTGGTACATCTGGCAACCGGTTTCGACATCAGGAAGAGGAGACTCAGGTGCACGGCGTCCACATCATCAATGATTTAAGTGGAACAACAATGAAACAAATGTCACACATAGGACCAACAGTGGCCAGGCAGTACATCCACATCATGCAAGTAAGGCCGAAATGAAATCATCATGAGTTTTTTTTTTTACTCCTTTGGTTTGGCAAGTGGATTGATTAGATTCAATGAAGTAAATATCTTACAAGCATCAAAAACATTAATAATTTGGTCTGAATTGTGAAATTTTAATAATTAGAATTGATTGATAACACAAATTGTAATATTTAGAATTGATTGATAACACACATCCGCACCCATTATACAGCAGGAGGTTTAAAAAATTTCTCGTAACTGCACAATTTTGTGAAAATACAAAAATCCAAATTTTCACAAGAAAGTCATAAATTTCTAATTCTAACACAAATTGTAATGATGTGTTTAATTACGGTTTAATTACGGTAATTCTACATTAAGATTTCTTTGAAAAAATAATAAAGATAGATTTGATTTTCTGCTTTCTAGAAAATGATTAATTTATTTATACAGTGGTACCTCAAGATACGAATATATTTCATTCATGATTGTTTCTCGTACGACAATTTGCTCGTATCTCAAAGCAGTTTTCAGAATTTAAATTAAATGAGACGAAATTACAGCCCGCACCCCCTCCCCCCCCCCCAGTAGTTTTTGTTACGTGTTTTTAAATAAGAAAAATGTGTTTATAAAGAACAAATATTGCATAAAACACAATAAATGGGAATGAAAAGAAGTAAAATAGTTTAAATAAGTGCATTTACCTGGAAATGAGCCGAACTGATCATATGAAAGTTGGTGGCTGAGGTTTAGGGTGGATGAGGTTAGAAATTATTGTAACACCCTTAGCTGGTGTAATATCCTTTATCGAATCCTTCTCTTTAAGCATAGTTCATATTCAGGCATAACTTGCTCGTGTTTTTTTTATGATTTAATGTTTCTTCTGAGCACTGAACTTTCCACTCACATTCTTTGTACCCATGGTAATTAAAACAAATTTGATAAAAATTAAACAAAAAGCACAAAACGCGAGTACAACTTATCAAAGATACTTTGATAGCGAAGCAAACAATCACACTGACTGATGTGCGGGAAAATGCGAGGACTAGGTCGAGTGCATTCGGCCGACCTACTCGTATCTCATATTTTTCTTGTATTTCATGGCAAAACATCGCTCAATCGACGGCTCATATCTATAAAATCTCGTATGTTAGGGCACTCGTATGTCAATGTACCACTGTATATCTAATTTAAACTTTACAATAAAATAAAATGATATATTTAGGCCTAGTCTAATTGCATTTGAAAATAAGAGGGATTATCTTAATCCAAGGATTATAAGAAATCAGGGCTGAGCCAATGGACGTCGACCTAGTCAACTCAATAGATTAAAAAAAGTGTCATTAATCTAAGAATAGACTAATGGAAGATTCCAATACGACTTAGAAAATGAATCTATTCTTAATAATTCCCGCTTTTTGAATCATGGTTACAATTTTTTTTTAAATTATATATATATAATGTTAGGATCCAAATGGAGTCAATCAATAAATAAGTCTGCGATGAAAAAACAACAAATTGATTTCCTTTTTATCATTTTAAGAAATGAATGGTAATGTTCCGGCTGCACCCCAATGCACACCTATTTGTCATCTCAAACTTCAAAGAAAACATTCGCAATTTATATTGGTTGTTGCCTTTATAAAGCATATTTTCTTTTCCGTACCCCACTTGAATTGATTTACATAGATTTGCATACTTTGTTCAGTATACTGTTAAGTTCCATCGGTATTAAAAACAAAACAGAACAAATTAACTACACAAATTAATTCAGTCAGCTTGAATGAAACGAAATGTATAGATAAATAGCAATGTTGCATTCAAACAGCTTGCCAGTTATTAAACTATTCTGTAAACAGGATGTTTTTATTTTTCTATATTGAATGATTCACTCATCACAGGATGTCATACCACTGAGACTCAAGCGCTTTGACTACATGAACGAGCCAGGTTTTTTCGACGTTGTTTTCGCAATCTTCAAACAGTTTATGAAAGACAAACTGACCAGGAGGGTAAGTCACAAAGGATGAAATAATAATAGGAGGTTGTGGGTCTTGTCCGGGGGTTGGGGAGGGGAAAAAAGTCTTGTAGAATTTAATATTTCTCATGATTAACAATTTCTTTGAATGGGAAAAGTTTGGGGGTGTGGAGGGGGTGTCACAGAAAATGTATAAGGGAGCATATCTATCTATCTATCTATTTACCTACCTAACTACCTACCTACCTACCTATCTGTGCATATATAAAGTGCTCGATTTAAGAAAAAACTAGTGCCGGGGATGAAAAAAAATTATGCAGAGCCGGGGATAAATGTCTATGGTTTCATCCCCGGCAGGGATATATTAGCTAAAGCAGAGCCGGGGATGACAGTTCTTAGTGCGGGGATATCCCCGGCGGTAAATCGAGCCCTTTATATATATATATATATATACATATTGTATTTAAATGCATGTCTGTCTATCTATCTGTATGTCTGTCTATCTGTATGTCTGTCCCTCTGTCTTTATCAGATGTGTATTGTATACTTTTTTTTAAAGCATCATGTTTGCACTTCACTATACCAGTATTACAACTCAACTAGTAAACACTACTTGTGGCTTTCATTGATTACAATACAAAGTAGAAATTTCAATTATGAACTCTAGGTATTTCTCAATGGATCCAAGCGTGATAAACTTCATGAATCTATCAACCCTGATTATCTTCCTACGGACTTGGGCGGAAAACAAAAGCTTCATGCAAATACGGTAAACCAATAACTTTAACATTATACTTTTTTTTCATATTTGTAATACTATCACGTATTTGTAAAACGCTTTTTGGTCTTTTCATGAGAAAGGTGGAATACTTCAATTAGAATAGCAGCTCAAAGAAATCGTCAAATTAGGCAATTGATTAATGTCTCTCTGTTCCAAAGGGCCACAATGCTAGATCGAAATAGAGTCCCCCCTCCCCCTTTCAAATCAATCAGTCCTAATGAATACTCCGACAGGTACACCACCACCCCCATACACACAAAGTAAATCAATCAGAAATCAATCAGCTGTAAGAAAGAAAAATCAATACAGATATAAAATAACGATCTTCACAAGGACCTCAGTTCGGTTTTACAGTGACCTCATTACCATAAACACAATACTTTATGTCTTGGATTCTGTCAATCAACAGGCTCATTGCTGTTCACCCGCCCGTCTACTTTTCTTGAGTATCACAACATTTAATCATCAACCAACTGTACCGTGTGATATTTGTATAAATTGATACAACCATAAGATATCAATCACCTGTACCGTGTGATATTTGTATAAACTGATACAACCATAAGATATCAATCATCTCTACTGTGTGATATTTGTATAAATTGATACAACCATAAGATATCATTCACCTGACCATGTGATATTTGTATAAATTGATGCAACCATAAGATATCATTCACCTGACCGTGTGATATTTGTATAAATTGATACAACCATCAGATATCATTCACCTGACCGTGTGATATTTGTATAAATTGATACAACCATAAGATATCAATCACCTGTACCGTGTGATATTTGTCTAAATTGATACAATCATAAGATATCATTCACATGACCGTGTGATATTTGTATAAATTGATACAACCATAAGATATCATTCACCTGACCGTGTGATATTTGTATAAATTGATACAACCATCAGACATCATTCACCTGACCGTGTGATATTTGTATAAATTGATACAACCATCAGATATCATTCACCTGACCGTGTGATATTTGTATAAATTGATACAACCATAATATATCAATCACCTGTACCGTGTGATATTTGTCTAAATTGATACAATCATAAGATATCATTCACATGACCGTGTGATATTTGTATAAATTGATACAACCATAAGATATCAATCACCTGACCGTGTGATATTTGTATAAATTGATACAACCATCAGACATCATTCACCTGACCGTGTGATATTTGTATAAATTGATACAACCATAAGATATCAATCACCTGTACCGTGTGATATTTGTCTAAATTGATACAACCATAAGATATCATTCACCTGACAGTGTGATATTTGTATAAATTGATACAACCATAAGATATCATTCACCTGACCGTGTGATATTTGTATAAATTGATACAACCATAAGATATCATTCACCTGACCGTGTGATATTTGTATAAATTGATGCAACCATAAGATATCAATCACCTGTACCGTGTGATATTTTAGAAATTACAAATATAAGGTAGTATTAAGTCGTATAATTTAAACTTGAAGAAGAAAAAAATCTCTTCTTTGTCCCACCTGCCACTGTTAGGTGGGGGAGTTCCTCTTAACGACACACTGTTAGGTGGGGGAGTTCCACTTAACGACACACTGTTAGGTGGGGGAGTTCCACTTAACGACACACTGTTAGATGGGGGAGTTCCTCTTAACGACACACTGTTAGATGGGGGAGTTCCTCTTAACGACACACTGTTAGATGGGGGAGTTCCACTTAACGACACACTGTTAGGTGGGGGAATTCCTCTTCTGTGATGTGTCCTATTGGGAGCAATCGTTTCAATCGGCTTTAAGCCATACTGAATGAACCTTGTTAATTTAATTTTTCCCCAGGAGTGGGTGAAAGACTTTCTTGCATCAGACGCCAAGTTTACAGAAGACAACAAATATGGATTCCTCAACATGGCGATTAACTCAGACAAAAAGGACAACCAAAAGGCAGATGCCGGAATGCAAGGTTTAGGAGGGACGTTCAAAAAATTAGAAATATAATCATAAATAAAGCACAACATATGACAGCCACACACGTTTACTAGACACAACATATGACTGCCACACGTTTATTAGACAACATATGACTGCCACACGTTTACTAGACACAACATATGTCTGCCACACGTTTACTAGACACAACATATGACTGCCACACGTTTACTATACATAACATATGACTGCAACACGTTTATTAGACACAATATATGACTGCCACACGTTTACTAGACACAACATATGACTGCCACACATGTTTACTATACATAACATATGACTGCTACACATGATTACTATACACAACATATGACAGCCACACACGTTTACTAGACTGTTGATTATTTTAGCTAACTTGCTCAAATATAATTTTTTTTTAGGTCTCAACTATATGTTTTGTCATGTTTAAAAGGAAATAATTTGTTGAATGAAATCCAATGTTAATTTATTTTTTCTTAGCTGAAACATTTCAGTTTAAAAAAAAACATTTAAAAACTCATTCTGGAGTATTTAATAGACCAATAGACAAATTGCCTTTTATTTATCTATGGTACTTAGATCAATAAAGTGAAATAGGGATGACATGTTCCTTCTGAATAAAAAAAAAAAGATTTGGTTTCTTTGTATCCAATGATCATCAAAGTGATAAATCTCTTTAACAATGAAACATCAACTGTATTACAACTTTCGATGCATTTCTGAATTCAAAATTTCATATACGTTTTCTAGAAATACATATATTTAATTTTATACATAAAAAGGGAAAAACAGCTTTGCTTATTAGATGAATTATTTATTACATAATGATTCAATACGATTAGAAACAAACATATTAATCATCATATTATTTAACATCATCCATATGTTAAACAATAAATAAATTGAATGGTTAACAGCAATATATTCATATTTTTATAATATTTATCTGTTTGTTGTTCTTTAATTAGTTATGATAACCCACCTCGCTAATATGATCCACCAAACTGAAAACTGCACAATTTAAAAAAAAAATAACACTTTTGTTTCTAGAAGGCATGCAGTTTTGGTATGTACAGAAGACAGGTTTAATTACTGTGACAATAGTTTTCAGTAGAGCTCTACAACCTTAGAACCTTAGTAGTATAGTTCTATAACCTTTAAAGTAGGAACATTCCATTTAAAGTAGGAACATTCCATTTAAAGTAGGAACTATTTTCTTAAATTAAAAGTTCAGGGTTAATATCTGTTGAGTAGGCAAGGGCTAAAAGTAAAAGTCAGATTCTATACAATGTCCAGTGACCCAGGTTTAATAATACAAGAGAATATAAAAGCTTGCATGACAATTACAATGTTGGTTCTTCTGGGACAATTACATTGTGATGCCAGATTAGTCTGATACAGAGCTTCAGTGGCCAAACTTACCATTGTCATGTGTAGTGCCTCGAAGGCCTGGCTGTGGTGGGAATGAAATAATCTTTACAAAATTAACCTAGCTAGGTTATAGGTTAGATTTAGGAATCATAGATACAAATTATCTTTTAAAGGTTTCATAGAAATAACTGCTACCTTGTGATGTAGTAATGCAGTAAGATATATAAATAAATACATAAATTTATATCTAACCAGAGATAAGCTAACACCAGCCTCTATCTAAAAACCTGCAATAAAGTTCTACGGTTTTTTGACATAGTCTTTGTATATTTGATATGAAGTTTTTGAAAATACATGTCAGTGGTGTTACAGTACAATTATTGACCAAGAAAAATAAATCACATCATTAAAAAATGTTTCAGCTATGCAGTATACATCCACATAACAACTGAGGGAAAATACCCATAGCTGTATAGCTGTCTAGCTGGAATGCTTCAAACTATCTCAATTCGTTCACAACATTTAAGTCTTACTAACCAACCATTTACAAGAAAAATAAAATTAGAATAGATAAAACGTTCCTCAGCGACTCACTTTAAAGTTGACATTATGTAACAAGCTTCATGTTATTAACACATCTGAACTATGAAATGTCTGTCAAATATTGAACAATCATCTCCACCTTCCCATTATCCTCAAAAAAAAGGGGAGTGTCTGACCTAAAAAGAAAGTCAATTAACTGCAAAAATGTAGCCTATTAAAGTATTAAAAAATATACTTTAACATTAATAATTAATTTTACTAAATTAGATAAATAATTCTCATAACCATGAAATGCATCTAGTTCAAAGATATTTATTTTAAAAACAGTCTAAAAAACATTAAAAATTTACTGTAATGAAAATATGAAACAAATATTAAACAGTAAAAACATAAAACTATAAAGAACATAATGAATGGTGACTAGGTCCATTGAGAAACATTTTAAAATAAAAAAATTACTCATTTAAGTTTTTTTTATTTCATCTATAAATTTAGTTGACAAAAATAGTTAATGCTAAGAAATACGTAGAAGTGAAGGATAATAAAACTCTCAACCTGAGGGTTCTGGGTTCAATCTGGAGGAGAATTTCTCAGATCACGGCTAAAGTTACCTCCATGTCTCCTGTGGTGGATCCATGGTCATTGCACTATCGACTATGGCAGGGGTGCAAAAAGGCACTACAAAAACTGTCCCAAAGTGACCTATAAGACCTAAGAAATAAATATCTTATCTTTACAAGGTCTTCACAGGTGAAATAAGTAAAACAAATTATAGGAGTAGGTCAGAGACCTATTACATAGGCTGTTTGCTTTACGAGTTCAAGGACATAAACCAAAAGTCATGTTTGGAAGTAATTTTTTAAAATTTGTAATTGGATTAACTGTGTCAAGCCATGATAATTAACAATACAAAAAGAAAAAATTTAAAGCTTTCCAGGACTTTTATTATGAATTTTCTTTTAAAAAAATAAATTTAAAAGAATAAGAAATTTTTTAAAAATGAGACGCTTAAACTGAAACTAAAAAAAAAACTCTTTTGCAAAAGTATTAAATGTATCAATACAGAAGAGTTTATAAAATCTTTATGTAAATACTTTAAAATAAGCCTTAAACTTTAAAGCAAAATATTCAAAGCTGCATAAAAAATGGCAACTACAAAAAGCAACAACTTCCTAACACCATTGAAAAATCCTTACTCACTGTACATGTTTGAATGTCAATTTACAAAGTTTGTCTTTGGCTGCAATGTTTTGAAGATTTTAAGCCACAAATTTGTGCATGCAAGTCCTTTTATGCTTAAAATTTTCACTTATAAGCACATTAACATTAGTGTACAGTAAATATTAAAAAACCAACTCTCACGCTACATAATTAAGTCTCAATTTTGGTTCTGTAAAGAAAAAAATTACTTTAAAGCTAAACATCAATTAAATTTACGTAAAATACTTCCATACAAGGTACATAATGATGCAGCATATCACCATACAGACAACCATAATTATCTTATCCTGGCTGGATCTCTTCTCTATGAGCCTCATGACAGTGTTGGTCAGACCCAAAGTGTTCGTAATGTCCAATAGTCGACGGTGAGCTCCCTTAAGGGTAATGCGTTGGTCCCTGAGATTACCCAGAATGCTGCTGCCATGGCCTAACAGGTTATCCAACTGTTTGCTTGAGTCGTTCAGTTTGGTGTGGTGCTGAAGGGCTGGGTCAATGGTTATGGCTGTGTCCTGTTCGTTGGTTGTGAATGTTCTTGAGAGCAATGATTCTCTTTCATAGTCTTCCTGCTCTTTCACGTACCTGAAGTACAAGTTTAATTGGAAGAATTAGTTAACAATTTTAATGACAGTGTTCTAAAAAGTAGATAATATTCGATTATTATTTTTGTATATCCATTTCATAAAACCATTTTTGTCTTTTAAGATATGACAGGCTACACAATGTATTTTGGGGAAAATAAACTAACCCTTATGACACAGCTATATGTGCACAAATAGAAAAAAAAAAGTTGTGGAATTAAATCCCATAATAATCCTAAAAAATTAGCATACTATAAAAAAACAACAACAAGAACAACATGCATGATTTGAATTATATATCCCTAAAATGTATTGTAGTTAGTAGACATGTTTAAGATCAAAGGAGGCACTGATACTAGGATTCTATGTTTGATGCATGTGATATGCAACAAAATCTATTTTTTTTTAAATTGCTGATTTTCATTAAACTAAATGAAAAAATAATGGCTATTTATAAAAAAAAAAAAAACAACGACTGAAAATAATAATAGGGCTTGTCTTAAATAAAGTGTTTTCACCTTTTGTGCTGTATCTGTCGTATTGAGCTCTGTAAATGCTGACAATCATATTTTAGTTGGTCTACTCTCATTTTGGCATTAGCTCTCCGAGCAACTGGCTCCTTCATTACAAGGATGTCAAGCCTCTCACAGTTGCTGAAAATACGATCAATTTGAGTCTGCACCTCATTTTCTATCAGATGTAGTTCAGTTGTTCCAAAGGCTCGTTCTAAGCGAGCAAGACCTCCATGTACCTAAACGCACACAAATAAAAGTATAAATATAAAGAGAAATAAATTTATAATACTTTATTTACAGGATAAAAAACAATATAAGATATAGATGAATTAAAAGTAATACGTTGCTGGTGCAATCTATACTTTTTTTTATGTAAAATTAAAATCAATTGTTGCCTATTAAAAGCAACCTTTGGACCTTAATTGATCAAAAAGGCATTTCTAAAAATAAGTCTTTTTTTTTTTTAAATGTATGCCAGACATCGGTTAAATATATCAATATAAAAATATTAGGAATATTATTTAACTATTGAGTCTTTTGTATTACCACTCACAATAGTCAAAAAAAGATAGCATTGTTTCTTTGACTTTGTAGCTTTAATTCTAATAACAAAAAAAAAAAAAATAGGAGTATGACTTTCAGTCAGTATCAGGGACTTTGACGATTTTGTCTAAGGTTACTAGATTAACTGATTAACTAGATTAGCCTTGATTAGTTAGTTAAAATAATTAAAATACTTTGATTTTAGATGAAGTGTTGATAAATTGAGATAAATAACAACATTAAACATGTCAGTAAGAGCCAATGTGAGTTACCTCCTGAAGTAAATGATTGGTCTGGTGATAGAGTGTCTCCATTTAATGCACCTGTTTTTTTAATAAATAAATACACAACAAAATTAATCATACAAGACGAAAAATATGTTTTCATCAAATGGGAGTACGTGTCCCAAATTTATACTCGCAGAAGCTGTAAAGTTTGGCTTCCGCTTTCGTTATTGGCAACAAAACACAGATATATTGTACGGGTCAGTGATTTATGAAGAATTTAAGACAATATAATAAACAAAACAAGAAAAAGAAATCACATGCATCGTCGCATTAACCCACTGTAAAAGCAATCTTCTTGGATGATGTCAATGATTAATGATTTGGACATTGACCACTAGGCACAATATTTCATTGACAATATTATCAGTTTATTGGACTTGGGCTATTTATTATGATAGGAAAATAACACAATATTGACATCGCCACACCATTCCCAAGCCAAAAAATAAAAAGAGACCAGGCTTATATGTTACGGTACTATTGTTACTTTTATTTTTCTCCGAAACCGCTACATTTTAAATTATCCTAAGCTTACATAGCCCAGATTGTTTTATTACTGTTTTGTTTTAATTACCCATTTGTCTTTCTTTTTTGGGTAGGATGAAAGGGGGGTGGGGTGGGTCATATAATTAAAAAAAACGCTTGTTAATGGTGCCGGTGGCAAAATTAGGCCCCTAATAACCCTCTGTGAAACTTTTATATTTTAAATCATTTGAAATTTATAAAGTCCAGGGAGCTTTTGTTAAGTACATATTACATTTGGGTAACAGTAGTTGTTCATCATGGTTGAAGATTTTTATTTTTTAATGAAAAATTTCAGCGTACTCGACAGTCAACGACCCTGGCTGACAGTCAATTATGTGCCGTCCAACCCATTTACACCATTGACTACCACTGCACAGACTATCAGAGCCGTTGTTATTGATAGGCCATCCTTTCCCCCACCCCCCTAAACTAAAGTTTTAGCTAACATTTTAATACAAGTTTAAAGTTTAAGAGGTCTTGGGCTATTATGACGTCACTTGACTGAGCTGGCAGGCTTTTTCTGTCAACGTTTATTAGGGGCCCTAAAATTTGCTTTTACAACATTTTTGTCAAGGTGACATTTAATATATCTTCGCCTAGACCCCCCTCCCCCCTCAAAAGAAAGAAGAAAAAAAAAAACAAACAAAGTAAGAACGACTCTGCATACTAAAGCAGCACTGGGAACAACTAAACAAATGGCACTGGGAACAACTAAACGAATAGCACTGGGAACAACTAAACAAATAGCACTGGGAACAACTAAACGAATGTTTTTAAAGCAGCAGCACTGGGAACAACTAAACGAATAGCACTGGGAACAACTAAACGAATAGCACTGGGAACAACTAAACGAATAGCACTGGGAACAACTAAACGAATAGCACTGGGAACAACTAAACAAATGGCACTGGGAACAACTAAACGAATGTTTTTAAAGCAGCAGCACTGGGAACAACTAAACGAATAGCACTGGGAACAACTAAACGAATAGCACTGGGAACAACTAAACAAATGGCACTGGGAACAACTAAACGAATGTTTTTAAAGCAGCAGCACTGGGAACAACTAAACGAATAGCACTGGGAACAACTAAACGAATAGCACTGGGAACAACTAAACGAATGTTGTTGGAGGCCAGAGAAAAGTTAGTAGCATAATTTATTCAACAAAAGCACTTGGTTGTTTCCCTGTGTGGGTAAAAAAAAAAGGGGGTGGGGGGTAGATGAGGGTGAGACCTAAGTAGTTGCCTACTTTGATACTTGTACTTTGATCTCATGAAAATTGAAAAAAAAAAAAACTGCCATATTATCAGTGTCACATATTTAGGGGAGGGAGAAAGGGTGAGAAACTTCCTTGAAACAACCATGGGTGTCTAACTCAAAACTTTCTGGTTGCATTTGCCGAGTGGAGAAGAATAACTATTAGAACTAATTTAGAACACAATGACTCTTTGGTGGGGACCACAGCTTAGATATTATACAGATATAGTGCATAGTTATATAAATGGTCCTCGATTATTGATTAAAAATGAACGCCATTGTTGTTATTGGCTTTTGTTGCCAAAGACGTTCGCCATTCATCAATTAATTAGACCTCGTTTTTTTTAAGATATGAAATATCAATAAAGAAAGCTTTCAATATGCTTTAAAAGTACAAACAATATAAAATATATGGATTAATTCACAAGTTCATGTAGGCCTATTTAGGTTGGTTTTTAGGAGCTTTATCAACGTTTACAATGATTGCTCCCGTGGTAAATGCCATTTAAATGCAGCAAGGAAACGTATGTATTTGCCTTAAAAATATTTAATTGCTGTCGTGTATTTTAATTTCATATAGATAACAGAGATATAGCTTTTATTTATTTATCTAATCTGTGGTGGGAACTACGTAAAATATCAAAGTAAATGCCACTGAATGTAAGTAACGTTCTGTAAATTTTTTTATTGGACATATTAAAAATCGACTCTTGGTTAATTAAAGTATTATCATAAGATTAATAATATTGTCTTTTCCCAAAAACAATCACAGGTAAGGGAAATAGCCCAAAATGACAAGGGAGACAATGCTATAAATTTATTTGACAATCAGAGGGTTGCTGTCACGTCATAAAGACGTCTTATTTTTCTATGGTTGCAGTCTTCAAGTTTAGAAATGTCAGACCGGGAATGTCTTGAAAATAATTTGTAATTATATTTTATATACATTTAGTTTAAATGTTGTAAGTTTCTGTTAGCATCTTTTTAACTAGCTTGAGAGAAACCGGGTTCACTGTTCAGACCAGAGGTAGATTATCCGGTCAGAATAAAACTTTAGGGTTGTGTCGATAACCGATAATAAATTACTTATTATTACAAATTATGCATCAAAATCAATGAAATTAAATGCATATTGAATAACTATTAATTCATATTTTTAATTAGTACTTTAAAAATTCTTTTGACTTATTTACGATGATTTTTTAATAAATTTTCTTTCAAAGTAAACATTCGCGTTCAGTACAAAGCAACCCATAATAATGAGTATAAATACATGATAAATACGAAAACATTTCAAACCAACGTTTTGCAATACACTTTTTAAAATATTTTATTGGTATATAAAATTCATTTGGAAATAAACATGCTTATCGAGAAAACCCCTCCGTTTAAATGCAAGATTCGGTTAAATTTTTTGAAGAACAATTTACAAAGTAAATGAACTAGGACTATATTTTCCACTGAAGTCAACAATAATATTTCCACATCGCAGTGGCTCCGGCACCAGCCAAAACCATTATATTAGGGTATAAGGAACATGGCATATATAAATTTTTCTTTTTTTCAGAATTTTTTTTTTCAGGATTAGGGTTAGGGATAGGGTTAGGGTGTGAAGCAATGGCTGGTACCCGAAGTAATAAAAAATACGAAATAACAGTTTAAGCAAAACTAATACATATCGGTATGGCCCATCTATGGTATGGCCACTATACCTATGGTGTAAAAAAAAGTTAGACGAATGACATTGCCTTAGGACTAGTATCAAATGAACTCAAAATACTCTATATCAAATATTAATACTTAGTTCTCATATTTTTCTTTTGCAATTCTTGACCCACTCAAAAGTTAAGCAACCTGTTTAGTTTTTTGCTTCACAGCTGTATGTCAAGGCTGCCGCAAGAGGGAGGCAACACAAACCCTGTGGGGCCCTGTAACTTTCAAAATTTTTGTATTTAGTAATAACGATGAGGGCCAATCTTGGGGCAGAGAAGCCTCATTAATCAAAGGTGGCCAGGATCCAGATCAGTCTGACTGTGGCCCCTTGTAATCTAAAATTATCATAAAACATCCTGATTAAGTAATAATCAACATTTTGGCAACAAACATCAGATCATGCTTTTGAACATGAATCATGGAAAGCAAGTTCATAATTTCCAGTAGACACAAAATTTAGGCCCACAACTTAAATTTCTAACATCTCTCATAAAAAATTCTAATTAATCACTTTGCTATCTTATGACCCCCAGATAAAGTCTTCCTGTCTGTATTGTACGATTCTTCTTCTCTGATCTTTCAAAGTGACCAATTCAGATAGGTGACACACCAAATGTAAACATTCCTTTATTTGTAACACACAACATGACTGAGCTTGGACACACCCATTACTAGTGAAATAAGTTCAACTATTTTTGTTAGATGATCCTCTCATACTTCCAATATGGCCACAGCTATAAATTATGGAGGGGCCCTGACAAATTCTCTCATACTTCCAATATGGCCACAGCTATAAATTATGGGGGGGGGCCCTGACAAATTCTCTCATACTTCCAATATGGCCACAGCTATAAATTATGGGGGGGCCCTGACAAACTATGATGGCCCTAGTCACAATGTCTTTTTCATATTATATTTTTTTTTCTAGCTTTAACTCATTTTTACTGTTTTATGTAGGTTTCTCTGTCTGGCAGCCTAAATGGATTCATAAATATTACTTAAAACTAAAAGGGGGGGGGTGTCTGTCCTAGGCAAAGTTACTGCATTTAATTATTTTGATAAAATGATCTAAACTTGTTCAGAAATTAACAAAGTTTAACACAAGAACGACAGATTATTTGAACTACCTTTAATGACTGAAGCGGTCATTTTGACAGCGGTTAGCATATTAACAAATTATGTCCTATAATAATTATTTTTATTATGTGTAACAACCAAATAAGCAATATCTATAGAATTATAAACAGTATTCTTCAAAAAATATACGTAAGTAATCACATTCTGTTCATTAGTCATCTTGTGTTTGTTACGACAAAACGAGCATTGGTGGCGTGTGTTACTCCTTTATTCACTTTTCACAGGAATGCCTGATGAAATTTATTTTTGTTGCACAGTAAGGTGATCTCAATTCGTGAATAAGGTTAAAAAATATAAGACCGACTAGAAATGCTGGACGAGTTGCATAATCGAAATAATATAAATGCGTTGTAGAAGATATAGACAGGCCATCTTTGTGTAGCTGATCTCGTTGTTGTCGGCTAATTTGGTCCAGAAAGTCCACTCCACACTTAGAAAAATTATAATATTGCTCAGTTTCTGGTAGTTTTTTTTGTTTCCCCAATTTCAACATGTTTGTGCAAGGTACTCAATATGCAGCATGTTTGTGCATGGTACTCAATATGCAGCAGGTTTGTGCAAGGTACTCAATATGCAGACATTCTTTTTTGGCTTGCAACGGTAAATTGTGAAGGTTTTTTTTTAACATTGACAATTACTTTTTGAAGAAAAACTTTCTAGAGTTGTGTCTTAACACATGGCTAGCAACTCTCTTTGATTCTGCCTTATCGTACCAATGATGGATGAGCTTTTGGCAATAATATGACATCAGCCGACAGCGTCACTAGATATTAATCGGTATGGTGGTCATTATGACCGCTGCAGTCGTTCTAGGTATAACTTGTTTTTTTCGTTCATTATTAAACCAACAAAAATATTCTTCTATAATTATAACAGTGTACTAAAGATAAGAAAAGTCATAAAATTTCAATAGTCTAGGGTTAGCCGTTTAGAAGTAATTAAACCGCAAAGTAGCGTTGTCATCAAAATGACCGCTCTCGTCATTCTAGTGTTAATAAAAGTTAAAGATGTCACCAAAAATTGTTGCAAAATTTTTTTTTTCATTTCTGAATCCATTCCTTCTTAATTTTTTTTTTTTTTTTCACTCTTTTTTTTTTTAAATTTTTTTTTTTCCTTCTTTTTTTTTTTTAAAAAAAAGAATTTATATCTTTTGATATTTTAGTTCAAACTTTTCTTTTAGTAAATTTTTATTAATTGGAAGGTACTTTTATTATTATTTTATTAAAAATATTCATAAACTCTTTTATTTTTTTATAAAAATATTTTTAAAGTTTTTTTTTTTTTATATAATTTTTTTTTTTATTTTAAAATTTTTTTTTTTTTTTTTTTTTTTGTGTTTTTTTTTTTTTTTTTTTTTTTTTTTTTTATTTTTTTTTTTTTTTAATTTTTTATTATTTTTTAAAAATATAAATTAATGACGATTGTTTTTTTTATTTTCTTTTTTTTATTTTTAAATTAATTTTTTATTAATAAAATTTTGCTTTTTTTTTGTTTATTAAAAATTTAAAATTATAATGGTGTTATATTTTTTTTAATTTGATTTTTTATATAAATGTAATTTTTTTTTTTTGAGTTTTTTATATTAATTTTTTTTTTTTTTCTTTAATTTAAGAACAAATAATATGATGATTTTAAAAATGAGAGCCTGCCAAGGTTAGAATCTTCGAGCCGCCGCTTTTTTTTTAAAAGAATGTGATCTTGTTTTTTTTTTGGATAAATTTTTTATAATATAATTTGTATAATATAAATTTTTATTGGTGTTTATTTATTTTTTAGGAGAGTTGTTTTTTTTTAATTTTTTTTTTTGTTTATATAGAATTTTTTATTCATGTATGGAATATTAAATATTTTATAATTTCTTTTTTTATTTTTATGAAAAAATCCTTTTAAATTTTAATTTGTTTTTTTTTTTTTGAAGATTTTTTTTAATTTTGTTTGTTTTGGAAATTATATTCAAATGGGGACTTTTAAAATAAGAAAGGAAAAAAATGGGGAGACTTGAAATGTTCTTTTTGGAAGGATTGTGACCCCAGTGGGTTTTAATTTTTTTTTTTGTATAATATTATAGCCTATTTAATGTTTTTTCTCCACCCTTTCATTTTTTTCCCCCCTTTTTTTTTTCCCCTGTTTTTTTTTTCTTTTTGATCTCCAAATATATTTTATTGATTCACAATATTTTTTGTTTTTATTAAATATAAAATTTTGAGAAGAAATACCTTAGCTGGGAAAAGTAATTATTTATTTAAAAAAAAGAGAAATTTTTTTTTTATATGATATCAAATAAAAATTTGATTATGTAATAGGAAATTATAGTTTTATATATAATAAAAATATTAAAGGGGGAAGAATTTTGGTGTTTGTTGATTATTTTAAAAAAAAAAGAAAGGTAAGTTATATTGTCTTTTTTTATAAAAAAAAAATATTTTTTTGAAGAAGAAATATTTTTATTTTTTTTTTTAAAAAAAATATTTTTTTATTATTTTAAATATATATTTTTTAAAACGAAGAATATTTTGTATTTTTTTTGTGGATATATAATAATATAATAAATAATAGAGGTAGTGTAAAAAAAAAATATTTTTTTAACAATTTTAAAAATGAAAAAAATTTTTAACACCATTTTTTTTTATAAATTTTTTAATATAAAAAATAATTTAAAAAATGTTTTCTAAATATTCAAAAAAAAATAAAAAATTTTTCTTATTTTCTGCTCTCACTAATATAATATGTGGCATTTTATTCAATTTAAATTAATTTGTTTTTGTTTGTTTTGGTTATCTGATAATTTCGGCTTATAAAATTAGTGTGTGTGGTGTGTTTTATATAAAATGTCATAACTATTTTATTTATTGATAGATTTCATTGAATTTTTGTGTTGTAATAACTAATATGTAATTTTGACTGAGGTTTAATATAAGAATAAAATTTACAGTATATCTCAAAAAAGATTTTTTTTCCTTCGTTTGGTGTTTGATGTTTGTTTGTAAATTGTAAAAAAATAATAATTTTTTTTGTTTTATGCAAAAAATTTTTTTATTTAAGAGATATGTCAACACAAGTGGCACAGTTTTAATGTTTGTGCATTTCTGAATGAGTTGATATATGATAATGGGTATTTTAAAAAGTTTTAAATTAACAAAAAACATTTCATACAACAACACAACCAAAGGATAAAAAAAGAAAAAAAACCAGTAGTTGGGAGAGTTAATAAAAAGGGCATCTCCTTTTGAAAATAAGCTTGCATTTCTGTTAATAATGATCCATGATTTCTTCTAATTATATAACTTATGATTATAAATATATTTTTTTAATGAAATAGAAGCTCATGTATTAAAATTCAAGCAATGATTGTCTGAAATATTTCAGAGTGAACTCAAATTTTGAACGGAGCAAACAAATGAAGATGGTTGCACAAGATTCTACGTTAAAGCGAGATAAGTTTTGTGACTTTACTGTCTTAATTGAGAAAGAAAAGTTTCATTGTCACAGAGTTGTACTTGATATGCATTCCGAGTACTTTAAAAGAGTGCTGGACTTGGAAAGTGAAGAATTTCAAAAGAATACCCACAGTCTGTCTGGGATAATTCCGGAAACTTTCAATTTAATCCTCGATATTATGTACAGCATGAACATGATCGATTTTCTTACGGAAGAGAATATGATACATCTATGGCAAGCGGCAATTCATTTAGAGATGACTAAGTTGATATCAGCGAGCGAAATATTTATCAAGGAGCACATCAATGAAGGCAATTTTTTCTCAGTCTACCACTGCTCAGAGAAATCGCAAGACATCAAGGCCTTTCTGTTAAAGTACGTAGCGAAGAATTTCAATGAGCTCATGGAGAACGAACAATTCTCAGCCTTCTCATTGGATGATTTTCTCTCCATTTTAAAACACAGGGACTTATTAGTCAGCGTTGATGCCCAAGTTGATGCCATCTTGAAATGGTGCACCATGAAGGATGGCAACTTGGTGCATCTCGGAGATCTGATGCAGGAAGTCAACCTGCGAAAAGCTTCACGAGAATGTCTAGTCCGCCTTATGAGAAATGAAATGATACTGGCCAATATAAAAGCTGTCTATGCAGTAAATAATCAAGCGGCTGAGTACATTAGTGAACCTAGAAATGTTTGTAGAAGAGGCTTTCAAGATTTGATATTGTCATTAGCGAAAAACCGTTTGGACATCACAATTTCTCTAGTGATATTGGTGAGCTGTTTGGCTTTTGCTAAATATGGCTGGTATGACAATAAATCCTCCCCAGATAGTGACAGCCAGTACTTTGTAATACGTTTTTACAACAGAGCAATGGACGGTTGTGGCTCAGTGCTTAGCACTTTCTACACGGCACCAAGTTGGTTACTAACAAAGTTATGGCCTTTCAATTAATATTTGAAGTATGCTAATCTTTCAAACACTTATATATTTTTTTTATGTTTAATAAATGTTACAATTATACCCAACCCCATTATATACAATAATCCAACAAATCTCAAACTAAAAAGACTTTTTTAGTTTCCAAAAAAAAAAAAAAATTTTGAACCTTAAATAAATTTATATATTTTCCCATTCTTTTGATGTTATGTAAATATGAAATAAATGTCTTTGGAGGCCTCAAATCAAAAACATCACAACAACAATACATTGTCTATTCCTCACTTTATGTGAAGCCTTTGTGCTATGTAATTTATGTTTTTTATTCATGAAGCCATAAAAACCCAGCCCAGCCAACTTTATACTTGGTATGATATGAATGTTTGTTTCATCTTTACCTGTAAAACAATTACAGTAGATCCAGTCAGATGCTCAAAGATGCAAAGATGTTAAAAACATCATTGTATAGTCTGACTTATTAATAAATATATCCCATCATAATTTGTAATTTTGTCCATGATACAAATCAAGGTTATCTTAACGTATTTGTCAACTCTGACACTTGTCCGGGGCCCACCAATTATGAGACAATTGCTAATTGATCATTGTTATTTCAATACTTTGAGAAATTATATTAAACCAAGGGCCCAGATCAGTATTTATCCAGGTCAAGATGGACCTGACGCAAAGAGGTGTGATGTTTTTCCAAATAGACTTCTATATAGTCCCACTATATCTGGTATTTTTGATGTGCATTTATTCTAGAGTCTGTAAAATTTTTTAAAAAGGCAAAAAGTTGTATTTTCTGTGATAAAAATGTATAATGTATTTATTGTGTTACCTTTTAATTAGCATTATGATTGTAATAAGAGGTGGATTGAATGGTTCACAATTTTTAAAGGGCCCCTGTAAAATGTACACTTGTAACTTTGTATGCCATATTGCACATATCTATGTATTTTGCAATGGGCCACAAATTATTTTTGTGCTGATATTTTGCTGTGAATTTTAGTTTGGTCTTGAATTTTTCATCCCATTTTTGTTTTGATTTCACATTTTTTTTTCTAATATGTTTAAAATATGATTGTTTCTGATCTGACAGTTAAAATAAGAATCACTGTGCTATAAGTACATGTAATAAAAACAATAAACTTAATACAAGCATATTGAATTATACTTATCAGTTGTGCATAGATTAAGTATTTATGTAAATGCCAATGTTTGCTAGCCGGCCAATGTGCAAGTGGCGTTGTGAACAATATCTTTTAATGAATTAGAAATGATTTAGTTGAGATTTTTAGTTGTTTCATACTAATGGAGATAATTTTTTTCTGCCTTCCCTTATTAAACAAAAAGAAATAAAAGATTAACAAATTTAGATTAACTCTTTCCACACTAAGCAGTTGTCAGTTCATAATTTTCCTAAAACAAAGGAGCACGATTTAAAATAGTTCATCTGGATTGAAATTTCAAGTTTAGACAATTATTATTATTTCAAGGATGTTATTATTATTCGTACTAACTGTACAACAAATATTTGTAAATGTTAACGTAATAAACTATTTTGCAGCTGTATGTGTCACAAAAGTTGATCTTGTTGGAACAAATGATGACAAAGATAGATGGCTTTTTAAAAATATTTCACTCTGAAGAAGAAAACCTTCTAACTCCAATCATTGCTGATTCAGTTGTAGAAAAATAAAATAACAGATAACATTTTGTGAGAAGTCCCTGTAAGGATGAGATGAAATCTCTTAGATCCTATAAACCACTAGTAGGTCGGTTTTTGTGGTGCCCTTCTTTCATCTCCACCATAGCAATGGTGCAGTGTCCATGGAGGCACCACGGGAGACATGGCGAGGGCTTAAGCCGTAACTGAAAAATTTCCTAGGTCCTCACCGGAGATCGAACCAGGTACCCTCAGGTCGACAGTCAAGTGCTTTACCGCACGATCAACCGTCTCCATAGATAACATATAGATCAGGTTGTTCTTATTACCCATAGCCTGATGTTGTTGATCGTTTTTCTTTTTAGCGGGGTATGTGGGGGGGGGGGGCTAAGGCAGGATGAATGGACACATCACCAGGACCTTTTGTTCTTCCATGCGTCCTTTCTGTGGGCATATAGACTTGGTGTCACCCATCTCCTCTCCTAGTCATCATTTTTGGGCTTTACCAGGGATGAACCCTGTACCCTTAGCGAGTTGAGCCACAGCTAGATTTGTATATCCCAAACACGATCGCGTTGAGCCACAGCTAGATTTGTGTATCCCAAACAAGATCGAGTTGAGCCACAGCTAGATTTGTGTATCCCGGACAAGATCGAGTTGAGCCACAGCTAGATTTGTGTATCCCTAACAAGATCGAGTTGAGCCACAGCTAGATTTGTGTATCCCAAACAAGATCGAGTTGAGTCACAGTTAGATTTGTGTATCCCAAACAAGCCCACTAGACTAATATGTATGACATTAAATAACTCAAGAAGCAAATACAAGTGGATAGCTCAAGAGAATTTAAAGTAAACCAAGGCCTTAGCCAACTTGGGATACTCCCTTTCTTGCATACTATTCAGCTTAACCCTAGAAAAGGTCATAAGAAACGTCCAGTTAGGTAATCGAGGAACAATAACACATTACCTCAGAAGTGAAAAAACAAAGACTATGAAAACAGGAACAATATTTACAGAACCCTTCCAGTGCCTTGCATATGTTGATGATATAACATTGATGGGAAAGCAAAGCAATGCTATAGCAAAAGCATTCATAGAATTACAAACAGCAGCTCAGAAAGTAGGCTTAACAGTAAATTAATCTAAGACACAATACATGCTAGTGCAAAGAAATGAAAAAAAAAAAAAGAAGTAAAAGAAAAAACATTCAAAATCAGCGATAAAACATTTGAAAGAGTAGAAAACTTTAAAAACCTGCGATCAACCATAAGTGAGAAAAATTACATAATGATAGAGATAAAAAACAGACTAGAAGTAGGGAACATAATATATTAGACTGCATAAAATACTGAAAAAACAGACAGGTATCTAGAAAACTTAAGAAAAAAACAAACTATACAAGACAATGATCCTACTTACGGTAACATATGGTAGTGAAATATGGACCATCAACAAACACGTAGAAAATATGCTAAACACTTGGGAAAGGAAAATATTTATGAAATTATTTGGGCCAGTATAGGACAATAACGAGTTAATAAATCTGTATAATTGGAATTTAGCTAAGCTCCACTCATACTAAAATAAAAGTTCTTTATTGAAGTAGTCATCAATTATTAGGACTTTGGAATATTTGTTTGCAGCATTTAATTACTCTATTGTGACGTGATATTAAAAAAAAGTGTTAGGTTATGACTTGCGCATCTTTATTGAGATGATCCACAGATAAAAAGTAAAAAGTGAAGTTCCCTTAGCCCAAACCGGCAACCGGGGCAGCTGAAGTGTAGATTTCACCTCGACATTTGAAGGGATTGTGTGGTTAGCACAACGCCCATCAGCCTTTACTCCCCCAACTCAGGTACCCATTTGGACTTGTGGGACGACTTTGAAACACATTTCACCCAGAAAAATTCCCATGGTTCTCATTGAAGATCGAACCCACGACTCTCAGGTTGACAGTCGATCATCTACACCACTCGGCCATCCGTCCCACACAGAAAGAAAAACAAAAATCCTAATACGTTAATCTACAGAGCTGTTCTTATGGAATGTAAACTAGACGACCTTCTCGAGCCTCTACTGATAGTGACTTTCATTTACCAGGAACAAGGAAAGACAATCAGAGCATTCATCATGACCTAAAATGACAAACAATTGAAGGTCGTCCTGGGGGAGGAACAGTTTTCTAAACTTATTAGTGGGGCTAATATTGATACGCTACAGTGATAGTGATATTACATCTAACGATGGTGAACGAAGCTTACGTCAAAACTCGTTTCTACAGAGACAACATCTTCATCGCTATTGTAAGATTGCTCAAAAATTGGAAAACTCCTTTTTGCAATATTTGGAGAAAAATCTGTCACTGAATTCGAAAGGTTTAGCTTACTTCAGTTTGAGGATGTATTTTATGACAGCGGGACTGGATCGTCAATGGTTGATCAAATTATGTCCATCCTTCATATCTATCCATCCATCCATCCATCCATCCATCTATCTCCCGTGTATCTAATCCAGCCCTCATTGGTTAGCAAATGAGTTAAATATTATATAGATGAATAAGTGTTCGTTGTGCGAAATAAATGTAACACTGAGGTTAAGATTGGTCATCAGTGAGTAGTTTTATCTAGTTGGCAAGAAGACGGTTATGTTAGTAATTTCTACCGAAATAGCAGTGGCTCTCAATTTTTCGCTTTGCGATCTACTGAGACGCCCATTCGGTTTTTCGCGATCAAAATATAAAGAAAGCAAAATTGGTATAAGGAAGTTGAGTTGACGTTTTTAAAAAAATTTTTGGCGACCCACATTTTGAGAATGTTTCTTCTATGGAGTTTGGTTAACCGAAACAGTAAAAATATGCACACGATAAATCATCAAAACTGACAACGATGCCTTCTTATCTAATTTGGGGCTCGAGGCAAAAGTACGTTCATATATAGGTTATGGTTTGAGTGAAAGATGCATACCCAACAAATAGAATCTGTGCTTTAATGTATAACATAACTGTATTATGATACTCTCCGCTCTCATTTGTTAATTAATCTTTTTCTTTATTGAAAGTTGCATGTTTGATACACAGTTAACTTATGTTTGTTATGTTTGATAAACAGTGGACTAATGTTTGATACACAGTGAACTTATGTTTGTTATGTTTGATAAACAGTGGACTTATGTTTGATACACAGTGAACTTATGTTTGTTATGTTTGATAAACAGTGGACTTATGTTTGATACACAGTGAACTTATGTTTGTTATGTTTGATACACAGTGAACTTATGTTTGATACACAGTGAACTTATGTTTGATACATAGTGAACTTATGTTTGATACACAGTGAACTTATGTTTGATACACAGTGAACTTATGTTTGATACACAGTGAACTTATGTTTGATACACAGTGAACTTATATTTGTTATGTTTGATACACAGTGGACTTATGTTTGATACACAGTGAACTTATGTTTATTATGTTTGATACACAGTGAACTTATATTTGATACACAGTGAACATATGTCTGATACACCGTGAGGTTAAATTTACGTTTACTAAACTGTCCATTAAACTAAATTCTGGAGCGTTTCTTGACAATTTGTCACAGATCCACGCGTACATTAAGTTCGCATTAAACAAAAACATTCGTATGTTTAATTATTATTAATTAGATTATTTTCGTAATAAATATCAATGACTAAATTAATGTGTCCAATAAATTAAAATTTTCAAGTGCGCTCAAATTATTATTTCTAATTGAAACAATATGTCTTTAAATAAAAGTCGACAATATTTATTATATTGGAACAGGTCGACAGTCGAGAACCTTACCACGACCGTCTGTGCCGTAGAGCTAACCGAAAGGTTCGATGGATGACCCTGTCGACCCATCTTTTCAAATTTGCCCACGACATTTGTTAGTGAGAGTAAAGGTGGATGTGTAATGTACTAACCACGACATTTGTTAGTCAGAGTAAAGGTGGATGTGTGATGTACTAACCACGACATTTGTTAGTCAGAGTAAAGGTGGATGTGTAATGTACTAACCACGACATTTGTTAGTCAGAGTAAAGGTGGATGTGTAATGTACTAACCACGACATTTGTTAGTGAGAGTAAAGGCGGATGTGTAATGTACTAACCACGACATTTGTTAGTGAGAGTAAAGGCGGATGTGTAATGTACTAACCACGACATTTGTTAGTGAGAGTAAAGGCGGATGTGTAATGTACTAACCACGACATTTGTTAGTGAGAGTAAAGGCGGATGTGTAATGTACTAACCACGACATTTGTTAGTGAGAGTAAAGGCGGATGTGTAATGTACTAACCACGACATTTGTTAGTCAGAGAAAAGGTGGATGTGTAATGTACTAACCACGACATTCGTTAGTGAGAGTAAAGGTGGATGTGTAATGTACTAACCACGACATTTGTTAGTGAGAGTAAAGGTGGATGTGTAATGTACTAACCACGACATTTGTTAGTCAGAGTAAAGGTGGATGTGTAATGTACTAACCACGACATTTGTTAGTGAGAGTAAAGGTGGATGTGTAATGCACAAACCACGACATTTGTTAGTGAGAGTAAAGGTGGATGTGTAATGTACTTACCACGATATTTGTTAGTGAGAGTAAAGGTGGATGTGTAATGTACTAACCACGACATTTGTTAGTGAGAGTAAAGGTGGATGTGTAATGTACTAACCACGACATTTGTTAGTGAGAATAAGGTGGATGTGTAATGCACTAACCACGACATTTGTTAGTGAGAGTAAAGGTGGATGTGTAATGTACCAACCACGACATTTGTTAGTCAGAGTAAAGGTGGATGTGTAATGTACTAACCACGACATATGTTAGTGAGAGTAAAGGTGGATGTGTAATGCACTAACCACGACATTTGTTAGTGAGAGTAAAGGTGGATGTGTAATGTACCAACCACGACATTTGTTAGTCAGAGTAAAGGTGGATGTGTAATGTACTAACCACGACATATGTTAGTGAGAGTAAAGGTGGATGTGTAATGTACTAACCACGACATTTGTTAGTCAGAGTAAAGGTGGATGTGTAATGTACTAACCACGACATTTGTTAGTGAGAGTAAAGGTGGATGTGTAATGTACCAACCACGACATTTGTTATTGAGAGTAAAGGTGGATGTGTAATGTACTAACCACGACATTTGTTAGTGAGAAAAAGGTGGATGTGTAATGTACTAACCACGACATTTGTTAGTGAGAGTAAAGGTGGATGTGTAATGTACTAACCACGACATTTGTTAGTGAGAAAAAGGTGGTTGTGTAATGTACTAACCACGACATTTGTTAGTCAGAGTAAAGGTGGATGTGTAATGTACTAACCACGACATTTGTTAGTGAGAGTAAAGGTGGATGTGTAATGTACTAACCACGACATTTGTTAGTGAGAGTAAAGGTGGATGTGTAATGTACTAACCACGACATTTGTTAGTGAGAGTAAAGGTGGATGTGTAATGTACTAACCACGACATTTGTTAGTGAGAGTAAAGGTGGATGTGTAATGTACTAACCACGACATTTGTTAGTGAGAGTAAAGGTGGATGTGTAATGCACTAACCACGACATTTGTTAGTCAGAGAAAAGGTGGATGTGTAATGTACTAACCACGACATTTGCTAGTGAGAGTAAAGGTGGATGTGTAATGTACCAACCACGACATTTGTTAGTGAGAGTAAAGGTGGATGTGTAATGTACTCACCACAACATTTGTTAGTGAGAGTAAAGGTGGATGTGTAATGTACTAACCACGACATTTGTTAGTGAGAGTAAAGGTGGATATGTAATGTACTAACCACGACATTTGTTAGTGAGAATAAAGGTGGATGTGTAATGTACTAACCACGACATTTGCTAGTGAGAGTAAAGGTGGATGTGTAATGTACTAACCACGAAATTTGCTAGTGAGAGTAAAGGTGGATGTGTAATGTACCAACCACGACATTTGTTAGTGAGAGTAAAGGTGGATGTGTAATGTACTAACCACGACATTTGTTAGTCAGAGTAAAGATGGATGTGTAATGTATTAACCACGACATTTGTTAGTGAGAGCAAAGGTGGATGTGTAATGTACTAACCACGACATTTGTTAGTCAGAGTAAAGGTGGATGTGTAGTGTACTAACCACGACATATGTTAGTGAGAGTAAAGGTGGATGTGTAATGCACTAACCACGACATTTGTTAGTGAGAAAAAGGTGGATGTGTTATGTACTAACCACGACATTTGTTAGTGAGAGTAAAGGTGGATGTGTAATGTACCAACCACGACATTTGTTAGTGAGAGTAAAGGTGGATGTGTAATGTACTAACCACGACATTTGTTAGTCAGAGTAAAGTTGGATGTGTAATGTACTCACCACGACATTTGTTAGTGAGAGTAAAGGTGGATGTGTAATGTACTAACCACGACATTTGTTAGTGAGAGTAAAGGTGGATGTGTAATGTACTAACCACGACATTTGTTAGTGAGAGTAAAGGTGGATGTGTAATGTACTAACCACGACATTTGTTAGTGAGAGTAAAGGTGGATGTGTAATGTACTAACCACGACATTTGTTAGTGAGAGTAAAGGTGGATGTGTAATGCACTAACCACGACATTTGTTAGTGAGAGTAAAGGTGGATGTGTAATGCACTAACCACGACATTTGTTAGTGAGAAAAAGGTGGATGTGTAATGTACTAACCACGACATTTGTTAGTGAGAGTAAAGGTGGATGTGTAATGTACTAACCACGACATTTGTTAGTCAGAGTAAAGGTGGATGTGTAATGTACTAACCACGACATTTGTTAGTGAGAGTAAAGGTGGATGTGTAATGCACTAACCACGACATTTGTTAGTGAGAGTAAAGGTGGATGTGTAATGCACTAACCACGACATTTGTTAGTGAGAAAAAGGTGGATGTGTAATGTACTAACCACGACATTTGTTAGTGAGAGTAAAGGTGGATGTGTAATGTACTAACCACGACATTTGTTAGTGAGAGTAAAGGTGGATGTGTAATGTACTAACCACGACATTTGTTAGTGAGAGTAAAGGTGGATGTGTAATGTACTAACCACGACATTTGTTAGTGAGAGTAAAGGTGGATGTGTAATGTACTAACCACGACATTTGTTAGTGAGAGTAAAGGTGGATGTGTAATGCACTAACCACGACATTTGTTAGTGAGAGTAAAGGTGGATGTGTAATGCACTAACCACGACATTTGTTAGTGAGAAAAAGGTGGATGTGTAATGTACTAACCACGACATTTGTTAGTGAGAGTAAAGGTGGATGTGTAATGTACTAACCACGACATTTGTTAGTCAGAGTAAAGGTGGATGTGTAATGTACTAACCACTGACATTTGTTAGTGAGTAGTAAAGGTGGATGTGTAATGCACTAACCACGACATTTGTTAGTGAGAAAAGGTGGATGTGTAATGTACTAACCACGACATTTGTTAGTGAGTAAAGGTGGATGTGTAATGTACTAACCACGACATTTGTTAGTGAGAGTAAAGGTGGATGTGTAATGTACTTACCACGACATTTGTTAGTGAGAGTAAAGGTGGATGTGTAATGTACTAACCACGACATTTGTTAGTGAGAGTAAAGGTGGATGTGTAATGTACTAACCACGACATTTGTTAGTGAGAGTAAAGGTGGATGTGTAATGTACTAACCACGACATTTGTTAGTGAGAGTAAAGGTGGATGGGTAATGTAATAACCACGACATATGTTAGTGAGAGTAAAGGTGGATGTGTAATGTACTAACCACGACATTTGTTAGTGAGAGTAAAGGTGGATGTGTAATGTACTAACCACGACATTTGTTAGTGAGAGTAAAGGTGGATGTGTAATGTACTAACCACGACATTTGTTAGTGAGAGTAAAGGTGGATGTGTAATGTACTAACCACGACATTTGTTAGTGAGAGTAAAGGTGGATGTGTAATGTACCAACCACGACATTTGTTAGTGAGAGTAAAGGTGGATGTGTAATGTACTAACCACGATTTTTGTTAGTCACAGTAAAGGTGGATGTGTAATGTACTAACCACGACATTTGTTAGTGAGAGTAAAGGTGGATGTGTAATGTACTAACCACGACATTTGTTAGTCAGAGTAAAGGTGGATGTGTAATGTACTAACCACGACATTTGTTAGTGAGAGTAAAGGTGGATGTGTAATGTACTCACCACGACATTTGTTAGTGAGAGTAAAGGTGGATGTGTAATGTACTAACCACGACATTTGTTAGTGAGAGTAAAGGTGGATGTGTAATGTACTAACCACGATATTTGTTAGTGAGAGTAAAGGTGGATGTGTAATGCACTATTCACGACATTTGTTAGTGAGAAAAAGGTGGATGTGTAATGTACTAACCACGACATTTGATAGTCAGAGTAAAGGTGGATGTGTAATCCACTATCCATACAATCCCAAACAATAGCCGTGGCTACAGAAACCGATGAACCCAACTTCATCTGAACCCGGTCGTCTGCAGAGGGAAACTTAACAACTTTTTACCAGGGGTGGGGAGCCTGTGGGGTGTCGGCAGTTTCATCCCGGTGTCGGCATCAGTACTTTTCCCAGTGTCGGTGTCGGCGTTTGTAGTTTGTCCGGTGTCGGTATCAGTACTTTGCCCAGTGTCGGCGTTTGTACTTTGTCCGGTGTCGGTATTGGTACCTTGTCCGGTGTCGGTATTTGTACCTTGTCCGGTGTCGGTGTCGGCATTTGTACTTTGTCCGGTGTCGGTATCAGTACTTTTCCCAGTGTCGGCGTTTGTACTTTGTCCGGTGTCGGTATCAGTACTTTGCTCAGTGTTGGTTTCGGCGTTTGTACTTTGTCCGGTGTCGGTGTCGGAGCAAAAAAATTAGGGAAAAATACTGGAAGTTTAATTAAATAATTAAGAGCAATGTCATACAGTTCTCAGGCAATCTTTAATATGATGTGTTCATCAAGTTAATTTTATTTCTTTTTAAATAAATACTTGGTAAATCTGTTTATCAACAAATGTGTTATTTTCCAAAGCGAGATTTTCCTAGAGTCATGCCCCATAATGTTCATTTGCCTAAGACTCCAAGTATATCTGTGCCAAGGACCACAAAATGTTCCTTCGTCTCGGGCCACTCAATATGTTTTAATTCGCTGTTTCTATGACAGGTCAAATAGACATACATTTATTTATTATGTTTTTTTAATAAATGCAAAATGTATATCCACAATCTGGAGATGATCATTATATGTCAGCCATTAATGATAATCATATCAACTTCATTATTGATTTATTCAACAATTCTTTGTTGTTTTTAAGTCTAGAAAAAATTTAACACAATTGGTTATTTAGATACTTAGATCAGTGCATGGTGGGGAAAGTAGGTTTCAGTATCATTTTATTATTACCACTTTTCGGATTTTACCGAAATTCCTTGTTCTATGATCAACTGTGACTTATACAAGTACATGTTCGAATTCATTTAGTTAATAGAAAAAAATTATATATATACACACACACATATATATATATATATATATATATATATATAAACTTCAACTTAGTCGTAACAACATCATGGCTTTCGTAGGAATGAGGCAAGTAATGTTGGCATTTTCTTTTAGTAAGCAGTTAATTTAATGTTGTTAAGGCCATGCTGACAACTATTTTATTTTCTTATTTTACAGTAGTTTTGTATAATTATTTAGACCAACCAAAAAATAAAATAAAATAGTACAGCACACAATAACACATACTTCAGGGGTGGGCAAAATTTTTCTATAGAAAAAACTTGACTGTTATCGGCGGGCCGCATATATATTTTGTCTACTTCAATTACAATTTGCAATGCATTAAAATATGAATTAATGATAATAACCACGTATTTATCATTTTATTTCACACCCACACTCTATTACATATGCACATTGCATTTTAAAATACGAACTAATTCAGTTGCTTATCCAACGCAATAGAGTACCACAATAAGTCTTTGCTTGCATCTAGAAGTTGGTGCATCAAATTGCCACTTATCTTTTCAACACGCCTGATCATAAAAGCCTATTCCATCAGAGCGGAAAAGCAGTTAACAATTAATGATTAGTAATAATCAGTAACATTCTGTAGCCATAAAACAAATTTAATATCCCTAGATTCGAATCAAATAGTCGGAATAAAATTTTAAAAATATAGCGAAAACTCTGATCAAAGAAAATTAACATCAACATAGGATCGCAATATTATATGCACATGGGCCGCATGATATACTCTGACGGGCCACATGCGACCCGCGGGCCGTAGTTTGCCCACCCCTGCCATACACATATATCCAGCATTGCTCCGGAAATTTGGGTACTCTCGAGTGTAATAACATTGTTACAGAAGCAAAACAGCTCCATACGTGGGCGTCGCTAGGAATTTTTCCAGGGGGGGGCAAACATTTTCCAGGGGGGGGGCAAATAACAACTTTATGACATTTTTTTGTAATGTAAGGGGGGGGGGAGCAAATGCGCCCCTCTTATATGACATTTTCTCATGAATACGCCCATGGCTCCATACATTGAAATATTTCTAAAAAAAAATGAAGTACACCGAGGCGCCATGAAATAATCACTCTAAGGCTTATACTTAACACTAATATAGGATAGGGGCTGTTAGGAACAAATAAAATACGCTCATTCACGCAACCTAATGCATGTAGAAAAAAATCTACATTTCATCGTCACAATCTACAATCATCCGTCCCAATCTACAACCATCCGTCGCAATCTACAATCACCCGTCCCAATCTACAACCATCCGTCCCAATGTACAACCATCCCAGTGTACAACCATCCGTCCCAATCTACAATCATCCGTCCCAATGTACAACCATCCCAGTGTACAACCATCCGTCCCAATCTACAATCACCCGTCCCAATCTAGAACCATCCGTCCCAATGTACAACCATCCCAGTGTACAACCATCCGTCCCTATCTACAATCACCCGTCCCAATGTACAATCATCCGTCCCAATGTACAATCATCCGTCCCAATCTACAATCATCCGTCCCAATGTTCAACCATCCGTCCCAATGTACAACCATCCGTCCCAATCTACAATCATCCGTCACAATGTACAATCATCTATCACAATCTACATTTCATCCTCCACAATCTACATTTCATCCCTCACAAACTACTATTCACCCGTTACAATCTACATTTCTTCCGTCATTATCTACCTTTCTTGAGTCACAATCTACAATCATTCGTCCCAATGTTAATTTAACCAGCCACAAATTACATTTCAAACAGTCAATGTATATAATTTATTCGGTTAAATTTTTATAACAGTAACTTTAACAGTAACTGTTTATTAACAGATAAAAATAATGTTTCTGCTATTTTGTATGGTTTCTGAGAATGATGGCACAGAGCCACAGACTGAATTGTGTATTGTGTCTACATATTTACTGCCTGTTTAATATATCATAAATTTCCTTTTAGTATTTTTTGTGTAATTATCATCTATTCTATGGAGCAGAACATACATAAACTCTTAAAATGGGATGGAAACTAATTATTTTTCTTAAATAACTCTTGATTTACATAGAAGAGAGAGGACCAGATCACGTGAATGTATCTATGACTGTGTAAAAGTATGGAAAAGTATACTCTCGACCACGGAAGTGTTTTATTTTTAGCACTTTGGTTTATATAAGTATGTGTGTTTGTGAACGTAGAATTACATACTGAAGCTTAGATAACAAAAATATAAATAATTTATGAAATATTTCATTATTTAAGGAATTATTTTTTACTTCTTAGTGGATCATATATCTTTTTTTATTATTATTTCTTTCAGCAATGATTTGACTGAGGAGAAAAGAAGTAAAATCGCTTTAGGGGTTCTCTCGTGTTTCTCCCTGGGAAGCAACAGAGAAATGTTTTGCGACTTCACTGTCGCCATCGATGATTTTGAGTTCCCTTGCCACAGGTTTGTGCTCAACGCCTGCTCGGGTTTCTTTGAGGGGATGTTCAGGTGCGACATGAGGGAAAGTCGCGAGATGAGAGTCATCTTGCAGGGGATGAGCCCAGACATCTTCAGACTCATCCTCGACGTTCTGTACGGAGGATGCGATGTCGTGAACGCAGAGAACGTAATACAAATGTGGCACGCAGCGAACCAACTCCAGATTAGCTTCCTGATAGCGATGTATGAAAACTTTGTCATGGAGAACAACACAGCTTCCAATTTTTATGAGACCTACAAACACGGCCAAGACCTATGCTCAACAAAAGTTATCGAATTTATTTTCAACTTCATAGCGGAAAATTTTTACGCCGTGACCAATTCCGAGAGTTTCACACTGATTAAGTATGAAGACCTTTTACAGCTTCTGGGAGACATGCGAGTGAAAGAATGTTGTGATTTTCAGATAGACGCGATTCTCAAATGGTGCGGGGCTGGGGTCAGGTGCCCAGCAAGATAGAGTCACACAAACTATAAGACGTCAGCATGTTGGCAGTCTGATGGCAGCGGTCAACTTGAGACAGGCGAGTACACAATGTCTGGTCGGCCTGTTGACCAATGAGATGGTCTTGACCAAAATCACAGCTGTGACTGCGGTCAACAGGCAAGCGGCAGAAAACATGATCAACTCTTTTAACGTGCTAACAAGATCAAGTCATTCAGTTTGTCAACACTGCAGATAGATATGATTTATAATCTTTTTATTGTTATTCGGTTGTTGTTGTTGTAGAGATTTCCAGACAAAAATACAAAGAACTGACATAAATAAATAAGATTTATTAAGCATCTATTATGAAGTGAGAACAATTTTAGTTTAAAAGAAAAAGCTAAAAGTGTTAAATCTAGACGGGTTGATGGATTATTGATGATTACGATAAAGTTAACTAAATATGTATTTACATAAGTTGATTAGTAGCAATAGATAAATAAATAATCTGCATACTAAAAAGGGCACCCACGCTTGTATTTTTTGCAATGATATTATTTTTATATATATAAATATTTGTATAGTTTAATGAATTGTTTTATTATAATTTTCAGTGCATATTATAAAAGCTTACTTAAAAAAATGTTTTTCTATATATATACACGTTTTTGAAGGGATCAAATATAATTATTTGGTGGTTCGTGTTTCAAAGTTTCTAACAAAATCAATGCTATCTGTTTGTTTATCATTATATATTATTTTTTGTGGGGTATTAAAAGGGAAACTATCCACTGTCATTTGCTTTTGTTTAATTTTTAAGAATTTCTAGGACATTTGAATTAAAATTGTGTTAAACAAAAGTATCGTTCGTACTGCTACACGCTTTACTAGAATGATGTCTACAACATTTTACACAAACGTCTTAATTTTATTTATAATGAGGTACATCTTACTTTTATTTCCTCATGTGTTAATTGTCATACACAGGCCCGTAGCGTGCGGGGGGGGGGGCAGGGGGCCGGCCCCCCCCCCAGCGTTTTGTCTGCCCCCTCTGCTTAATTGTTCTACTTAGTAAAATGTATTACCTGCCCCCCCCCTGCTATTGCCTGGCCCCTGCTGTAGAATTTTCACGCTACGGGGCTGGTCGTCCATACTACACAGTAACAGCAGTTACAACATTTATGTAAACAATATACGCTAATACAGATGTTGACTATACACGTTACGTTTGCTGAGTAAGACCGAGCTAGGGGGAGATGTCCATCGTCTCTGTAGTAATTACAAAAATCTCGGTAGAAATAAAAGCTAATACGTATTTATGTACTGTAAGACATCCCTTTTATTCTCAGAGTACATTTTTTTAAAAATTCGTTGTCTAGCAAGGCATCGCTCGCACATCACATTTGTTGAAAAAACTTTGCTCGTCATATAAAACACTCATAAAATTAGTTACTCATAAACCGGGGTATAATTGTATATATTTATTACTTGTAAACCGAAGTATGATTGTATATATTAGTTACTAGTAAACCGAGCTATGATTGTATATATTAGTTACTAGTAAACCGAGCTATGATTGTATATATTAGTTACTAGTAAACTGATACAGTATGTTAGGTAGATTGTTACAGTGTGGTAGGTAGATTGTTACAGTGTGTTAGGTAGATTGTTACAGTGTGTTAGGTAGATTGTTACAGTGTGTTAGGTAGATTGTTACAGTGTGTTAGGTAGATTGTTACAGTGTGTTAGGTAGATTGTTACAGTGTGTTAGGTAGATTGTTACAGTGTGTTAGGTAGATTGTTACAGTGTGTTAGGTAGATTGTTACAGTGTGTTAGGTAGATTATTACAGTGTGTTAGGTAGATTGTTACAGTGTGTTAGGTAGATTATTACAGTGTGTTAGGTAGACTGTTACAGTGTGTTAGGTAGATTATTACAGTGTATTAGGTAGACTCTTATAGTGTACTCTTTATAGAAAGTTATGTAACTTTCTTAATATCATGGCAAAAAAATATTAAAATTTAACTTAGTGCTTAGTGCATTTCATATTTTTAGAGCGTTTTCGAAAAAAAATGTTCTATTGTCCCCGTTTTGTCTGTCTGTCTGTCCGTCATCACCCTAGATCTCAACAACCATAAGTCCTAGACCCATGATGTATATATTATTTTGTAGGTTTTGGCCTGCCAAGAAAAAACTTTGGTCCATTTCGCGATCTGACCTCTGAGAGCCAAAAAGGGGGCGTATTAAGTACCGTTTTTACTATATAAGCTATATTAACAAAGGAGCGCCCTATATCTAAACAACCATAAGTCCTAGACCCATGATGTATATATCATTTTGTAGGTCTTGGCCTGCCAAGTGTACATCAAAAGTTCATTTCGCGATCTGACCTCTGAGGGCCGAAAAAGGGGGCGTTTTAAGTACCGCTTTTGCTTATATTTTAAATATAAATAAAAAAAAGCTAATCAAAGGGGCGTAATCATTATTTATTTTTGTAACAGTTATTCAACATGATTACTTCCCTCTCTATTATTCAAAACTCATACACGTGGAGCAAAAATCTATGGCTGTTACCCGGAAAAAAAATACGGATTTCGTCCGGCGTAACCGTAGCCACTGCTTACACGAAAATGCTCTAAAATGTCCTTTGTCCGAAACGGAAAAGACTTAAATTGCTTGTTTCTTCATCTCAACAGTTTTAACTTGATCTGTTGTCTTTTTTTTAATGTAAGTATCTGTAATAATATTTTTCAATATAAATTATGATTATTCTAAGAAGAAAAAATTGTTTATATCCCTATGATATTAGTGATAGTTTTTAGACTTCAGCTTAAAAGTTGTATTCACATGTCATTGATGTGACATTTATATAAATGGTATATAAAACAAGCGTATTTAAAAGCAACGTTGTATCCATTAGGTATTTGACTAAATTTTGTTTCATTATTTTTTATTCCCTTTACTGTCACAAGTGGATATTTATCATATCTAAACAAAAAAAAAAATTCAATAACAACCCTGAACTGTTAAAAAAGGTCACCCTCCACTCGCCCAGTAAATCGTATGTCATACCCGCCTTTAGTATTTAACTGTAATTTTGTTCTTTGTTGCTCCATGCACCGTCAGCATTTTAGTTGGCAACTATTATATGCATAATTAGTATTTGTGTCATTTCTGGATTGTCTCAGAGCAGTAATGTCAAAAATGCTCCAGCTTCCGAGACGAGCAATATAATTTGGACTTCAAATCTAGTTTATTTCCGAAAAGGCATTAAATCACCAAAGACTGTTGACAGTTTTGATCGAATGCTAAAAATTCCAATGGGACTACATATCGTGAACATGTATAAAACAATTGCTTCTGATGTAAGGCAGAAAAGACATGATCGTACAATGTTGCTAGGAAGTTTGAAAGCCATAATCGAAGTCCTGGAAACTATAATTTCACAGCGATGTTTAATGTAAGAGATGAGAAAGGAGAGTGGTTGTGACGAGAAGACTTCACATTTCAACGAATCGAAAAGTAGGCTATTGAAGATGATTCACTAAAGATTCACCCAAGAAAAATAAAATTACTTAAAGGGAAAAAACCTTTAAAGAAAGCTTTACTGAAGAAAGTGTTGAATCAAGTATCGGATACAGAAGATTCTGTGAGTATAGAACAGTGTTCCCATAGTAGTAAAGATAATGAGAAACCATTAAAGTCTAAAAGACAAAAAACTTCTTCAGTGCGTTTAATGACTGCAGCAAAATTGAATGCAAGGAAGGTCCAAAAAGTCGGGAACTGGAGTTTGCATATCTACTCCAACTCAAAGCAGCATTTACAAAGGTCTAATGAAAGAAGGAGAAAAATTACAAAGCAATTTCAAGGAAAACATTAAAAAAGAACATTTGTCCTTACAACTTGATGGAAAGACCATACAAAATAAAGCCTATGATGCTGTCAGACTCGCTGTTCTTCAGCTGGCAAATGATAAACTGTCTTCATCTTTCTTTCTTTGGCTCTACATCTTATTTAGGGCCCTAGTCTGCCATACTACCCTTCACTTTTCCCAAATGAAAACTGTGCTCAATGAATAAAAAAGATTGCCTCTGACACAACTGCAGCAAATACTTGAAGAAGAATTGGTGCAGTCACACTGTTACAGAAACACATTCAAGATGTTGGACTAGAAAAAGCTGTATACATTGGATGATATCGCCACATTCTAGATACAATATTGAAACATGTCATGAATGATCATTTTAGTACATCAACAACTTCGCCAAACATCAGCTACTCGTTTGTTTCAACAATAGCAGAAAAGTAACAACTCAAAACATCATTTGATAATGCTGGAGCACAACTAAAGAAATCAGAACAAGAGTGCTGGCGAGATGACATAGCTTTAACATAATGCTACAGAATTTTCAAAACTAGAGGAAGCTTACCAAAAGTAAATTTTCAATCACTTCCAAAAATCAGTAATGAGAGATGGAACTCAAGGGCAATTTATTGTTTGTCATCATTCGTTCTGATGAGTATCTGCAAACAGCTAAGGCAGCATGTGATTTAAAAAATGGTACGTGGGCTGACATCTGGTTCACTGCCCATTGTTTCAATACTACTGACTTTGATCATTTAGCATAAGCTTGTAAGCAGCATACAAAGACTTTGAAGTCATTAAAGACATTATGGTCCACAGATCCAACTTCTATACCAACGAAGCGTTCTAATATCTGTGCAGAGCGTTCAATTAATAGTGATACAAGATTTACTTCCACTTGCAAAATCTAACATTAAATTTCTTCTACTAATGCACAATAGAAATGTACATTGTAAGAATTATCAATATAATACTTATTTGACTTTTATTTGTTATGGTGAAACCTTTATTGAAATATTTGAAAAAATTTTTTATAAATATTCGAGTCGATCGGAGCGTGAACTTTTTTATGCAAAACAAAAATTACCCATAATTTCTTTATTTGTGTTACAAAGCTCCACCAAATATAATATGGGGATATAGGGTTATATTTTAGTCATATACCTAGTGTCAATTATACAAGCAATTGGTAAATAACTCTCGGAGATATAACAAACGAACATTTCCATATTTAACACTGATTCAGTGCGATGACCTTTTACAGCTTCTGGAAGACAGGCCATTGAAAGAATGTTGTGATTTTCAGATTGACGCGATTCTCAAATGGTGCGGGGGTGGGGATCAGCAAAGTGCCCAGCAAGACCAAGATAGAGTCACAAAAACTATAAGACGTCAGCATGTTGGCAGTCTGGTGGGTTCGGGGACTTGAAAAAGACGAGAACATATGTTTAACTGAATCGATGACCATTAAGACCGTCCTGAACAACAATATAACTTCGTCCGCTGCCACCAACAAGCAAGTGGCAGAAAACATGAGGAAACTCCTGGCATGCTAAGCTAATGTCATAAAAATACAAACTTAATGAACAAGTAGTAGAAAAGATTCTATTCATTCTTGATAGAAGTTTTTTTTTAAAATCATTTTATTTCTTTTTTTTTTGCTCTTTTGAAAGATGTTTTCTGATAAAAGATCACAAGTTATTTCGCCAAATAGGTAGAATTCGGAAGTTAAAAATTTAGGGTCTTATTGCATTGTAACAAGAAAATAAAATTGAATAGCTCATTTCATAACAAAAAAAAAATTAGGGAAAAAACATAGACTACTACACTTTAATGAAAGTATTACAGACTGAATTTTTATTTTATTATATTTTTTTAAATAGCTTACACTGAAGCACCAATCACGTTCAAACACACACGCATTCTGTCTGTTGCCACTGTGTGATAATTAAACTAGCTGATAACAAGACTTATAAGTGCGATAGTGGATCTCGTTAACTTTAAAGCATTTGATATTATTGCTAAAACACATTACGCTATGTATTGACATTTCTTTTAAATATTCATCCGAACAATGTTTTACCGTATAGTTTATATTTTTAGTGGTAAGATTTTACTCAATTGATGGTTGTTTGCAAGGGCGCCATTACAAGGACTTCTCCTCATGCTCTATCTCCCCCTCCCCGGTCCTTGTTATTTGTTTGACTATGTATATATATATATATATATATATATATATATATATATATATATATTAGCTGTTATACCCAGCGTTGCAAGGGGAATCGAGGTGTCAGTTGATACCTCCTTCCCATCCTAATCAACTTAATCTGCCCTTTTTATAACAATTAATGTGATATTAGCTTATGTGCAGGAAGCTTCCAATATAATAAATTTATCAGAAAATATCTCTTGATATTGGTACTGTTTACGTTGCGCTATTTCTAAATATTCACCAAAGTTATGGTTGCAGTGGGCTCATCCATGGATGCAACCCTTTGTAAATAAGTAACTAGTTTAATTCAAGCCAGCTGTAATATAAACAAAAACTTTGGTATAGCTGCACACCATAATCCGAACCTTTTTTGAAATTCGAACTCTTGAGCTTAATTTAGTATTTTATGTACAAACATTGAAATTGAATTTATTTCAATACATTTTATTGAGAAAACAAGTTGTGATGATTATGGAATTGACGAATCTATTTCATTTGATTGAAATTAAAAAAAAACATTTATAGTTAAAACCGCAGGATTTTCTTTTGTTTTCAAGATCAAACCCAATACCTAAAGATAAAAAAACAACATTATAAAATAGCAATTTGAATAGTTAATTGTACTACAATAATAAGGCGAACAATTTATACCTTTACGTATTCCAATAAACGAATGCAAACCTTTGCTATATAAGAATTAAAAAAAAATAATGCTTACAGTGATTTATAATAACCAAATGTATATTTTGACTAATTTACATTTTAAAAAAATATACTTGGACTATATAAGAACCTAGGAAGGTTCAGCAATTCATTGAGATAAATAATAGCTCGAAACAATGTACTATCTGATTAACTATATTTCTCCAAAATGTTTGCTGCTTGCAAATTCACTACCACCACTGCATCCTTGTCTTGTTGTATATACCAATTGGTCATCAATTTATATATGCTGAACGGACTAGCCTGTGTCAGATCAACCTTTGTAATTAAAACTCCCAGGTATGACAGATTGCTTTTTACATCCTCACTCATCCCGCCACAGGGTGCCTGTTTTCCATCTTCAGCCCCGCACCATTTTAATATTGTACAAATCTGTTCATCAACACTAACTTGCAAGCTTTTATCCATCAAGATTTGGGATAGAGCGTCACTAGGAATTCTCGAAAAATTTATAGCATCGACAAGAATACGGAAATTCGTTACCATAAATCTCAAAACAAAACCAAAAATTATTTTTGAATTCAGCAACTTCGAACAAACACAAACTTCGTAACAGTTATCAGCATTCATATTTTGAAACACAAATTGTGTGCAATATGTCATAATAAATGGAATCTTCAGTATATACGATGCACTCAATATTTCTAGCATGTTCTGTTTGGTTAAAAGCTCTGAACCGTCGTAAATCATATCAAGGACTGTCGTAAAAACTGACGATGACATTCCTGTCAATGTGACTCTCCATCCTTTTTTTTCTGTTTTTACTGTGTCTGCGTTGAAAAACGACTTGAAATATCCAGAGCAAGCGTTAAGTACAAATCTGTGACATCGAATCTCGATGTCCTCCACAACAACGGTCAGATCACAGAATGATCTTCGGTTCGAGCCTCGGATAAAACAGCTGTGAACTTCTTGTAACACTTTCACTTTATCTGCGTTAATGCTTCCTTTAAGAACTGGCTTCCTTTCCCTCTCTGTTTTTGATAGAAGGCTTTAAAATTTGAGTAAAAAAATAAGGACAGAAAGAAAAAGAAAATGTGAAGTTTATTAGAAGCCAGCATAAATGTATTACTATGTCTTAAATCTTAAAATTACCCTTTTCACTCACCGAATAGAAACCACCAAACCATTACAACGGTTTAATAGAAACATTTTGGCAACAATCTATTGCAACAACTAATATTGCTTTATAATTTTTCCTAAGGTAAATAATTTCTTTGCTTAATTTTTGATAAAAAGTTAATAAATTATGTATCGCAAGCTTAAAAACAGATCTAGTAAACACAAATAATAAATTAGTCAATAATAAAATAATGATTTAGCTGCAATACTTACGCAACATCCAAGTCTGTTTTGTTGCGATTCCTTGGTACCCCTGGTCGATCTAGGGCAAACGATCTCAATGCCATTAAACGTTGTGCTGAACTTGTATTCACGATTGCAATGGTTCTTTTATTGGCCTGGACCATTTCATTAACCATGAGATATTGAAGAAAATCGACGCTTATATTGGACAAACCCACAAGTTCAAACAAATCGCCGAGGTGTTGCAGATTGTCACCGTGTTTAAAATTCGTACCCGTTGCGGTATCGTGCGTTCCACACCAGTTTAAAATGGCCTCCACTTTAGATTGTTCGTCTGCTGGCAGCTGCGGTTCTTTCAATATGTAAACGAGGTCTTCAAAGTAAATCTTGAAAAAGTTATACGAGCAAAATAAATATTGAAAGTTTGTCACAATGTATCTTAGTGTTCTTTGAAGAACATTTTCAGACTGAAACCATTTGGCTTTGCAATAAATATTCAAAACATTTTTGTCGTTGACACTATCTAAGACGAATTTTTCGCACATTGTCTTTAAAAACGTAATATCCAAATCATGGGAAGCGCTCCAGACTTGCAGCATGTTCCTCTCAGTTAAAATGTCTGAGCCACAGTAGAGGAGATCAAGAATTAATATGAATATATCTGGATGAACATCTGAGACGTGAACTTTCATTTCACAACCGTCTCCCTCGTATGACTTGAGTTTATTCGCGAAAAAGCCACTGCAGGCGTTGAGTACGAATCTGTGACAAGGGAACTCGTTATCGTCAACAACAACGGTGACGTCACAAAACCTTTGCCTGTTTGTTACATGGGCGAAGCCTGGTGAATTCCCAGTATTATTATGTTTTTCAAAATTTGTGACTCAAAATCCTCTTGGTACATTTTTTCTTCTGTGTACTTTATTTAACTTTAAAAGCTGAAAGTAATGTTACACCCAAATGTAATATCGCAAGGAAGGCAAATGTATTGTTGGATATTATTATTTTATTAAATCTTTAAAGTTATATTTTAGCCTAACTGCCTATTTAAAATACTAAGCCTTACCTGGATGATCTTATATGAGATCATATTGCCATAATGAGTAACTCGAAACATAGTTTCATTATTTAAAAAAATAAAGATTAAGTTTACATTTAAAAAAAAATGATATTGTTGTCTACACATTTTATAAAAAAAAATGGTTATTTTATAATTTATGTCTAGGTAGCCTACATGTAAATGATTTGGTTATACATTTTAGAACATTTAAATGATGATTCGTTATCTGTTTGTGTTATCTGTGTTATCTATGGGTCTGCTGACGTTTCAGTGGGGAGGGATTAATATTAATTGAGGAAGTAATGAAACAGTTTTATATTTACGCTAGTTAAAACCCCACTTAAACCCGCGGTTCTTAACCGGTGGTACGCGTACCCTAAGAGGTACGGCAAAGTCTATTCAGCGGTACGCAGCGACATATAATTTTCGTTAATAACTTACTTGTGAAGGGTACCTGCAGACATATTTTCACACCCTTTGTGGTACAGTCGCATAAAATTTTGGGAACCGCGGAGTTTAATAGTCACAAAGGATGGCAGAAGATTCAAATGGCGATGTGTGATTCATTTGGCAATTAAAGATAAGATTTGCATGCACAGTAGGGTTTGGAGTGGATGAAAAATGGTCCTAAAAACAAATGGATTATACCGTTACATTAGTTGTTTATAGTATCAAGAAAAAAATCATAACCCATATATAAAGTAACAATATTAACCGGTGAAGTATTTTTTTGTACTTTTATGTACCCTTTATTATTGCAATAAAAGCATATTTGTAAAATAAGTAGATTTTAAAGTTACTCTATGTGGTTTTGTTTGTCTATTTTTAGTGCATGACAGAAACAGATATTTATCGTAACACACTCGATTTAATGTTTATTCTTTTATATTATCGAAATAATGAAAATAACCAACAGTTTATAATTAACTTTTTTTGATTACGTCATTTGATTAATAACACAGCTCAACAAAAAAAAATTTTTTTCGAATTGCCAAGAATATTTGAATGAATTTATAGCAATTCATGGGTGCTGATTTCAAAACTGCCACTGCTTTTGCTGAATTGGCTCTAGTTTCTGAGATATTGGACAATCTTGAAAATATGATTGTACCCTTTGTGTAAAACAAATGCAATACGTTTGGTGTCTGTTGTTTTATTTAACTATACCAAGTTATAACTTGGTTTATTTTTTTCTCTTTTATAGCTGCTTTCTAAAGACATCATGAGTTCATCATGAAGATGCTGCAAAAATAATCCGAATGTATTCTGTTACATCTATGGAGAATACATGATTGAAAAGCAAAGAAGAAATATAACTGACTTTGTGTAGCAGGCATATTTGGCTTATTTCGGTGTGGAGCTGGAAGACCAAGACAAGTCTTGGGTTCCCCATAAGGTCTGCAAAAACTGCGTGGAGAGCCTACGGCAGTGGACAAATAGTGAGAACAAATTTCTGCATGACTATTAACAGTTTCACTACTTTTTGTTAGTATACTATTATACTTCATGCAATTCTTGACAAATTCCAAACACGGTGCATACATTATTTAATTAATTTTAATTATCTCGTAAAATAGAGCCAATCTAGCTAAAGCACTTACATATTCTAAATCAGCATGGTTGACTTTGTATAAAATGATTCAAATATCACTGGCAACGAAATCACTGTTTAACAGTGTAATTAATAATTATTATGATACAGGCTATGCTAAATTAAAGTGTTTACAGTTTGATTATGTCATTTGTTTTAATAAATTAAAATTATTGTACTTTTGTTAATGATAGCGATGACAGAGGCTGTGTAGTAGAAAAAATAATATAACATTACTGCTGCGAAGTTCTTTATATAAACTTGTATTAGATATTCCAACAACAGTGAACAACACTAATATACCAAGTTGACTCAGGTTGAAAGTAACAATAATAATATTTAATTCTTTAGTATAACTGCATGAACATGAACTGACATATAATGGTGAACTCAGAGGAGTACAATAATTATGTGTAGATAAAACTACAACATACATCCACATACCACGATGCCCAAAGCTGGACTGATCTCACAACTGCTAAAATTAAAACACGTGCTCCCCGCTGTCGGTTGTAGTATACGTCATTTCTACCAAAATGACGATTACACTGGAACTGAATAAACTACAGCGCGAGATGGCAGAATGACGCCATAGAGTTTGTGGTGGGCGGTGCCTACCAAATTGCGTCATCAAACTCCTACTATATTGTTTTTCTACAATTACATTAAAAACACAAATATAGTTTTACTTGTATATAATCTCGTTTTTTTGCAGTTGAATTTCATTTTAAGTAGATTTTTTCTGTGTTGCAGATGTGATTTCAAAAGTCTCCAGATTAGAAAATATCACTTTGCATATTTTTTCTTTAAATAGCTTTGTTTTTTACGTAATTAGTGAATTATTTGAGCTGTTGGAAATACAAATATGGACTTCAGGTTTTCTCTGTGGTAGACATAGCTTGGAAGAATTATTGCGACGAGCGATCAATTAAATCATTTTAAAGGAGAAAATAAGTTTGTAAAGGTGTCACGGGTTGTGAGTAATTGGATGAAAACATTTCCACTGTACTCCTCCAACCCTTGAGTCCCACATCTACCCCCCTAATATTGATATGTTACACCCCCTCTACGAGCGGAACGTCAGGAATGTGGCATGAGGATGTTATGTCACACCTCGAGGTTACAGGTGCCTGACCCCACGGTCGGCTACTATTGTCTTCGTCGGGTGGACGTACCCCCTCCTTAGGGCGGGAAAATAGTGACCGCTTATTGCAGGGTGAAGAGCGGGAATACATGGTTGGTCAGGGGAGGGGGGTCAGGTGTGCAAGTCTGGAAGCTTGAGGGAAAACGTGAGAAAGGCATTCGACTTAGCTTTCTCGAGGAGAACGGTCGAATTACGGAAGAGAGAGAGATAGAGAGGACGGACTATTCACTTTTGGTGGATTTTATTTTGTTATATCTATTCAAGCCACCAGACCGTGTTTAGGACTGGTGCCTTGATGCAAATAAACTTGCACTTATTGTTACACACACCTTGTTTATTACTTTTTTTTTCGCGTGTTGTACGTTTTGGTCATTTGTGAAACGCTGTGGCGGAGACAAAAATATAAATACGAGTCCAAATAAGTCAACGACTCATACTCATAGACGACAACCCTAAAGGATTCCTCAAAGGGGCCCTTGACAAAGGACAAAACTGGGCTTTTTGTGTTGCATGTTTAGTAGAGCAGCGGGCAGCAACCTTCCGTAGCTCCAGGACCACTACATTCATAATTTCAATACCATCGGACCAATTCATTCAATTTTTAAGCGTACAGCTCACGTACCATTAAGTGCAGCATTTTATTCCGATGAAACACTAAAATAATCCCTTTTATTCCCGTGTACCTCTGTTATATATGTGTGCAATTACGAGTGTGTACCTTGTAATACAAATGAAGAAACATTAAGGAGCCCTTCACAAATTATATAACCCAAAAGTTATCAAAAGCTTACCCCCTCACCCTCTTATGTCAAATCCCAAGACCATATCTGTATAACAAATGTCAAAATCACCTCTCTTAACCCACCATTTAAAGCTTTCCATTTGGCAAAATACGTAATAAGCAAAATCGTTTAAAAGTACTTTATTTATTTCAACAATAAGAAAGAATACATTGTATACGAGTAATGTATAATAGAAATATTTATAACATATGATAATGCACTTATGCTCAAATGCCTTTAATTAATATTCAAATTAAAACATTTTCAAACAAAGATTATCTTTGTCCTTGTATCATGTATCAAAATGTGTAGTGGTGTCGCGAATCTACTAGGAGCCCCTTACCCCCAATAGTTCCCAATTAGCGAAACTAATTTGGACATATTAAATTATATACAAAATTCTTAGTATTAATGTTTAATATTGCAGCAAGTGCTACAGCTAGATTATGAATAATCATTTTCGATTTCTCACTCATCTTGAATCATTAGCATGTAAAGTAAACTCATCGGGCATTAGTTCCAGCAAAGAATAAAGTCAATTGAACATCTAAATATTCATTTTAGTTTTTGAAAAGTTACACACAACTTCTATCAAATTCAACCCAAGCCGCTAGTTCGTATTTGGAGACTTATGCAGAAGTAAAACTGGGGACTCTGCTCTTTCTCTCTCTCTGCCGATTCTCTAACCCCACTGCATATAGCCCGGGGACCATTGAAAGTTTTCATTTTAAAACAAAAAATACATCTTGGAATTCAAATTAGGTTACGGCAAAATGTAAGTCTCGTTTGGGTCTCTATTGGGGGCCCTTAGATAATATGGGCCTTAGGCAGCTTCTAATTTGCATATCCTAAAGATTCGATTGACTCGACGTATTTCTTTTCTCATTTTATTTTTTTTAAATCAGTATATTTTCCTATTTATATGCAATCGTTTAATTTATCTTAAAAAAAAAATTTTTTTTCGCCTATGGTATTTCTGCTGAAAAAAAGCTGAACACAATATTTAATATCATTTATTTATATATTTTTTCACTTTGTTATTATTTGTTTGAAAAAATTGATGAAGATTAAATGAACAATAAAGTATTACAAAATAGAAAAAAAAACTGATTTTAAAAGACAAATTCCCCCCCTCCCCCAATGATACTAAGATTCCACTTACTATGCTCAGCCCCGTAAATGAAACTCACACTAAGCTCCGAGGCCGTATACTTATAATACCCTAACTTACGGCTCAAATCAAACAATTTAAAATAACCTTTTTTATTATGAATTCTCATTTTATTCCGAAAAAAAAAATCATTTTACATAGGTTGTATATTCCGATTTCAGGTTTGTCTCAAGCCGGTTAATCGATTCTTTTTATGGCCAATCATTAAAATCTGTATAATATTTTTCATATCAAATGATGTGGTTTTATATGTGAAGATATGTTTGCTAGAGAGAACGTGTTTAATAAATGCAAACTAACTAGTTTTATAAAAACAACTCATTGCATCGTTTTAATAAATATATGCGTATTTGAATAAACATACATTATATTCATCAAATATATTCTTAAGAAAAACTAGGTATCAATTGGTCATAATGTTTATCAATCTCTTTTATCTGTTTTGGTCTAATCTCTTTACACCTCATCAATTCATTTCTATATGTATCAGTCATCCTCCGAATATTGAAAAATTTTCTTTATAATTTTTGCCGAATGAGAATTAATTAATGCTAAAGCTTCGTCATTGTTTTGTATGAATTTGTTTTTTAAAAGAGTTATTAAACATTCAACTCTAGCATATTCTAAATCCACACAAGATATCAGCTTTCCCAAATGCTGAAGGTTATCGTTGGTTTCTTGAGCTTGTTCCTCGTCCGCACCAGACCACATAAGAATAGAGCTTATCTGTAAATCAGTTGAAACTTGCAGTGTTTTGTTCTGCAGCGTCTTTAAAACAGCTTCTAAAGGAAGTTTCGAAAAGTTATTTGACAAAACGACTGATTGAAAGTTGTGTAAAATGTATGTCAGGACTGCAACTTTGACGTTCACTGAACCTAATACCATCGAGTGTTGATAAATGATATGACAGTTCTCAGAATGGATTCTCGCTATTACAAAGTTTTCGCAGCTTGTTCTTAAAAAAGCAATTTGTAGCTTATGCGCTGAGTGCCACAATTCTTAAATGTTGTCTTCGTTTATGATATTAGAACCGCTGTAAATAGAAAATAAAATCATCTTGAAAATATTTGGGGAAGTATCTTCAATAGTTGTCATATTTTGTCCCTCCTTCAAACAGATGGTGTCAAATAGATCCTTAAAATATTTAGAACAGACTTTAAGAACAAACATATGACAAGGAAATTTTTCGTCGCCAACAACAACCGTGAAATCGCAGAACATTTCTTGCTTGGCAACTTCAGTCAAGCAGTCAAAAAGGCAGCGATCATATAAAGGTTTTGAAACAAAATATTTTTGAACATTTTCTGTACCCGGTCTATTGAAAACTTCTTTATTTGATCTGAAATAAAAACAGAATTGACTTCATTAAACCGTTTCGTTTTTTAAACTTTCAATCAAAATTATGAGTAAATAATAATTATGGAATGAAATAGAAATGAGGCATTTTAATTTTAAATAAAAAAAATGGGCATATTTCTTGTAATAAATCCAAAGTCGTTATGTAGCTTGTGAACAGCCCATTTAAAAAAAAAATTTGATTTATATCATACATATTATGTTTCTGTAGACTTTCGCAAAAAATCACAAAGCATTGAATCTTTTTTTTTTAATTTTCAGTACCGGAGTTTACCAATTACAACAGAATATGTGGTAACGGGCATGAACACAGAAGCCTTCCTCCCGGGGCGTAATTTTATATTCGGTTTAGGAGTTTGGCGGATTGGCGGGCATCTCAACAAAACATGGGCTGTTTTCGGCATTTTTTTTTGGTACTGCCACTGCTAGCATGACATAGATATGCATGCGTTATAAAAGATATTGCACATTTTCATGGTTCTGAGAATTATACAACATGATTTATTTATTTGTTTAAAAATCATTGAGGGGGGCAGTGCCCTCCACGTCCACCACTTCACAAAAGTATCTTCGTTTTTCATATTTAAAAGAGAAAGATTTTGTGTGTGATTAGATTTTGTGTGTGATTAGATTTTTTCACTATGTGTATCAAGCCGCTACTTAAAATGTTACTTTTGATGTCACTCTATCTACAATAGCTTATTAAATCTAGCCAATTTTTTTCTTTCTTTACAAACTTAACAAACATATAAAACATAGAACACATTATCATGGGAGGTTAGGGCCCCTCACCTGGACTGAGATTTAGTTAAATCCTAGATACTCCTTTTATATACTCTAATTAAAGAGATTCATCATGTAAACACCATGTACGAGATTCAATTAGGGGTAAATTTAGACATTTCTTCTCAATTTCACTTGTCTGATGGTATTTTGGCTGGTTTCTCAAAATCACCTGTTAAAACTGTTTATAGGTAGCGTGATCAGTGAACATTACATAATCGTTATTCTTTTATTAGATATCTAACTTATTTGATCATAATTTTGAGAAATGTGGATCTTTATGGGGGAATTCCCCCCCCTCCTTCGAAAATTAACCGTATAGAAATGTCATGCAGTGGAATAAAATCGGCAGACCACCATTTGTGGCCTAACTGAATTTTAATTATTAAAAGATTACAATAATAAATAAAATATATTAAAGTATTAAAGGGAGTCCTGGGTTCGATCCTCGGTGAGGCCCATGGAATTTTTCTAGGTGAAATTTATTTCAAAGTCGTCCCACAAGTCCAACCAACTTTAAATGGGTACCTGACTTATGTTGGGGTTAGAGTTAAGGCGTTGTGCTAACCACACAATCCCTTCATATGCCGAGGTTATAGAAACAGATGAATTCAACACTTCATCTGCCCCGATGGCTCCGTTGCAGCTAAGGGAACTTTTACATGACAATTTCATATTTTTTTGTGTGTGTGCATAATTTAAAAAGACATAGTTTTGTACCTGGATTGATTCATACTTTGATTGAGAAACTTTGCCACATGTTTGTTAATTTCTGTGATAAGCTCTTGATCATTGATGATGAATTCGTTCGTCATTATGGCAGCCAAACATTCAGGACTAGCTTTAGAGAGATCCAAGGCTAAAATCAAACTCTTCAGCTTTTTCAGGTTGGGGCTATATTTTTTGTTGCAATGAGCCTTTTTCTCAATAGCTCCACTCCATTTTAAGATCGCCTGAATGTGTTGGACGTTAAAATTACCTTCTTGCTCAATGTTTTCTAAAATATTTAGGAAATCTTCATATTCCAGTTGGGCAAGGCTATCAGAAAGAACGATAGAGGAAAAGTTGGAAGTCATGTAATTAGACAAACAATGTTTTACATTGTCTGAAACCAGTTGTTTGGCTACGAAATAGATTGGAAAAACATTTTCTTCACTAATGTTTTCAATTATGAAATATTCACATTTAGTTGTTAAATAGTCTATCATTAGTTGATGCGATGCTTTCCAAACGTCTAACATGTTCTCAACTGTTAAAATATTAAAGCCGCTGTATATATCATTAAGAATGAGCATAAAAATTTCAAAAGAAATTCCTTGAATGGTGACTCTCTTTTCTCGCCGCTCACACATAAACAGAGCCTCAAAGAATCCCGAGCATGCATTGAGTATGAACCTGTGACATTTGACCTCTACACCCTCCACGACAACAGTGAAGTCACAGAACCATTTCCAAACGAAAGCTTCAGTGAAAAGTTGATGAATTTCTCTTCTTATATCCTGGTCTGCTTCCATAATAGCAGATTCATATTCTTCTTCGTCACTGTCACTGTAACTTTCACTGTCACTGTCACTGTAGAGTGGGTCTCTCCGTGTGAGTATCGATCTATAAAAAAATAGAAGAATCGTTTGAAAAAAGACAACAACATTACTGCGTATTATTAAGAATCGAATACTATTTCATTGTAAACATTATTACTTTTTAAAATCTTTATAGTAAATTAGTCTATTTAGCTATCTGTTTATTTATATCTCTCTATTTAATAACTATAACCCCCTCTCACTGTATATCTAAACATAATCGACTAACGTAGAAGACCGGTAGACCGTGTGTATCCCTTTCCCATGTACTTTTCATACCGTGCGGTGTATAGGATGTTCATGGCAATAATAGCTAAATGTATGCACGTTACAATACACGACATAGCACGAAATGAAAAGTACATCACTGTATTAGTTCGCTTGCTCGGCTAAAAATAGTCTGGGGAATTCCAGAACTGGAAATTTTCGGATCAGTCATTCTCCCTCGGGCTAATGGTCCGCACACTTAAAATGTGGTGTAATCAGGCCAATGGTCCGTACACTAAAAATATGGTGTATTGTCTTCAAAAGATAAATGTTCTTTTCTATTGCAGTATTTCTTGCATCTCTTTGATATTTCTTTTCATATCGTATTGTTGCGACCCTCTCGGTGCGCACCGTACAGTCTACAGAGTGAAGAGTGGCGTTGTTATTGTTGTTGTCTATGTCTTTTGTTGATAGAAGAAATACTCTTGGAATCCACGCCTGTGTGTTATTTTGATTTTATAAACAGAATAAAGAGTTGTAACATTGGTGTCAGAAGTCGGAATTATTTTTTTTTGAAAATGGCCGGTAAGAGGCTAAGTAAACTTCTAGTTGTAGAGTTGGTAGAAGAATTAGGTAATAGGGGCCTTCCTACTGACGGCAACAAGGAGCAATTGGCCTCTAGACTAAAGGATGCCCTGATAAAGGAAGGAAATGATCCTGAGAGCCACTGTTTTGAGTCTGAAATTGAATAATTAAGAAAAGAAATGAAAGAAGGCCAGAATGAAATGAAAGAATTACTTAAGAATGAAAGGAAAGAATTACTTCAAGCAATAAGAGACGAAATAGGAGATCTGAAGGAAGATCTCAACACTAGAATTGAGAAGGTGAAGGTTGAGATTAACGAAAAGGTCAACGGCCGGATAATGGAAATCCAAGCTCAGATCAAGAACACAACTGCCAGGTATAATGGAGAGATTGGAGATATCAGGGAAGAACTGAGGAAAGTTCAGTTGACACAAACTGCAACCCCAACAACCGTAGGCAAGATGCCCATGCCTACATTTGACGGCACAATTTCATGGTCCGTATACAAGAGACAGTTTGAGGCAGCAGTGCAAATAAACAACTGGACCAGAGAAGAAGACAAAGCTACGGTTCTTGTCTTGACTCTTAGAGTTAAGGCCTCTGAGCTGCTCCGAACTGTCAACGACCCGGGAAATTATCAAGCTGTTGTAAAAGCACTAGAGTTACGGTACGGCGACGAGCACATGCAAGAAGTGTTCAGAGCTCAGTTGAAATCGAGGCGACTAAAATCCGGGGAATCTTAGCAGGAATTAAACACATATATTGAAAGGTTAGCGCGCCTGTCTTACCCTGCCGCGGCACAGGAATTTCTGGACGTCATAATAACCGACACTTTCATCGATGCCATTCGTGATCCAGACCTAAAAAAGGCCATTACGATAAGTGGGAAACGCAAGGCCAGTGAAGCATTGGTGTATGATCTGTCTTACGAAGCAGCTAAGAACGCATCCAGGACTGACCGCCATGCCAGGCAACTGGAAGTTGATGAAGATGAGCAAAATTAACATCAATTAACGCAAGGTGGTCGAAGAGGTCATTACCTCAAAAGAGCAAAAGATGATCGACAATTCGAGGAATGCTGATATGAGTGATATTCGCTGCTGGAATTGTGGCGCCTCCGGTCATGTTTGGCGGTACTGTCAAAGACAGAGGCAGTATTCCGCCGGACGGAACAGAAACCCCCAGCTCACGAACCGCCGGAACTACCAGGGAGGTAGGGCGAAAGCTAGCAAACACTCCAACAAAGCCCGTAAAGTCGTCATTCCTATTGCAACTCTTGGGATTAAATCAAGCCTGTATGTTAAAGAAAAATTGGACAGTTTGAGTGTAGATTTCTATTGGATACTGGGGCATCACGCTCAATCCTGCGACCCGATGTAGTCAAATACAATTGAATAACGTGAGTGGACATTTATTAAAGACAGCAAGTGGTGAATTAATGCCGATCTTGGGACGGACTAAAATTGAATTCCAACTAGGAGATGAATTGTTCTTTCATGAATTTTTGGTGGCTGACATTGTCGACAAATGCATTTTGGGGCTAGACTTCATGCACTTATATGGCCTTTCACTGAACATTGGCGTAGGCACGTTACAGTGTGGGAAAAAGGAATTTCCCCTTCTTGGAAAAGAGGATGATGAGAATGTTATAAAGAGGATACTACTCATTGAAGACATAAGTGTGCCTGCTCAGTCGGAGTTTATCATCTGGGGTAAACTGGACTATGGTGGAGATGGAATAAAAACGGTCATAGTGGAGGCTGATCATGGAAATAGTCGAGGACTTGCTGTTGGGAAAACGGTGGTGACAATCAATAGTTCCAGGTCGGTACAAGTACGAGTAATGAACATCACAAACTCTGATCAAACCTTACGAAAAGACATCGTCATCGCCATCTGTGATGAGGTCAATTCTATAACAAACTGCGAGGTCGACTGCAAGTTAGTAGCCGAGGGTTATAGAAAGAATCAATTGCTAGAGAAACTTTTGTTCGACTTGCGAAAGGATTTACCTTTGAGTGACTATCAGAAGGCAGAAGGCTTGCTGCAGGATTATGCAGATATCATGGCCGTTGAAGAAAAGGATTGCGGGAGAACAGACTTGGTTCAGTATCGAATCAACACCGGAAGTGCTAAGCCAATACGAAAGATACCACGCCGTCTACCGTTAGCAAAGCAACTAGATGCAACCGACATGCTAGAACAAATGCATAAACAGGGAGTTATTGAACAGTCTAACAGTCCTTGGAGTTCGCCTATTGTACTGGTAAAGAAAAAGGATGGAACATGCAGATTTTGTGTAGACTACAGAGCATTGAACGAGATTACGCACAAGGACAGCTATCCACTACCCCGTATTGATGACACTTTGGATACACTCACAGGCTCACAAATCTTTTCCACTCTTGATTTGAAAAGTGGATACTGGAAGGTTAAGTTACATCCCAAGGATAAAGAGAAGACCGCCTTTTCGACAGGTAACGGCCTATGGCAATTTACTTTTATGCCGTTTGGCTTATGCAACGCACCTGCAACTTTTGAACGGCTAATGGAGCACATATTACAGGGTCTGAACTGGAAGACATGCCTTGTTTATCTTGATGACATTATCGTCATTGGGAAGACGTTTGACGAGCACCTTGCAAACCTAAGAGAAGTTTTCCTGCGTATTCGGAGTGCCGGGATGAAACTCGGTCCACAGAAGTGTTCACTTTTTAGAAAGAAAGTGAAGTATCTGGGTCATATTGTGTCCAACGATGGCATAAGTACTGACCCTGAAAACCAACAAATGTGCATGAACTTCGAAGCTTCCTGGGACTCTGCACATACTATCGTCGGTTTGTGCCGGGCTTTTCCAACATTGCCAGAGAACTTCATCGGCTCACGGAGCAAAAGAAGCCATTTCTTTGGAGAGAAGAATGCCAACAGTCTTTTGACAAATTAAAGAATGCACTAAGCTCTTCCCCAGTACTGGCTTACCCAGTCCCTGGTAAAACATTTATACTTGATACAGATGCTAGTAATACCGGGTTATGTGCGCTGTGTTGACCCGGAGGATAGATGACATAGAGAATGTCGTATCCATTTAAGTCGAACTCTGTCAAAAGCTGAGAGGAATTATTGTGTAACCAGACGAGAACTTCTGGCAGTTGTGGATGCAATAAAACACTTCCACAAGTATTTGTATGGCCAAAAATTTACTTTGAGAACAGATCATGCAGCACTGAAGTGGCTCTTGTCCTTTAAGAGCCCAGAAGGACATATTGCTCGTTGGATTGAAAGATTGCAGACTTACGACTTCGATACCCAACATCGCAGGGGATTGGTGCATAATAATGCAGATTCCCTATCACGTCGACCCTGTAAGCTGGAGTGCAAACACTGTCAAAGGTTAGAGGAAAAAGAAACTGATGTTGAGTGTTGTGCACGATTGGGGTTAGGTGCTTCAGAACCATTGTCTGATATGAGTCTTAGAGAGGATCAGCTGAAGGATGAGGATCTGGCTCCCATTCTTTTGTGGAAAGAAGAAGGACAAAGGTCGGACTGGCTGAGAGTAGCGGAAAAGAGTGCCGCTACGAAGGCCTATTATTGGGCAATCGGGGAATCGTCAAACGGGTTAGGGAGTCAACTGACGGCAGCTCTCACCGCATGCAATTGTTGCCCCCGAAGTCGAGAGTGGTCGAAGTGTTAAAATAGATGCACAATGGTGTAACAGGCGGTCATCTTGGAGTAAACAAGACATAGGAGAAAGTGCGCCTTATTTTCTACTGGTTCCAGTACCGGAAGGATGTAGAGGACTGGTGTAGAAAATGCAATTAGTGTGCAGCAACAAAAGGGCGGAGGAACAAACCTCGGGGCCGCATGCAGCAGTACTTTACTGGAGTCTCCTTTGAGAGAATTGCTATAGACGTAGCAGGACCATTCCCAGAGACCAGGCAAGGGCACCGCTATATCTTGGTTATCAAAGACTATTTCAGCAAGTTGCCAGAAGCTTTTGCTATGGCGAATCAGGAGGCCAAAACTATGGCGGACATAGTGGTTAATGAGTGGATCAGTCGTTTCGGAGTCCCGATGGAGCTCCACTCGGACCAGGGTCGAAACTTCGAATAAAAATTATTTCAGGAGATGTGCAAAATCCTGGGGATTCAAAAGACAAGAACAACCCCGTTACATCCACAATCGGATGGGATGGTCGAAAGGTTTAACAGGACGCTGGTGCAGCACTTGGCAAAATTGGCAGATGACCGCAAGGACGACTGGGACACTCACATACCACTGTTTCTGATGGCCTACCGAGGAGCAACCCACGAAAAGACGGGTCATTCGCCATCAACGATAGTGTTTGGCCGGGAACTCCGCTTACCTTGTGACCTTCTGTTCGGGCTTCCCAGAGACGCTCCATCCATGGAAACAGATTATGCCAATGGACTGAGATCTCGACTTAAGGAACTACATTCTATGGTTCGAAAAAAGATCAAAATCGCTAGTGACACTATGAAAACCAGATAAGACAGACGGGCAAACTCGTCTGGTTTTCAAGAGGGAGACCTAGTTTGGCTTTACAACCCACAGAGACGTAAAGGAAGATCCCCAAAACTGCAGAGGGACTGGGAGGGCCCCTACCGGGTCATAAAGAGACTTAACGACGTCGTATACAGAATACAGAGAAACACCCGCACCAAGATGAAAGTGGTTCATGTGGACAGACTGTACAGATACTGTTGTGAGAACTGACCTGTCCGGGACGGACAGATTTAAGAGGGGGCAGGGTTACGACCCTCTCGGTGCGCACCGTACAGTCTACAGAGTGAACGCGATGACGCAGTAGTAGAAGTGACGTAGGAACCGGCAGAGAAAAGAGTGGCGTTGTTATTGTTGTTGTCTATGTCTTTTGTTGATAGAAGAAATACTCTTGGAATCCACGCCTGTGTGTTATTTTGATTTTATAAACAGAATAAAGAGTTGTAACAGTATTGTGGCCAGCTTGCTCGGCTAAAAATAGTCTGGGGAATTCCAAAATTTTCGTCTTCCTCAGGCTAAATGGGGAGGGGGGGGGCAACTACGTAACTACAAGCAGGGGAAAGTATGAGAGGTGGATTGTTTTATTTATGTGGGAAAGGTGAGGTATTACTTAACTCAGCTTGCTCGGCTAAAAATAGTCTGGGGAATTCCAAAATCGCAGGTAGCAGCCAGCTTCAGCAGACTTTTCAACTAGTATATATATATATATATATATATATATATATATATATATACATATATATATATATATATTATTTATATTGGCTATTAGATAAATTGATATTTTGTATAATGCATTTGTAATAATCAGATAATATACCCATGACAGCATTAATTATGTGTATTAATGGACTGCGGAACATGAGCGTTAGGCTCAATGTGTAGCTGACTAATAAACAAAAAATTGGTGTAATTAAAAAAGGGAGTGAAGTCACGATTTAAAAAAAACAAAACAAAAAACAAACAAACAAACGCATAATTTGTTTGCATGAAAAATGGATGCAAATTACCACTTAAAAACAAAATAATCGAGAAATAAGGATTAACATAATGCTCAGGTAATTTTTCAAAATGAAATTTAAATATCAAAATAATAGTCAACAACAAGAAAAGAATATCAACCATCATAATTTTTACCAAATAACTTGCCCTCGACCAGGGCGTAGAAATGCTCCTGTTGAAAATACTGTCCCTACGATTGTATTCAGTTTTAAGGACAACGTAAAACATTACCTTTCAGCTGACGCCATTGTGCGGGATTGACGGAAGATGGGTTATAAAAACGAATTAGTACATAGTGTAAATTTATTACATCCAACTCGCGTGATAGAGAAGATAACTATTGTTATCATTTTTAGTTATATTATCACCTGTGCTGGACTAATGGTAATTTGATCTTCTACAAGTGCTGTGAGAAAACTGCTCTATATAACTACATATCTGATATATCTAGATTTTTTTTTTATAAAACCCTGTAATGATGTGATATTTATCATTAGATCCTATAAACCAGTGGTCCGGTACCGGTCTGTGGAACACATGTTACTGGGCCGCCCAAGAAACATTAAATTATTTTCTTTTTATTTATTTATCTCGTGATTGTGAGACTTTCCATAGACTAGAAATAATTAACGCCGCCCCCCCCCCTTTTTCAACGGGCCGCAGTGAGATTATCAAACGTTGACCGTTCCGTGGCGAGAAAAAGGTTGGGGAACACTGGTATAAGCCACTAAAGGTATAGTATTTGTTCTACCCAACTTTTACCCTCACCATAGTTCAGCAGTGTGTACTAAGACACATCAAATCATTGATACTTTTGTGTCAGGAAACATAAAACACAACATATAAATATTATTGATGACTGCATATTTTACAATATTGGCTTCTTTTTTTTTTAGAGTTTTTGGTTTGACTGACTGAAAATTAAATCAGTTAAAAAACTTAATTATACCACAAAAAAGCCAGTCATTCTCTTCTGCTAAAAAAAATGCTAATAGAATTTTTCGTGTTAAAAATTTCTTTGTTTGTTTATGCAGCTCATAAATTTTAAAGAAAAAAATGAAACAAATGTAACTAGATTAGAAAATTTAATGACGTCAATACCTATATAAAAATGAAATCGTTTGTTATTTGTTTGAGAGACATTTTTATAAATTGAGATTTAAGTGAATTTAACACGAATCAATATTGACTTTTTAAAATAAAAATAACTAAATATAATCAGTTTCAAATTTTGAAAATATGTAACTTAAAATATATATAAAAAGACTAGTGTACTTTTTCTTTTCAAACTATATTTCATTGAAGACAAGGCATGAGCCCATTCAGAAAGCCACAGTCGATTTTTTATTCTATGCAATTAAGAGCCAAAAACAAGCATTATTTATGTAGACTCAGTGGAAAAAATCCGAAATGTAATAAAAAACAAAAATTTAATAGAAACCGCAATGAACTCAATATTTGAACAGTGTATTTGTGACAGCAGAAAGTGCTGGGGTTGAGCGTAGATTCTTTAAATGTGTGGTCCACTAGCTTCACAAAAACAACTTGAATTGCAATATTTCTATTTTTATTTTTTGTTTTAATCAGTTTCACTTGTTTGTGGCTGACATCAAATCTTGTTATTCTATTTTGAGCATTTTCTAATTTATTTTAAGCTTTTAATTACTTCCACCTAATTTTGGGCTTTAGCTTTGTCCTCAAATGCTTAATAAATGAAATATGTTAATAGGTTTTCTTTATTTATAAACTTTTAATTAGTTTTCTAATCATTTATCTACACAACTCAAACGAAGGTAAGCAGATCCAGATTTAGCTCTGCTGACGCCCTACGCCAGGAGTGGGTAAACTTTTTGAGTTGTGACACCACATTAGGTTCAGTTATATGACCCATGGACATGACCATGGGCTAGTTTATAGAGTTTTCACGTGAACTAATATAAACTAATGAACTAATATAAACTAATGAACTAATATAAACTAATGAACTAATATAAACTAATGAACTAATATAAACTAATGAACTAATATAAACTAATGAACTAATATAAACTAATGAACTAATATAAACTAATGAACTAATATAAACTAATGAACTAATATAAACTAATGAACTAATATAAACTAACGTACACGTCTTAAAATAAAAGGTATGTAATGTGCTTCACTCTAGCGTGATTAGATTTGGCGACAAAAACATTTTGTATAATTGGATCAACATATTTTGTGAACAGAGCCATTCTTGCATAAAGATTAACAAGCTCAAAGATAGATCGAATATGATGAACATAAACTTACCGACAGTGGTGAGGATCTCTACAAACAACTTAACTCTTAATTGAAACAAAATATTTGAAAATTGTCAGCGGATAATTTGGTCCCATATAATTACTTGTTCTACGTGTTTTTTCCCTATTACTTGTTCTGCGTGTTATTTTCCCATTACTTGTTCTCTATGTGTTATTTTCCAATTCATTTTGCTAATTATAACAAAAATTCTGAGCTCCACTATTGATTTACTTTTAGTAATTGCGAGATCTGTGTACTTATGATGTATTTTCTAGCTCATCTGTAATTTTGCGAAAAATTAAAATTGTGTATAATAATAAAAAAAATTCTATGTACTCCTTTTGCTTTGTTGCCTGAGTGCACTGTGTTCTGTTTTTGCTATCCCTTTGGAGTTTGTACACGTATTAAAAAATTAAGCACAAAGGTTAAAACAAAACTAATACAAATATCTTAAACAATTAATTACATAGTTTGAACAAAGTTAATAAACATATTTAAAGAAATAATAATTCAAATATGTTTTTTTTCAGTTGACAGGTTCGAATAGTCCGATGTGTCGCGGGGTCGAGCTATCGTGGGACGAAGTGTCACGGGGGGTCAAAATGTCGCTGGTTCGAAGAATCGCGGGGTCAACGTGTCGCAGGACGAAGTGTCGCGCGGTCGAAATGTCACGGGGCGGAAAGGTCACGGCGTCGAAGTGCGTCGGGACGAAGCTAATAGCTATGTATTAATTTTTATGTTGGGAAAAATTCATAGTGAGATTATTATGTCTAAATTAAAAACGATGCATATCCCCAATGCAGAATGCACGAAATTGTGAAGCTATTTAGACAAACAAAATTCAGTAAATTAATAAAAATTATTCTTTCAAACTCTAACGCAAATAAATATACAAAATAAGGTTTTATAAAAGTCGATAAAAGTACAACAAAATTTATAAAATTCTACTAATATTTTTATAAAAAATATCATTACTAAAATTAAAACCGTGGGTGATAGATAACAATATACTGAAGTAAATATTTCTTAAGATGAGTTCACTAGTAGCAATAAATAGATAATAATATACTGAAGTAAATATTTCTTACAATGAGTTCACTAGTAGCAATAAATAGATAATAATATACTGAAGTAAATATTTCTTAAAATGAGTTCACTAGTAGCAATAAATAGATAATAATATCTAATCTAGATTTTTTCATGTCAAATATTACATATAATTTTCACAGTGGAGGTTTCGTGATTTTTGTTCAATGGAAGTTTTGTCCGTGGAGATTTGTCCACGTAGTGCAACCCACAAACCAATAGCCTGTTTTTACTTTTTGAACCATAGAAAATTCATGAAAAAAAACTCAAATTGTACAGGATTTTTTTTCCTATCCAAATCAAATCAAGTTCTATTAATAGTTATTGATATATAATAACATACAAAGGCACTAAAGAGTAAAAAAAAAGACTTTGTTTTCATTTCTATCGTGTGACATGTATAGTTCCACCATGTAACAACTACATTATCTGTGGGACATGTATAGTTCCACCATGTAACAACTACATGATCTGTGGGACATGTATAGTTCTACCTTGCAACAACTACATTACCTGTGGGACATGTATAGTTCTACCTTGTAACAACTACATTATCTGTGGGACATGTATAGTTCTACCTTGCAACAACTACATGATCTGTGATAGTCTCTGTAACACTTTCTCCACCCAAGTAAAAGGGACATTTGCAAACTGTGAGGCCCCAAGTTGTTCTCTCTTCTGTTTTTGTGCTGTAGAAAGCACAACGTCTTTTGATTCTTTAGGTGTTTTGAATTGCACCTGAGAACTTCCAGAGAAACCTTGGGTCTTGCAGTGCATAATAGCTTCGGAAGGAATGAAGAATTTGGTATAACAAAGTGTACAAGCGCGTTAGCAGCAAAACCCTTAGCACACTACACTTTTAATATTTTTAGAGTAATTTTGTTAACAGGTTTGTACAACAAACAAGAGTTCACAACAGCTGCATCAAGAAAAAACATAATCCTGTTCCACCATTTCCTGCTTTTCTGTCCAGTTTAAATGACGCCGTCAGCTGATATAATATGTTTGTATAGCATTCATAATAATATTATTTAAAAAAAAAATTATCTTGGATAATTTGAAGGGAGAATCAATATTCCGGGTGTTTAGAGAGTTTTTTTTTTTTTTACAGAAAAAGAGATACGCTTCAAAAAAACTATGTCATTTGATATGGGCATCACAGAGGATATTAATCGATATGTAAGAACAATAGCCAAATGTATTTGTTGTGTACTGCGTTATGGTTTCTAAACATCTCAGTAAGTCCATGAACACAGCTCAACAGTTTGTCAGTAAAGCGGTCAAAAAATCACAAAAAGAAAGCTTGTATTGACAACTTTTTTATGACAATGATAAAGAATTTGATGTCTTGCTGCTTCATACTGAAGTCCGTCATTGCTGTCAAAAGTTATACGTTTGACTAGATTTTATAATCTCTTCGACTCAGTGCTAAATTTCTCTGAAAACGAACGCGGTGCACATAATCAAACTTCATTTCGTTAAAAATGGCATTGCTTGTTAACGGACATATTTTTCAAATTTAATGAGGTGCGGTAAATTCACAGCTTCAATGTAATTTATTAAATTTAATGAAAAGAAAAAAATATTTCTGTTTTTATTACAATTCGTTTTATGTGTAAAACTAACCTGGGACGAAGGAAATTCAGTCAGTTTCAAAATTTACTGAATAAGAAAATCAAGATGAAAATGTTATCACGTATTGTCCACATGTGGAGGCTCTTCATGCAGACATTAATCGAAGATACATAGACATTTTAAGCCTTTTTGGATTTTGGAGGCTTCTGTCGTGACACAAATCAGGAGTTAAATGAGAACGGATAAATATAGAGTTGTTTCCTATAACGAGAGATAGAGAGAGAGAGAGAGAGAGAGAGAGGGAAAGAGAGAGAGAGAGAGAGAGAGAGAGAGAGAGAGAGAGAGAGAGAGAGAGAGAGAGAGAGAGAGAAAGTGCGCATAAATGGAAAGAGAAAGGAGAGGAATAAAAAAAGAGAGATAACGAAGATGGCGGAAAAAAAAGGAAAGGTACAGGACAGAGTAGCAAACAAGAAAGCATGGAGAAAAGGCCTTGATAGAGCCATGTTTTGATGGTTAAAGTACCACTCATTGACTCATTCATTCATTGTATAAACGTTAATAATTAAATAATTTCAACTATTAATCTTCATTTGTTCGACTTGTTGTAGTATAATTTACCTGCGTTTTGTTAATCTACATACTGGCTACCTCAACATAATCAGAGGCAAACACCGTCTTTCAGCTGTGGAAGTAGAATAATCTTTTGCTTTGAAAGAGGAATTGGTTGAATTATCAACAAATCAAAAGAGGAACAAAAATTGAATTAATATTCGATTATCAACAGTTCTGGCCATAGAAATAGTTACCTGTATCCTGGATAAAGAGCTATAGTGCAAAAATCCCTATTAACCTTTCCATCAACATATTAATGGAACGTGGATTTAATGCTGTCCACAATCTATTAATAAATAGGAAAAACCGACTGCAAGTAGTATATATATATATATATATATATATATATATATATATATATATAAATATATAAATATATATATATATATATATATATATATATATAAATATATAAATATATATATATATATTAGGGTGGGTCAAAAAAATTTTTTTTATTGAAACATTATTAAAAAGTTGTTACATCATGGTAGTACATGGAATATGTACAAATATTTGAAAACTACATAGTTTTACTACTCCCAACTTTTGTTCGAAATTTTTACTATATTTACTATGAGTTTTTTGTGACTGAACATGTTAAATTTGTGACCTAGGTTATTCAAAAAAGAAATGATTTGCATATAAAATTTGTGTTTTATCTTTATAACCTTTTTTATGAATAACTAATTAGTTCAGACAACTGGGATAAGCATTGCATCCATTTTTCTCTCAATATAACTGGTGTACCATGTATTCATTATCGGATCACGCATAGCTGTTTTATTTCATTTTTGATTAATTTGTCAATTATTTTATTAAGTTCTTCTATGAATATGAGTTCTTCTACAAGAAGTGCAACTGTACATTCTGTGTTTGGGTCAGCAGCTGAATTGCCTAAAAGACAACTTCCAACCAGTGAAGATGTTTTTAAGGCTATTGGTGGATGCTTAAAATGGAACAATACAATCATAGCCTTCATTCACGAGCGCACGCATTAGTGCATGAAGTTAAACAATTATATGACCAGGCTAGTATCCCTACAAATGACATTACCAGTATAATTGTTCGAGTAAAAAGATGCAGGTGTTAGGGATAGAGGAGACTGTAAATGTCCACAATCAGTAATAATTTCTGTGCTTGAATGGGCATTTTGGGTGGATCAAAAGATGGCAAGAAATATGTTCATAGACAATGTTGACAAGCAAACAAATAAAAAATATTACAAAATCGACAGAAAATAAAACATTCATTGATGCAGGGTGGCGATCAGATTGGAACCACAAATGATAACGTCAATGATGAGAAAGATAATGATTTTCCAAGATTAATATTATGGCATGCGCAGCCAATCCATGATGAATCTTTAAATGCAGCTTTCATATTGCTGGCATTATCTGTCACATAAAAATTATTTGTTCGATGCGCTTCGTATTCTTCTAACACATGTTTCACACTTTCTTTGATGTTATTACCCGTATGTTTTTCATTTAATGAATGTGTTGATAGAACAAATGATTCCATTATCCATTTATCAATGAAATGTATTGTCACAGTAATATAGCTGTGACCACTTTCATCGTGAGACCAAAGGTCGGTTGTTATTCCAAATTTTTTAATCTTAGATAATCTTTCTTTCATAAGATTTTTTTCTTTCTCCACAACATTACCCAAATGCCTTGAAACAGTTGTGGCACAAGGCAAAATCTCATTAACAGGAACATTCCCATATTTTGCACCAATGTTTATCAACTTTGCAGCCAGTTCTTGAAAACCACAGCCTTCGACAAATGAAAAGGGCCTGATGTCTTTAGCGCACATTGAAACAATGGTGTTTGTGATTTCTGTTTTAACCTGAACTGGAACCTGTTTAATAATCTTCTCTTGACTTGGAGTTAAGCTAGTCATTGATGTAATTTTTGGAACTGGTGATCTGTTTTTACAAAACTCGAGATGCTTCCACAGACCATTCGTACCATCGTGTGCCTTCCAAGTTATAATGGTATCGCATCTTGTAAATACTGCGAATGGCACATCCTCACCATCCAAGCGCAAACGATTGAAACTTTCCCAAATCTTGCTCTTACCACCTTTATTTACGTAAAACTGAATACGCTCGCTTTTTGCGTAAACTAACTTTTGAATGTTTGCTTTATTATCCATTATTTGAAAATTAAAAAAGAGAATTAGAGAGGTATGTCTGTCTGTTTCACTCTTATTTGCTCGCTCCTTTGTCACAACTCGAAAACCAATCAAACTCGAGGCGTTGTTAGTACAACGATTTATGTACATACATGTACATCAGAAATTCATCAGAATACAAAAGTCCATAAATGAATACACTTCAATAATGCACTCTGCCTCAACTAACTAGAGATTTCTAAAACTCCTCATAACTACAAATTTCTCCTAACTTCTCTTAATTAACTAATGTCCGAATCCAGCCCCTATTTACACCTCTACAACGTCCATGCCCTAATTACCTGTACGTCACAATCCCTTCAGTATTTGCCTAACTATCTAATCTTTCTAGAGCGTCACTTGGTCGTCAATATTAACCCTACTACTTCGTCCGACGTCGCCTCTCGGTCTTCACACCTTTGCTGTCTACTATTCTATTGTTTCCCCACCTTGTCCTAAGTCGTCTGTCACCTTGTCACCCTTATTGGTATTACTCCTAACTCTTAGATATCTATTATATTAAAATGTCGAAGGGGATAGTTTCTGTCTCTAAATCTATTCTAGCGTTTTGACCTAGATACCAAGAATGTCAAGGAAAGGCCATGAACTAGGTGTGTATCATACATCACAAATCATCTCAAGATCATCCGTGCGATTTGATTGATTCATCAGAAGTCTGCGAGAGTCTCAACTCAAACAAAACCCAAACCCACGGGACTCCCGCAAAAACAAAAACCAAACCCACGGGACTCCCACAAAAACAAAACCAATCCCATGGAACTCCCGATAAATTTATTTCCAATCCCGCGGGAGTCCCGCGGATTCCGATCCCGTGCAGCTCTCTAGCCCAGAGCTCGACTGGCTATAAACAAAGCATGTGCTCCCAACTGTCGGTTGAGTATACGTCATTTCTACCAAATGACGTATACACTAAAATCTACAATAAACCACAACTCAATATGGCGGAATGACGCCATAGCTACTGCGGTGGGCGGAGCCTACCGAATTGCGTCATCAAGCTTAGGCTATACTATTTCTCCACACATTGATATAATTAACTTGGTAGTCAGTTACTTTGAAAAAAGTCGTAAAGCTTTTAGTGGGCGATTTTCTTTACTAAATCGCTATGCTGTAGTCAGTGATTAAAAAACGAGTCAACTCCCATTATGTTATCGCTGGAACACGACGAGTCACAGAAAAGGAAAGGTGGGAAGGAGTGGGCGAGGGGATGTTTTTATATTTGCAGAGCTGCCAACTGTGATATTTTATTATCAAAACTATATTAATTGTATCTGTTTTACCTTTCAGATGAAAAAAATCAAAGGAATGACTCCCGCACTTCAAATGTACCACCGCTGATGTGTACTTTAGGGTGATAAACGAAAAAAATATTTTTATGAAACCACTTGCAATCGAGGAACTTTTATGTGTAATTTAAGAATATTAATTGCATTTTTGATTTTTTTTTAAAAAATTCCCGCACCTCCCCCTTTTTCGGAAGAAAAAAGTGAAAAAATATTTTTTTTTCAAAAAAAGGACAAGTTTTTTTTAGCTTAATTCAAACGAGTAACTAATCAACTTTTATTAACAAATAAGATACAGATCAGTTAGTAATATGTACATAATGTACAAGAAATGTGTAAAACATATTTTTCCTATGAACTTCAGATTCAAAAATTCAAATTTTCACGATTTTGAATGAAGTTCCTCCACCAGTTTCACAGCACGTTCAGCAATTTGGTTAGATCTGGGAATATCAATTAATGATCTCCCGAATGACCAATGCGTCTTTAAACCCTTAATTGCCTTCTTGCATTTATCCTGATGAGTGTAAACAGTTCATTGACGGACGCTTTATTGTAGTGTTGCGAATGGAACCAAGCATTTGCCCGTTCGTAGGAGATGAAGTTGCAAGCAGGAGCGAGGATGTTGCGTCACTCTGGTATCAGAAATAATGCTATAATAGTATATATCGCATGTGAGTTCCATCTTGCCTAGTGTAAATTTGGTAGTTTCTTCCAGCTGATGCGAGGCCAACGTGAAACGAACTTGAAATCATCTCGCCATCCAGGGTTCTCGCCTGTGCTAACATCATCTGTCACAATGAGGTGGTAATCAGCCTGAAGAGTGGCATAGTTTTGCGTTAATTTGTCAATGATTGAATAGTTGAGTTCTGGTTTGCTCGTTGGCTCTTAAATAAGAAAATTCAAGACGTTTCAGAATGAGGTCGAGTACATGGTGCTGACAGCCAATATATTGTGGCTTCTGAAAGTCCTTGCTCAAGACATCATCCTGTATGAGCTTTACAATCCCGAGCAAACGACCAGTATTTATTGCGGTCGTGTCGCATATTATCACGCAAATATTTTTCCAAGCATCATATTCATCAATTAGCTGATGTAGTTCCTTTTGAATGGCCTCGGCAGAACCACTCTCACATTTAAGAGTACCGAGTTTTATTTCGGTTGTCATATTTTCAGCAGATCTACTTGATACTCTTCCCCTTGCACTCTTTTACCATCAAACTGGAGACAATAGGGTTCTTTGCTTTGAAGTTTTTGAAAAATTTTGGTTTTCCTTTTCCGTCCTTCAGAGATAACTCATTTCCAAACACCCGCCTGACTTGGAACCGGCTCATCATGACCCTGTTCAGCAATGGTTGCAAGAACATCATATGCTTTATGTGTAGAAATGTTGTTTTTCAGTCCTAGCAAACCCGCTGTTGTAGTGCTTGCTCTTTGGTATTTTAGTTTGCATTCAGGAGAAAATGACGTGGAAGAATAGGTTGTCGAGTCGGGTGAAGAAGCAGAGGTTTCAGAATCCGAAGATTATGAGACAGTTGTATGTGTTTGTGTAGGTTGTGAGACAGTTGTATGTGTTTGTGTAGGTTGCGATTGAGAAGAGCTGGCTTGAGATTGAGTTTTGGATAGTCGGATTCGTTTTCTTGGGTGGATTTATTCTAAAGGGGCTTGTTTGACCATTGAATAACCAATCTTTCCTCCACTCTTAACGTGCCTCTGGTAGAGCTCTTTATCCTCCTTTTCCATTTTCCATTAACGTTGGTGACATCAAATAACTTAGAAAGTGTTGTAGTAAATTTATCAGACGGTTTCTTTTTATTTTTGTCATATAAATCAAACAGACAATTGAGTTTCTTTCTGATTAGTGCGCTGGATAATAGTAGAAAGTCTAGAAATTCCCTCAAGAGCAATTCTATATCAGTTATCATTATTCTGATTCGATCCAGTCGCCGTTTCTGGCTATTGAACAGAAAAGTGAAGTTTCCAAGAATTTGACGGTTTGTGGGCATCCTTGTGAGATTGATTAGCTTTTCAACAGATGGAATTCTCGGATTCCTATTCTGTTTAGAATATGAGGGTAGATGCCTTGCTTATAAACAAATGGAATTAACTGACTGGAATGTGCTTAAAAGCAGTCTAGTAAGTCATGGAAAAATTCAGTGTTAAATTGAAACCGATAGTCAAACTGCGCGATATGAGAAAACAAAAATGAAAAGGTGGGGGAACTTTTTTCAATTTAAAAAAAAAATAATGTTGCTACTGTCATCTACATATAATTGTTCCTCGAATGTAAGGGGTTTCAGTTTCATTACAAAAAAAAATGAAAATAGTTATCACCCTAGTGTACAGATCTAATAAAAAAATGTGCTATCAAAAAGTATGCTAAAGTACTTTGCATTGTTGATGTCAGAAACGAGTTTTCCAGTCACGGTTTTTTGCCAAAAGAGAAATGAACTCGTTTTGTGTTTCAGGTTCCATGTATGAACATACTACCTGACTGTATGAACATACTACCTGACTGTATGAACATACTACCTGACTGTATGAACATACTACCTGTTTATCTGTTCTTTGCTAGTGTCTGATAAGATGTACATGGCCAGCAATGGAAGCTGTCGTCTTTCGACAATAAATTAATTCTCATATTAAACATTTTATTCAGCTAAAACTTTTAGTTGCGAATGCAACGGGCAACTACTAGTATATTAATATACATGCTTTAATACTTTGTATATTTTTCTTTAATAATTACTGGAAGTAATTTTCTAATCATATAATTTTTCTTCCAACATATTTTTTCACTTTTTAATTATGCCCCACCCCCTTACATTTTTCATTTCTACCCCACATCCATTAATCACCCCTACCCTCTCATCCGGACGCCCATCTGTCATCTTACCACGCACACTTTCCCAAAACCCCACCACTCCTCAGTGTCACCCCTCCTTCTCAAACTACCCATTCCTACGTCTTACCACCATCTCCATCAGCGAACCCACCCCTCCGGTCCCCTTCTAAATGTATTTACGCATTTCAGAAAAATCGGACTATAAAAAAAAAAGATTTAAAAATGTTAATTTGGCGGCCGACAGTGACACTCTACCACAAAAATAAGTGCTCAAGTTGGTTTCTGTTAGTGCCAGAAGCCGCCTTCCAAATCGTGTGAAAATTGGGCCATAAGTAAAAAAATTCAACATGGCCTTTTTGTGACATATTCTGAACGGTATTGAATTCAACAGTCTAATTATATATCTCAGGGTTGCTCTATGAAGTTCATACACACTATTGCCTTTCTTTTATCTCCAACATGACCGTTAATCTCTGGACATGGAAGCATCACAGGAGACGTTAAGAAACTTTCAACATGACCCGAGAAGTTCCCGAGGAACTCTCCAGAGATGGAACCCGCGGTTCAGGGGTCGACAGTTAAGCGCTGAAGCGCACGACCAAACGTCCCCTAAACTTATATTTCGCAGCTATCAGGACATATGTAAGTAACATTATATTTTAATACAAATTTGTATATATATCTCATGATATTGTAATTTTTATGTTTTTAAAAATAATTTAATTTGCGTCTCAACTGTGTGAGTAGTTTCCCTGGTTTATTACTTCTAAAACAAATGTTGTCTATATCTTGCAAATAACGTACTATTTGCTCCCTTTTGCATGAGCGAAAAAGTGTAAAATTTTCACAATAAATGTGACGTTTTTCAAGGCTTTGGTCATGAAAACAAAGTTTGTACTAAATGTAGTTATTTTTCTATAGTTTTTAGATATATGAAGTTGACTTAGAAGCCAGGAACAAAAATGATGTAGCATAGATTATCAATTATATTTTTTGTAATAAAAAGTGCAGCGGGTGGGCAATATTTTCTTAGTTAACTCTCGGTACGATATGTTTTTTTTACTATACTACGAATCGCTCGACTTGCAGGCATTCACGTCTCTGTTTATTTTTAAAAAAACGTCATGTTGAACATGATAAAACATAAAATAAAGAACTGATGGGAAATAATTCTTTAAAATATTATGAATAAATTAAGATATATCAATGATTTAGTGTTTTTTTGATGTCTTTTGGGGCCACTTCGAGCACATAGATATGCTAGTTTTTGTATGTAGAAATTTGTTGTTAACGCGCTCAAAAACATATCACCACTAGCTGCAAGTACTCGGCTTTGCCCGGGTTTAAAATAATGTTTTCAGTTTACCTTTTGTTTTCTCCCTACCCCCCTCTCTCCCTCCCTCTCTCTCCCTCCCTCCCTAACTGTCCCATCTCCCTCCCTCTCCCTCTCTCCCTCCCTCCTTCTCTCCCCCTGTCCTTCCCCCTCCCTCCCTTTCTCCCCCTTCCTCCCTTCCTCCTTTCCTCTCTCTCCCTCCCTGCCCCCTCTCACTTTTTATCTCTCATCCCTCCCATTTCTACCATCCTCTCTCTCCCTCTGTCCTTCCCTCCCCTTTCTCTCCCTCCCTACCCCCTCCCTACCCCTTCTCTCCCTCTCTCCCGCCGTCCTCTCTCCCCTCTCCCTCCCTCATCCTCCCTCCCTTCCTCCCTCCCTAATTTCCTCTCTCTCCCGCCCTGCCCCCTCTCTCTTTATCTCTCTATCCCTCCCTCTCTCCCACCCCCTCTCTCTCTCCCTCCCTCCCCTCTATCTCCCTCCCTACTCCCTCTCTCCCTCCCTTCCTTTCTTTTTCCTTCCCTCCCTTTCTCTCTCCTTCTCTCCCTCCCTCTCTCATCTCCCTCTCCCTCCCTCACTCCTTCTCTCTCCCCCTCTCCCTCCCTCCCTCCCTCCCTCCCTCCCTCCAACCCTCCTTTCCTCTCTCTCCCCTACCTCCTCTCTCTCTCTCGCTTTATCTCTCTCTCTCCCTCTCTCTCTCTCTCTCTTTCTCTCTCTTTATATATATATATATATATATTAGGGTGGGTCAAAAAATTTTTTTTTATTGAAACATTATTAAAAAGTTGTTACATCATGGTAGTACATGGAATATGTACAAATATTTGAAAACTACATAGTTTTACTACTCCCAACTTTTGTTCGAAATTTACTATATTTACTATGAGTTTTTTGTGACTGAACATATTAAATTTGTGACCTAGGTTATTCAAAAAAGAAATGATATACATATAAAATTTGTGTTTAATCTTTATAACCTTTTTTATGAATAAATAATTAGTTCAGACAACTGGGATAAGCATTGCATCCATTTTTCTCTCAATATAACTGGTGTACCATGTATTCATTATCGGATCACGCATAGCTGTTTTATTTCATTTTTGATTAATTTGTCAATTATTTTATTAAGTTCTTCTATGAATATGAGTTCTTCTACAAGAAGTGCAACTGTACATTCTGTGTTTGGGTCAGCAGCTGAATTGCCTAAAAGACAACTTCCAACCAGTGAAGATGTTTTCAAGGCTATTGGTGGATGCTTAAAATGGAACAATACAATCATAGCCTTCATTCACGAGCTCACGCAATAGCGCATGAAGTTAAACAATTATATGACCAGGCTAGTATCCCTACAAATGACATTACCAGTATAATTGTTCGAGTAAAAAGATGCAGGTGTTAGGGATAGAAGAGACTGTAAATGTCCACAATCAGTAATAATTTCTGTGCTTGAATGGGCATTTTGGGTGGATCAAAAGATGGCAAGAAATATGTTCATAGACAATGTTGACAAGCAAACAACAAAATATTACAAAATCGACAGAAAAGAAAACATTTATTGATGCAGGGTGGCGATCAGATAGGAACCACAAATGATAACGTCAATGATGAGAAAGATAATGTTATTCCAGATCAGGATGCTGAAGATGATGAACTACTTGATGCAGACTTCTCCAGCGATGAGGAATGTTCCAAATAACAAAACAGATATCAAAATGAAGCAATGGATCGATGTAAACTAAGCAATAGGGATACATGTCTTATCGTTAAAGCTGTGTTGAAGGACTTAAACATGTTAACACAATCTACAGCTTTGGATCCAGCAAAGATGCGTCGACATAGAAAAATTTGGAGAGATAGGGCAGCCAAGGAACATACTGATGAGAGCAAAGATGGTTAAGAAAAGCGAACAGGATTTTTGCGATCCATCTTGTCGAAATGGGGCTAGAAACTTTTTCTATATGATACAACTGCTTCAGAACCTTGATTCTGCTGATCAATCTATTATATTGCCTGTATTGGAAAATAACTGCTACTTTGCACATCCAGAAAACATTCTATTGGCTGCAGTTAGGACAATGATGAAGAAATTGGAAGGTATGCAGTAAATAAAATCATAACAGCACGACATAAACCAGCTCCATGCAGAGTTAGAATTTTTCAACAAAAATGACATAATCCTGAATATTGCAGCTAAATCATATGATCAGATAGATGATCAACCCAATCATACTGGATCAAATTCCCTGTCACTCTCAAGCTGTTGAAAGAGCAATTAAAGAAGTTACTGCTGTTAGTTTGAAAGTGTACGGACATTTCAAACTGTACGAACATAGCTCTCGACATGGGATGGTTTTGCAAACAAAGAAATCAAGGGATATTCTTCCGAAAATTGAAAGCAAAGCAAGTTTCCTGTGACAATCCATAAACAGTATTATTCATATGTACATTGTATATTTTGCATGAACGATTAATAGATTTGTACAATTTCATATTACTTATACCAAACATTCTAAATGTTGTAAAATGTCATACATTGGGGGGCACCTGGGTCAAAGCAAAATCCTTTTTATTATTAAAGTTTAAGACATTTTAATATCTTAGTAATGATAAAGTAGATTTAAAAATAATTTTGTTAAAAAAAAATATTAACATATTGATATTTGTGGGTGCGGCATGCCGCCATCTTGAAATTTGTGACCTTTTTGTGGCAAATATTTCTGAAATATTTATAGACTGTTTCATATACAATGTACATTTTTATAATCAGAAAAGCTTACTTTAGGGAATGTCAAAGTACTTTTTTGATAATGTAATAAATAAATTTTTTATGAATTTTTAAAATTTTGTATGGTGAAAATAAGCAAAAAATGCTAATTTTGAAAATTTAAAAAAAAAAAGGACTTAAAATTTCTTGAAAAGCCTTTGACATTCTATAAATGCACCTCTTCTACATAAAAATTAGAAGTTTTATCAAAATCTGACAGGTGGTTTTTGAGATTTTCTTGCCATAGTGAAGCAAAATGTCAAAAATATTTTTTCAGAGAAAAATGACTTTTAAGTTTTTAAATTATTGAAGTTTCTGAATGAGAAACATTCTGAAAATACATTTTAATTGATCTAAAAAAAATTTTTCTGCAATATATTTAATTCGTAGTTATTATTGACATGTTTTAGTATCTAAAAGTGTAAAAAAAAAAAAAAAATTGTTTTTTTTATACATAGTGTATTTTTTTCGCCCCGTACCCCCTTGAACTAAAAGTTGGGAGTGGAAGACATTATCTGATTTTAACAAATTTTACATTTTTACAATCAGTAGGACCATAGGCAACTTTTTGAATATGTTTCAAATTCCCAACTCCAAAAAAATTTTTTTGACCCACCCTAATATATATATATACATATTATTATGGCTTCACACTTCTTCTAAAACCCTTCTTCATTCCTTTACCTTCCTCAAACTGTACAAATCGGGAAGCATGAAAAAACATCAACAATTCCTTGCAGCACAAAGGCACGATACATCACCAGCGCGCAAGTTCTATTCGATCATCGGGAAATGACGTCACAGAAGAGTTTTATTTATGGCGCCGTCGAGATTACTTTAATATAGTAAAATATACTAAAATAAAAATAATTTATAACAATTAAACTACCCATCGAGATGAAACGAAACCTGTCCTATAACCTTCCCCATGTAATTATGTGTACGTGTACCAAATTTCACGTTATTTGGTAGTCTGTATCTTGAGTTATAAGGAAACAGACAGATAGACAGCAAATGCATCTTATAAGTATAGAGATATTCAACTCGAACTTTTTTTAAAGAATGCGCGTCCCGTCATATTATTGAAATCGAAAATAAACTAAGGTAGCCACACGTAAATATTCTGTAGTGGCCTCCTATTTGCACTGCTTTTAAGGATTAAAAAGTCCAAGGATTGTTTTAATACTTTTTATTAGAGAATTTTTTAGGTACAATGAAGAAAGAAAAAGCCTAGAAAACATATTCACTGGCAATAGAAATTTCAATTTTAGATCGATTGGAAAACGGAGAAAGGTTGATTGTTTTTGGAAAGCATTTAAATTTAGGCTAATCCACTATTACAGCCATTAGAAAAATAAAGCCGCAATTAGAAAATCTTGTATTCCTAGTAATACATTATAGGCCATACCGGCATCTTGATTCAAGAAATGAGTTGCAAGAAAAAATAGAGAAGGTCCACGCAATATGAGCTGAGGGACTAGCTTATTGAAAAAAATCATGCAACTCATTTTTAGTTCAGCAAAATGTTATCTTTTAATGCAAATAATGTTTATTTTTGTAAGTAAATTAAGCGGAGTTTTCAAAGTTATTTGTATTAAAAATTGTTTCCTTCATAAAATTTATAAAGTAGGGTACTGTTTGAGATTTTTACTTTTTTTTTTTTGAAATGTGAGTTAAGAAATGTTGGAACGTTTCCATATTTTTCACCATTTATTTAGACTTCTATGTGATTTTTTATGCTCATTTTCGTGGAACGTGTGGGCTAGAAATACAAAATACCTTACAGTATATATAAATATATATATATATATATATATATATATATATTGTAACAATAGCTTTAGATAGATCCATACAATTTTAGAACCACTGGTTCAGTTGGTTAGTTAACATTGAAAACTCATGGGTCCAGGAAACAGTCATATGTTTTGATAACTAGAATTCCAGCGGTATCTTTGTTTAGGGTAGAATTAGGTTGTCATCACAGGTCTATGACCCCAGAGGTAGGTGACGATAGATGTAATTAGGGAGACAAAGGAACACTAGCCCAGAGTGAGTTTTTAGCCGCACCAATCCCTAGGCTGGAATAAGATTCATTAATATGTAGATGAGTTAGAAAGGATGTTGGGAAGCCAATCAAAAGTTCTGGGGCTTTGGGGCACGTGATAATTCACAATCACATAAATATGAGAGGTGAATGAGATTTCGTCAGACCTACGAGAGACGTACAGGGACAGACCGACAGATCGACAGACTGACGATAGAGACATCAGGAAACCAGTTGTAGAGATAGTTAGAAATAAGTTAGTGGAGAAATAATAGAGGCACAAGCTATCAAGTTATTGAGTTTTACAATACACAGTCAAAGTCTATTTTATTGAAGTATCTCTGAATAATTCCTTCGGGAAATCAGGATACTAAGTGTCAAAGTATTGCCAGATAATTTCTTCGGGAACCTGGAATACTACGTGTTATATTGTGTACGAAGCATTTTTGTGAATACTGCTGCAACAAGTTCAGACTACATATGTTTTCTTATTGTTTAATAAATATAATTGAATCGTGGAACTTTGCCTCATTGATTGGTGTGTTGTTTGAGAGTGCAACGAGACTGAACGCTACTTAAGTTTATAAACCAGTTCTAATATCGGCATCTACATAAAACCAGTATAAGTATCTGAAGCAGCAGTGGGGAACACACAGTGTTACCTTGGAGCAGCATTACATCAACAATCCATTGGAGCAGCATTACATCAATAAGTACATAACGTTCAAAAATATATTACGTTACATATATATATATATATATATATATATATATATATATATAAATATATATAAATATATTTACTGTTTGTTCTATCATATCTATGTTGTAGTTGAGTTGGGTTATAAAGTTATCAAAGTCACACACTCATAAATAATTCATATATGGCGAACCATATCGGAACTTAACATTTTATCAGACAAATCATAGTGTGGCAGATGGCCGCTGTTTTGTCTACGGTGGCTTTTTGAGAAAAATTTGCATTTGGGGGGGGGGGGGGTAGGTAAGAAAAAAAATTATAAAAAAAATTCTATTTAATATTTTCCAAAAAAAAATTGGACGTTTGTTTGGAACACACTCATTAACATTTGTACAAAGTTATTTTGTGATATCTACAATAGATTTTAAAAATTGGTTCTTTGAAAATTTTTGAAAATATGTCTTAAAATTTCACTTTTTTACCCATAAAAGCCACAAAATACATTTTTAAATAATTTTTATATTTTTTTATTTCTTTGTTCATTATTTGGTATGTTGTATGCATGTGCCAAAAATGGCTAGTGTAGCTTAAAAAATAAAAAAAATAGAGAAAACAACTAGCAGAAAGCTTAAATGGCCCAAGGACCACCTTAAACTAGTTTGTGACCGGAAGACACTTTTGCTAAAGTTGTGTTCTTAAATGTTCATCTACTTCATAATTCAAATAAAGATCTGAATTATCATGAAAACAACAATACGTTTATGACAGACAAATTGAAAAATTAAAGACAATGGGAAACCAATGATGGAATGTTTTAGTCGTATCTCCTCAGAGGGCTTAACTACTCCTTCACGTATAGTGAACTTATTATTATTGAATGTATTCAATACATTCAGTGTACTAAAAAAAATCTCTATTTAGCTAAGACATTGTTTTATGAATACATGTACCTCCAATAACCGTCAGTTTCTCTTCTTTTTTATTTGCTTCCGCTTTTTATAACCCATTCATTTGGTGCGTTACCGTACTACAGGGAATTCCCTCTATCATATCTTATTTCATGTTGACTAAAAACTCACAACATGCACTGACTACAGTAAATATAACAGAGTTATGACAGTTTTATTCAAGAATTTTCAATTAGATGAAAATGTTCAATTTGTTCATGTTCTTTTTCCAAAGTGTGGGTGTTTTTTTTTTGGTAAGTGAAAATTATCTATATAGTATATAATTAGCAATAAAAGCCACCAGCAATGCTAAAAGTATTGCAATAAAAAAGCAATTATTTTCCGTACCATCAGAATTTAGACTATGAGTTAGCCTTACATTACTATTTGAGTTTTGTTCTCTAATCTCACTACATGCTCTTGGATTGATCAGGCTGCTAGCTTGTGTATTTACTAACATGATGGCTTCTTTGTTTTCCTGGATTACTTTGTTAGTCAACAAACTGGCCAGACACTTTTTACTGACTTTAGACATAGTAACAGCTTGCATTAAGTCTCCAACATGGAGTACATTATAGATGCCTTCCTCATTTTTTTGTTTCCTTTCTACGCTTTCTTCTCTACACCATTTTAAAATTGCCTGAATTATAGAGTCCGCATAAACAGACAACTGATTACTTTCTATGATTTTAAGTAGATCTTCAAATTGGAGTTTTATGAAGTTTGTAGAACTAACAACAGCAAGGAAATTTTGCACAATGTATTTTATAACAAATTGGGTAACTTTTGATGACAGAAGTAGTTTTGCATTATAGTAAACAATGTGCCAGTTTTCAAGACTTATATTTTTTAAGACAAAATCTTCACACGCAGACACTAGAAATTCCATCTGTAGTTGATGTGAAGCTTTCCACATTTCTATCATGTTCCCTTGCGTTAAAACATCAGAGCCGCAGTAAAGTACGTCCAGTATTAATTTGAAGATTTCTAAAGAAATTTCTTGGATAGTGACTGTCTTTTTCTACGCTCTATCATGTCAGACCTCAATAGAGCCTCAAAAAATCCAGAGCATGCGTTAAGCACAAATCTGTGACATGGAAACTTCACACCTTCTACAACAACAGTGAAATCACAGAACATCTCCCTGTTAGAGCCTCGACTGAAACAGTTGAATACTCCTTGATGTAATCGTGTATTCATCTTATTGGGAATTATTTCTTAAAATTCGCAGAACTATTCTTATTTCTCTGTTGGTGATTTAGTCTGAAATTAATAAAAGAGTAGCATTTTAGCTATTATCTTTTTATATCTAAGCTTGCAATTTTCATTTGAATAATTCAGTGCTGCTACACTATTAGCCAAGCTAATTTAATATCTTAAATTAGATAATCAAATCCGTCATTAGGAATAGGCTAAGTAGGAAACCGCTCAACTACAAAAGTAGTATTTGGGTAAAAAAACCTATTGATTATCATGTAGGATGGAAAACAACCACTTTATATATCACTTAATATATCACCAGTGCAAAAAGTGAAAAAAAAATAACGAAGCTTTTTTAAGATAAAATAAGTTTTATAAAATGCACGAAAGAGTAAATTAAAAATTCTTCTTGTTCTACAAATAACTATATAAATTATTGTTTTTAAAAGCACCCTGTATTTTAAATTATATATTTTCAAATTTTTCTGTTCATTAAAAAAAGATTAAAAAAAAACAGCTTTAAAAAGTAAATGATATAAAATAAATAAAATGCAGTAAAAGTAAAAACTACTCAGAGAGTAAATAGTTGGTGTTCACTCTTTATTTTTGAAAATCCTTGCTTTTTTTGTTTTTTATTTTTGTTTTATTTTTTTTTTCTGTATTTTTTTTTATTTTCTAATTTTAGCGGTTTGATAATACCCGTGTCATCATGTATTGTATCGTCAGATGTGATTGGTTGATTAAGGCGAGATAGAGATGGAACAATAAAATACACAAACACATCAGATGTTTGAATTTCAAAACATGTTCGTTATCTAATGTATTTTAATCACTCTCTCTCTCTCTCTCTTTCTCGATTAACGCGTAAAAAAAAATTGTGAAGAAAATTTTTAACGCAACACCTAAGTGCGTAAATTTTACCAAAATTCTGAAAGTTCAGAGTAGCGCCGAATCGATAAATAAACGAATTTAACTGTACAATGTGAAATAAAAATCCGTTCACTTACCTTGTAAATCTTCCCACCCCAACCCGGCCGTGATTCACACACAACTCCTAACCTCTAGTAATGTGGACAAAACGTATGCCTAACAACTAGGGTTGATTTACTGCAATTAACGCGTAATTGATGTATTAAATCAAATTTCAACGCAAACACCAAAATGCGTTCAATGTCACCGAAATGTTGTTATTTCAGAGTTGTGGAAAAAGTCAAGAAAAAAATATTATTCTGCCAATGTTATTATATGAAATAATGTCAAACAGGTTTAAATATCAGTAACCCAATTCTTTAAACAAAAATAGATCAGACAAGATTAAAAGCAAGAAAAAAACACCAGAAGACAGAAACTGTCACATTTACATAAAATCATAGCATCTATATGACCTTGAAACAATATGTCATTTTTATTCTAATTTATGACCCTGAATGATACAGTTAGTGAACATTAGCAGACGCATACTACACGTTTGATTGTCAGGTTCCGTTTGTTTGGGACAGAGGGGGTACAGTGGTTGAGTTTGCCAAAAGTAACATCAATAAATAAAAAATACTTTTCGCTATTTTATTGTTTTATGAAGGAAAAGGCAAATATGAGATAGAAATGACGTGTGTGTTTTAATTTTGGGATGGTAAATGGAGGGTAGGGTAAACAAGACTTACGAGGGGTTGAGGTGTAGCAAACTATGACAGGGATAGAGGGAAAGGGGGTTGATATACCTCATGAGTTCCGAATCTACGGTACAGGAAAAACACATGTTTGGTAATGTTATTGATTAAAAAAAAACTCGCATTACTTGACGTGATTGATACATGTCAAAACACTGGTCTGAATAACTAATTCAATACACATATATGCCAATGCTTAATGGATCTGTAACAATTAATTATAACTCTTTCGTAAATTAAACTGACATGTTTATATATTATTATGCCAATGTTATGCTATGTAATAATGACATACAAGTTTAAATACAAATAAAAGTATTATAAAGTGTCGATATATGTCAAATTAAATTTTATAATTAGCGTGCAAGTTTGAAGTTGGTTATTTAACATTAAATTTGTTGTGTGTATGTTGGGGGATGGTGGCAGCCCAGTAGCGTGGAAATTCTACAGGAGGGGCCAGGCATTCTACAGCAGGGGCCAGGCAATAGCAGGAGGGGCAGGTAATACATTTTACTTAGTAGAAAAAATAAGCAGGGGGGGGGCTAGACAAAAGGCAGGGGGTGGCCCGGCCCCCTGGCCCCCGCGCACGCTACGGGCCTGGATGGTGGGTATATTAATACTTTATTTATTCCTTTTTTAATAAATTTGTATTTTTAGGGGGAGGGTGGCAGGTTAAAAAATTGACGTAATTTTACCTAGTAGTCACGAAAGTTTGACACTTGTAGACATGGGTTGTAGGGAAGGGGTGGGGAGTTTAAAAAAAGCTAAAATTTGTTGTCGTAAGTAATGTACGAGCCTTATTTAGTTTAATAAAATTAATGAAATAATTTTAAAATGACTGATTTTGGACCGTTAAAAATTATTTAGCAGCCGAATGCGGCTATACGAACAACTGATCTATTAGAAATGTGACACAATTTAGCATAGTATTAACAAAATAACAAGGTTTGCTTTTATAGGCTACTTGTTTATTGTCTTCTAGAAAAAAAAGTGGCATTAACTAACTACATGTAAAAATAAAAACGAAATAAAATTATTATTTTTAACTATAGCCGTACCTTTATATATTGAATTATAAGTTATTACATGTTGATACTTTTCTTTTTGGTTAAAAAAATTTGGTCAATAATTTTGGGAAAATCCCATTTTCACTATTGACTGTTCTACTCTCATGTGTTTTCTCGTTGCCTTAGGTTTCAGTCATTTCCTGTTTATGTTCAGTCTTGAGTAAAATAATTATATATTATATATATATATATATATATATATATATATATATATATATATATATATATATATATATATATATATATAGAGAGAGAGAGAGAGAGAGAGAGAGATGGCTCTAAATTAAGTAAGGCGATAATATTCAATAACAAAATTTCGAAAAATATATTTCTAAAATAGCACTTAGGCCTATATTAATTTTTTTAAAGAAAATTCTTTTAAGTTAGCTTTATATTGAAGTGTGCTTTTTAAGTTTCTAAAGACAAAGGATGTTCACACGTGCTCATAATAACAATTAAAATTTCTTTTACATAAAAATGCATATATATTTAACAAAATGAATATAAAATTATGCTTTCATTAAATTAAACTAAATCTTAAGGTGATACTAGGCCTACTTAAAAAAAAATTGGATGGCTAAATATAAAGAGTGGGCGACACTTTCGAATACAAACAATATACTTTTATTTGGCAACACGATATTTTTTAAATTTATTTACATTTCTATAAATAGTCTATCGCATTTAAATTAAGTGACATTTTAATGAAAGCGTTTTATTATTTAGTAGGGCCTACTACATTTAATTTTTTTTTATTTCTATCACTTTCCCTTGAACCTTGTCGAACCAGATGAGATGGAGATGATAAGGTGATATTGAGATGATAAGGTGATATTGAGATGATAAGGTGATATGGAGATGATAAGCTGAGAATGAGATGATAAGCTGAGAATGAGATGATAAAATGAGATGGAAATGATAAGGTGATATGGAGATGATAAGCTGAGAATGAGATGATAATGTGAGAATGAGATGATAAGCTGAGATTGGGAAGATAGGCTGACATTGAGATGATAAGGTGAGATTAAGAGATAAGGTGAGATTGAGATGATAAGGTGAGATTGAGAGATAAGTTGAGATTGAGATGATAAGGTGAGATTGAGAGATAAGGTGAGATTAAGATAAGGTGAGATTGAGATGATAAGGTGAAATGGAGATGATAAAGTGAGATGGAGATGATAAAGTGAGATGGAGATGATAAGGTGAGATTGAGAGATAGATTGAGAACATATAGAAGTTCTCTTTGTTAAAACATTATCAAAAACACGATGGGAATATAGAATGGAAAGAGGGAAAGCTGTAAGATTCAAAAGCTGAAGGGGTGTGTAATGTGTAGAACTGGCAGCAAGCACAGAGAGTGCTCAAGGAAAAAGTGAGGCCGAATCCTTAGTAAGCCAATTAAGAAACTATAGATTTTTGTTTGCACTATCTTTCCTTTCTGACACTCTTTACAGATTCAAGAAAATTTTACTAGCAAGGAAGTTAAAAAAAAACCTCGATATTGCTGCGGGCCTGACATCATTTGAAAAATTGAGGTTAAAGACATACCGAGATATGGGCTGCTTTGATTGATGCCATTGAGCTTGCAAATGAGTTAGAAGTTGAACAAGTGTGTTTCAACAGAAGCGCGGACGCAAGAAAAGTGAATATTTATTTATAAATCTTCTCATGAGCCCATTTCAGACCATAAGACAGAATTTAGAGTGAACTTTTTCAACCAAGTTGTTGACAAAATATTGCAGTCTCTTCAACCACGATGTATGCAGCTAAAGGAACATCACACGTTCTTTGGATATTCGTATTATTTTCAGAATCTGTCAAAGGACAATATCAGAAAATGTTCAGCCGGCCTGGAGATTGCTCTGACAGACATCTCAAAAGAAATAGATGGATATATGCCATCTGAAGAAACAGAGACAATTAAGCCAATACTGCCTGCTCAGCAACAAAAGCCCAAGGAACTATTTCAATATCTTGTAATATAAGGTCTACTGCAGTCCCTAATGTGTTCATCGCCCTGAGAATATTGATGACAATTCCAATGACTGTCGCTTCAGGTGAATGAAGCTTTTCCAAACTCATATTGATCAAAACCTACCTTAGGTCAGTAATTCACCAAGGTCGATTGAACAATTTAGTACTTCTATGTATTGAATCTCCTATAAGCAGACATTGACTATGAAAAATTTCTAACAGACTCTGCTAAGAAGAAAGCAAGAAAGGCCAACTTTTAAATTATTCTGTGTCATTAATGGTAACTGGTCTCTTTGAAAAATTCGTTTTAGTACTTTGTTATTAAAGCTAAGATATTGAGCATGTGAAGTTATGTTTTGAGTTGCTTCCTATGCATGTTGTATAATAAATGTTGATATAATAATCTAATTAATAGTAATAGTTATTATTGTAAAAAAATGAAGAGGGGCTTCGCAAGCTTATGTTAAATGGGGCCCCACAATTTTTAAGGCCGGCCCTGGCTGTGTGACCCAATTGGATGCATAGCTTACAACGATAATAACGGCTTTGATTACATGGACATTCCATACTCATATCGTAAACAGTAGTATAAATAGTGTTAGGACCAAATAATTGTTAATTGGTTAAAATACCGCCTATTCTGTGATAAAGTAAATGCCGCTCGTTGTGGAACTCTCCCATTTGCTATTCCATAGTTACGCCAATGATTAAAAGTCACTAGGGTAGTCATGTATAAATGTATTGGTGGAAGACGTAGTCAGCTGATTAGAAATGGTTTTCCCGATATTACATATATCTTTGCAGTCAAAACTATCTATTTTGAAGATACGGTGATACGATTAAATTCTTTTTAAGTTTTATAAAAAAGGTAAGTTCTCATTTTTTGTGTATACTTGAATACTAGTACTTAGTTTAATAGTCAATATTTGGTTTAATTAATTTTTTAGAGCATTTTCGAAAAAAAAATGCTCTATTGTTCCCGTTTTGTCTGTCTGTCCGTCTGTCCGTCATCACCCTAGATCTCAACAACCATAAGTATATGTATATATCATTTTGTAGGTCTTGGCCTGCCAAAAAAACACTTTTGTCCGTTTCGCGATCTGACCTCTCAGGGCCGTAAAAGGGGGCTTATAAAGTACCGTTTTTTACTATATAAGCTATATTAACAAAGGAGCGCCCTATATCTCAGCAACCATAAGTCCTAGACCCATGATGTATATATCATTTTGTAGGTCTTGGCCTGCCATGTGTACATCAAAAGTTCATTTCGCGATATGACCTCTGAGGGCCGGGCTTCAGGGCTCCTAAGGGGCTTATATATTATATATATGGCCCCATTCTACACCTTGTACGTTCAATAACCCATTCATTTGGTGCGAAATACTGCAGCACGTAGTTTCACCAAGATTTATTAAGAAACTCATCAAATGAAATAGTAAGCTTGTGTTCTGAGTTTAATTGAAAGTATCAGAGCTATGACGGAGTTTTCGGACGATTAAATGACTACAATTTCGAATGTTTTCAATTATGAGTCCTATTTCAGTAACCACAAACCACTTGTAGTTAGATTTAAGAGAAAATAATTTTTTTTCAAATATAAAGAAACGTCTTTATAATATTTTTTTACTTATATATGCATTACACAATTGAATTTATAAACATTTCCAAAATTTACAAATATTTACTGAAAGCTAACAAACGTACTGATACATAACATGAAAATGCGCTAACACGTCCTGTGTCCAGAATGGAACAGGCTTAATTGCTTGTTTTGTTAAGAAAGCGTATTGGTTTATTAAGAAATATCCTATTTATTACAACAATAAAACGGAACACGGTAAAAGAATAAATGTATAATTGAAACATTTGTAACGAATACTGACATGTACCTAATACTATAATTATGGTTGTATGCTTAATAATTATAAATTGAATTAGTATTTTTCCACTGAATTAAGTTTTTTTGTCATTCTATTAAATCTATTAACAATACTTAGGACAATGTGGTCACTAATAGCTAGGGGAGTCCTCTTAAAATAATATTTCTCCCATTGTCGAGACCCTTAAAGTCGTAAGCACTGCTCTCTATATTTGCAGTTCTTAAACTGTGGTAGGCGTACCTAAGGGGTACCCGGAAATGTAATGCAGGTGATTGCAGCGACACATAATTTTTGTTTAAAACAACCGAGAGATTTTGAAGAAGGTCGCCAATTCGCTACGTGACTAATCACCAAACCACGCACACAAGTGTCGAATTATAAAATAAATACCCGCGAACATCCTTTCTCACCTTTGAGACACAGATGTGAAAAAAGGTTGAGAACAGCTGCTCTTTATAACGACGCCATTGATATTGCACTTATCAAAATATTTTACTTTAGTTTAAGGCCACCTTTCCTAAGCTAAACTAAAATGTATAACTTCATTTCCCATCTTTACTTGTAAACTAAACATGCTGCTAGTAAATCTCCAGCCAATGTCTGTCGTGAACGCTGAAGCTGCCTACGCACTTCTACTGCTAAATTATTTTAGCGTTCCCCCTTTTCCCAAATGGGGGGGGGGGGCGGCTGGAAAGTATTTAATATTCGTTTCCTTGCGGTGGGGTTGACAATGTTAGTAATATAGTTTAAACCTTTCATAATGTACATTCTGTCAACAAAATTACAGTAACTGAGTAGCTATTATGGTTAAAGAAATGAATACTTTCAAAAAAAAATTTGAAATTTATATTAGGTTAGGGCAAAATAAAAGTCCGGTTTAATCCCGCATGGTGGGACTCCTTGTCTATAGAACCCTACGCAGTTATCTAGTTTGCCAATCGATAAGAAGATATCTAATTTAACGTATTTTCTCATTGCTTATATATTTTTTAGAATTAAAACATAAAAATTCTTACTTTTTGAAAAAAAAACAATAGTTATCTGTTTTAGTGTCATAAATTTCTGTCGAATGGAATTTAAATTGCATTATTCTGTAGCGAATTAGCGATTTAATTATAAATAAATATACATTAGGGTGACAAACAAATGCATTGTAAAAAAACAAAAATAATGCTTTCAACCTTTTTTTTTGGTTCCATATAATGAAAAATTATATTGGTAAATTATGGCACTCAGTTTTGATACTACTTCAAGTAACATTCAGGTTCTTGTACCCTGCTTGAGAAATTAATTGGAAAATCTTTATTATACTCAGCCTGCCAATACCATGTTCATGAAGGGATTTTATCCCATGTTTACAAAACATGTTTTGGAGCATCTTCTGGTCTAGAGATTAAGTTGTTTCAACGATTTCGTGATCAGTGGATTAAACTTAATTCTGAATCATGTATTTAACTGATGCAGATCTCAAAGTTTATGGTTCGCTTGTATCATCAGCAGTAGATTTTGCTGTATATATGCTGAAAGGAACAAAACAACCTAGCGACGATTACAAAGAATTTTTGCAACTGTCGATAATTTTCTTAGGGGAAATTCCTCCAGGCCAAAGCGGAATAACTTTCCGTAGTCCTGGCGTTATGCACCAAGCATGATGGATGGCAAAAGCACTGAACTCTATTAAAATTTACTTGTTTCGACACCAATTTCATTTAACAAAAAAATGAAGAAAAAAATCTATGATTTTCGATTTTTTTTTATTTTGATTTACGTGGAAAATCGGTTTCGGGCTCCCATCTCTTCATCTGCTCCTCACAATGACCTGACTTTGATTAAGAAATTGAATAATTTCAAAATATTTCACAAAGAAGTTGCTGAATCTGCCTTTAAAACCATTGCATGACATTTATAGTATTTAACTGAAGACTTTGTGAGTCTCTCTTTTCAGCAACGATTTTGATAACCAAACTAAAGAAAAAATGTTGATTGCACTTGAAAAGCCAGAAAAAAAAACAGGTAAAAAGGCTTGAAGGCAAACGATTAATGAATAAAATTGCAAACATGAACTTAGATGACTTTGTAACAGAGAGATTAAAATATGTATTTGAAGTGCTTGAAATAAATAGTCATTCATGAATGAAAATCACCCAGCCTCGTGGAGTACAGCAACCGAATACAAGGAAGTATAAAATTGTTAATTCTATAAAAGTTGTAAATGATACAGCCGAAAGAGGGATGAAACTCATTTCAGATTATGCAAAAGTTTTAAGAAAAGATGAAACACGATTGCAATATATTTTGCAAACCGTTGAAGAACATCGACGTCAAATTCCAGATTTGCGGAAGTCTACAATTGTGAACGCATTAATGTAAACACACGAACAATCAACAGATGAAGTATTCTGAAATCAAACATTGTATAAAATCATTTAAATGACACTTAATTTGAAAAACATAATTAAAAGTTTGTATTAGAAAAAAAAATAAAAATGCGTTCTTTTTATCTTTTGTTTACCCTTAAATCTGATAATTTCAAGTTCATTGAGCAACCTCTAAATATAAAAATATCTTAATAATATTTTGCAAAGTGTATTTTTTCATTAAAAGAAAAGCAATAAAGGGTTGAGAATTCACTTTCGAGCACTTTGATTTATTTGTTTAATTTATTTATTTAATGTGTTTTGTTCTTTGATTGTTTATGTACTAGAAAAATAAAAAAAAAGTTTGCATTTCATTAAAAAAAATCAGGACCAACACTCCTTATCCATACAACGAAACATAAAAAACCTACCCCCCCCCCCAATCAAAACGTTATTAAATATAGGACCGATTCCTGTAGAATAGAGATATAAAATTATCAAAGCTAATCTTAACCTGTTTATTCTGTATGTTGGGGGCCACTTTAATTATTGTAACATAAATAGTCATTGAGCATGATATTCGTTGGGCTCCATTAAGAACTGCATAAGTGGGTGCGGGCATTAAGACGGCTTAGATCAAAAATTAATTATTCGTAAGCGTTTAGTAAATATATAAGTATGAGTAAAAAACTAAAGATTGTTGCTTTATCCGTTATTTTCAGAATGAATGAACAAATACCAAATGAAAAACCAATTGCGACTATAAAACAAAACTCCAAAAGGACAAGTACAAGACTTCAACAGGAAGTATTGAATTGTTTTTCTCGAGGCTCTAACAGGGAGATGTTCTGTGATTTCATTGTTGTAGTTGACGGTGTTAAGGTCCCATGTCACAGATTTGTACTCAACGCTTGTTTTGGATGTTTTGGTACTCTCTTGAGGAACGACACAATGGGGCGTAAAATCACGAGAGCCACGGTAAAGAGTGTCTCTCTAGAAACATTCAAATTAACGCTTGACATAATTTATAGCGGTTCTAATGCTTTGACTGAAAAAAACATGATTAAATTGTGGATTGCATCACATAACCTACATATAGAGTTTTTATTCGTTGAATGTGAAGATTTTATAATGAAAAATATAAATTATGAGAACTGGGACATTGTTTACTTTTATGCTAAGAGGATTCAATCATCAAAAGTTTCCCATTTGTTGTCAACTTCGTTTTGCGCAATTTCCTTGCTGTTGTTAGTTCTACAACCTTCATAAAACTCCAATTTGAAGATCTACTTAAGATCATACAAAGTAATCAGTTGTCTGTCGATGCGGACTCTCAGATTCAGGCAATTTTAAAATGGTGTGGAGAAGAAAGCGTAGATAAGACACAAAAAAGTGCAAATAATGAATTACAAAATAATTTACTCCATCTTGGATATTTGATGCAAGTTGTAGATCTGTCTAGGGTCAGTAAAAAGTGTTTGGCCAGTCTGTTGACCAACAAGATGATTCAACAAAACAAAGAAGCCATCTTGTTAGTAAACACGCAAACCGCTAGTCGGCTGTTCAATCCAAATGCTGGTAGAGTATATTCAGAGAATAGTACACAAAAAACAAATGTCCATGTGTCGCAAAATATTGTCTTCACTACTATACCACGTAGACCTATTCATTGTGGTTGTCAACCCGACATAAAAATGATCCTGTTAGGAATTGTGCTTTTTATAATAATGCTATTGTTGATTTCTCCAAGCAATGAGTATTATTTAAAAAAAGTTACAAGGCTTATAATTGACTTTATTTTATACGTTTTAAAAAAATAACATTCTACTAATTATCAAACAACAGTTGATTTGTGATTACATATGTTGTTGTTTTTTAACTAGTTCATGTGTCATACATGCATTGTATATGATATTATATTGTCAAGATCAGTAATAATATTTAGACTAGCCGTACCCCGCAAAGTCTTTGGCATAGAGATGGACGAATGCTCAGCTTTGAGATCTATTTTCTTGAACGAAATTAAAAATCTAATTTGTTGCTGTTTCTTTTCCTTACAACAACCTGCAATCTTTATTGATATATGTAAATTTTTAAGACTTAATTCAGCTTACCACAACTATTTTATGTTGTCTTTTGACTTAGTAAAGATAAGATTTTTCTACTTATGGCCTAGATTGTAGCTAATAATGTAATAAAGAGTTATAACAACATATATTAGATGTTTACTCATACAGTAAAACAATGATCGTTAAGTAATTTTTTTCTGCTGAAACACTAGAATTTATTATATTTTTTATTGATTCCATGACAATGATTACAAATAAAATTGAATTGAGTTGAAGTTATCATTCTATTTTTATGTTTATACCATTCCTACTATGCAATCTTTTTATAAGCTATTAATTTTATTAAAGTCACTCTCACTCTTGAAACCGTTGTGTATTCTGGATGACAAAATTTTCTTTTTACAATGTTTTTGTCAATTGATTAAACTCTTATGAAGCCCGAAGCGAATTACTTTTTAGAAATTGGTTTTATAAAGAGGGAAATAGCAGAATGGCTTCTCAATTTGTGCATGAGTTCATAAATGTGTAGAGTTCTGAAGTTTTTGTTTTTTTAGTCTGTTGTACTATTTTTTTTTACCAGTAAAGGAAATTCTTTTAATAAAACAAAGTATGGGAAAATATAAAATTACCGAATTTTAGGGTTTTGTTATTACTCTATGTACACCACTTATTAATGTATATTAACTATACAAAAATATAAAGATAAATATTTTTGACAATAAAAAGTATAAAATATTAGTAAATAAAAGACATAAAAACAAATAATAATTTCACATTGCTGCTTTTGCTTTCAGTCAATAAAGTGTATATAAATGTTTGTATGATCTAAGCTATTTCAAAGAGTTTTTTTTATTACATTACAATTATTATAAAAAAAAGCATTTTTTCCTTTTTATGCTAATTAAAATGTATTTTGTTTCAAATCATGAGTGAAGTCTGTATGGTTTTAGGTATTAATACATAAAATCTCTGGAACCTTTTATGACATTAGAAATTAAATTCTTTGAGTTTTCAAACAATTTTATGATGCAGTTTTGATAATATGAACAAATAATGACTTTTGAACAAAAAAGTTGTTTCCAAGATACCAAAGCCTACAAAAATTGTATTTTATTGATGTTTTTTTTTAATATTTTTGTAATTCAGAAAGCTTTTAGTTCAAATTAAAAACAAAGCGTCATGTGTCTAGCACAAGACACTTAGTTTATGTGGCATAATTGTGGTAAAATAATCAAAAATGAAGTTTGATGCCAAGTCTAATTTAGTTCAGAATCCAAGTTGTTCATTTTTTTATACCGGTTGTAATCATACATCATATGTTTGACTGTTTTTATTACACACTATACACAGTATTTAGTACTATATAGAGTAGGACAGCTGTAATCTTTCCAAGACGCAGATAAAAAAATGATAATTTTAAATTTCTTTTTCGGAATATATATATATATATATATATATATATATATATATATATTAGGGTGGGTCAAAAATTTTTTTTTTATTGAAACATTATTAAAAAGTTGTTACATCATGGTAGTACATGGAATATGTACAAATATTTGAAAAAAACATAGTTTTACTACTCCCAACTTTTGTTCGAAATTTTTACTATATTTACTATGAGTTTTTTGTGACTGAACATGTTAAATTTGTGAACTAGGTTATTCAAAAAAGAAATGATATGCATATAAAATTTGTGTTTTATCTTTATAACCTTTTTTATGAATAAATAATTAGTTCAGACAACTGGTATAAGCATTGCATCCATTTTTCTCTCAATATAACTGGTGTACCATGTATTCATTATCGGATCACGCATGGTTGTTTTATTTCATTTTGGATTAATTTTTCAATTATTTTATTAAGTTCTTCTATGAATATGAGTTCTTCTACAAGAAGTGCAACTGTACATTCTGTGTTTGGGTCAGCAGCTGAATTGTCTAAAAGACAACTTCCAACCAGTGAAGATGTTTTCAAGGCTGTTGGTGGATGCTTAAAATGGAACAATACAATCATAGCCTTCATTCACGAGCTCACGCAATAGCGCATGAAGTTAAACAATTATATGACCAGGCTAGTATCCCTACAAATGACATTACCAGTATAATTGTTCGAGTAAAAAGATGCAGATGTTAGGGATAGAGGAGACTGTAAATGTCCACAATCAGTAATAATTTATGTGCTTGAGTGGGCATTTTGGGTGGATCAAAAGATTGCAAGAAATATGTTCATAGACAATGTTGACAAGCAATCAAAAATATTACAAAATCGACAGAAAAGAAAACATTCATTGATGCAGGGTGGCGATCAGATAGGAACCACAAATAATAACGTCAATGATGAGAAAGATAATGATATTCCAGATCAGGATGCTGAAGATGATGAACTATTTGATGTAGACTTCTCCAGCGATGAGGAATGTGCCAAATAACAAAACAGATATCAATATGAAGCAGTGGATCGATGTAAACTAAACAATAGGGATACATGTCTTATCGTTAAAGCTGTGTTGAAGGACTTAAACATGTTAACACCATCTACAGCTCTGGATCCAGCAAAGATGCGTCGACATAGAAAAATTTGGAGAGATAGGGCAGCCAAGGAACATACTGATGAAAGCAAATATGGTTAACAAAAGCGAACAGGATTTTTGCGATCCATCTTGTCAAAGTGGGGCTAGAAACTTTTTCTATATGATATAACTGCTTCAGAACCTTGATACTGTTGATCAATCTATTATATTGCCTGTATTGGAAAATAACTGCTACTTTGCACATCCAGAAAACATTCTATTGGCTGCAGTTAGGACAATGATGAAGAAATTGGAAGGTATGCAATAAATAAAATCATAACAGCACGACATAGACCAGCTCCATGCAGAGTTTTCAACAAAAATGACATAATCCTGAATATTGCAGCTAAATCATATGATCAGATGATTAACTGGGATCTTTGTGCAGTGACATCCCCTCCTCTGCTGGAACATATTTGTGATGATGAACTTAAACGCAACAACCCAATCATACTGGATCAAATTCCCTGTCACTCTCAAGCTGTTGAAAGAGCAATTAAAGAAGTTACTGCTGTTAGTTTGAAAGTGTACGGACATTTCAAACTGTACGGACATAGCTCTCGACATGGGATGGTTTTGCAAACAAAGAAATCAAGGGATATTCTTCCGAAAATTGAAAGCAAAGCAAGTTTCCTGTGACAATCCATAAACAGTATTATTCATATGTACATTGTATATTTTGCATGAACGATTTATAGATTTGTACAATTTTATATTACTTATACCAAACATTCTAAATGTTGTAAAATGTCATACATTGGGGGGTACCTGGGTCAAAGCAAAATCTTTTTTATTATTTAAGTTTAAGACATTTTAATATCTTAGTAATAATATAGTAGATTTAAAAAAAAAAAAGATTAACATATTGAAATTTGTGGGTGCGGCATGCCGCCATCTTGAAATTTATGACCTTTTTGTGGCAAATATTTCTGAAATATTTATAGACTGTTTCATATACAATGTACATTTTTATAATCAGAAAAGCTTACTTTAGGGAATGTCAAAGTACTTTTTTGATAATGTAATAAATACATTTTTTATGAATTTTAAAAATTTTGTATGGTGAAAATAAGCAAAAAATGCTAATTTTGAAAATTAAAAAAAAAAAAAGGACTTAAAATTTCTTGAAAAGCCTCTGACATTCTATAAATGCCCCTCTTCTACATAAAAATTAGAAGTTTTATCAAAATCTGACAGGTGGTTTTTGAGATTTTCTTGCCATAGTGAAGCAAAATGTCAAAAAAAATTTTTCAGAGAAAAATGACTTTTAAGTTTTTTAATTATTGAAGTTTCTGAATGAGTAACATTCTGAAAATACATTTTAATTGATCTAAAAAAAATTTTTTCTGCAATATAATTAATTCGTAGTTATTATTGACATGTTTTAGTATCTAAAAATAAAAAAAAAAAATTTTTTTTTTTTTAGACATAGTGCTTTTTTTTCGCCCCGTACCCCTTTGAACTAAAAGTTGGGAGTGGAAGACATTATCTGATTTTTACAAATTTTACATTTTTACAATCAGTAGGACCATAGGCAACTTTTTGAATATGTTTCATATTCCCAACTCCAAAAAAAATTTTTTTGACCCACCCTAATATATATATATATATATATATATATATATATATATATATATATATATAATATTTTCCGTATATATAGGCCCTATATTTATCAAACTAGAGAAAATGTGATACCTGGTTACAAAGTAAATAAATTACTTGATTACTTAAATTTGTTTGGGTAAGTGAAGTCAATTTACGAGAATTTTTAACGGAATAGGCCTAGCGTACGCGATTTAAAAAAAAAACAACGCACATAGCAGTGTGATAGGTCTAAAATCGGCCCGATAACGCCAGACATATGTAGGATGACAATCGTGCTACACCTGTTCAGATTATGCAACACCACTTCATTGCTGGGTCAACCAGCGATGCTTAGTACAAATGATACACGAAAGGTATGCCCAGAATTGTCTTTACAGCTTAATGTAAGTTGTTTTCTTTTATTTTCATTCGAATGATACTATTTTTGCATCATTTGTTTTACAATGGATACAGCTGTTTTCTGTACTGAAGGTAATACATTTCTGGCTGAATAGGATGAGTTTTAGGAAATTTCACCAACATTATGATAACCTTTACAGATGGGCGATAACTCTGAGAGCCCATTACCGGTACTTATATTGTCTGTTATTACAACACTTTCTTCTTATGCTGACATCATTGTACTTTAAAGAAATACCAGAGTCTGTATTTTGTTCTTACGACTACTGTATAGTTTACAGACGGAACATATTTTTTGATCAATATTAAATGTGAAAATTTATGTGTTATTTCTCTCAAATAGAGGACATTTTCTAAAAGTCTTTTGATACATTTCTTGTTACATATTCTAAAAAAAATATTGACTATTTCCATCATCAGCTATTGGTTCTCATGTATTTAAAAAAAAATCCCAAAATGTTAAACATTTTTTTTTAATATGTGCAAATACTGCAATTTTCCTAACCATGTGTTCGCTTCATAGATTATAAATGTATTCACTATTTAAGAGAAGCTTAAACGATTTAGATGATGATTAAGCTTGCAATATGTTTCACGTTGATATTATTATCTCTATAAGTGATTCAGTTGAATTGATGTGAATTTTTCAAAATTGTCATTTTTAGTGATTTTATCTCCCTTGACAAAATAGACGAAAAAGAAATGCTTAAAATCAAAAAGTGAAAAGTTATTATTTATTTAAAGCAGTAAAAAATTTGACATCTCTCTATGGCTTATCTATAATACAAAAAATCAATTCCTGCTCTGTATGCGTATGTCACACAAAGATGGCGGCAACATTTACATATACTGCATACGATTCATACACTGCCTGAGTTTAAGGTTGATCTCATATCATACTTTTATTAAATATTGTTTAGAAATATTATGGTGTATTGCTTTCATCTCCACCACGGCCACGGAAGCATTAAGACAGACGTGAGGGAACTCCCTAGACAAGAGAACATCCCGAAGTTCTATTTAGAAATAGAACCCGGGATAAGTGCCGGGCGCTGCCGTGCCCAGTTATATTTCTTTTTTAAGAAGCCTAATATTTTCTTCTGCCTCTGTGGCCTCAACTGATTGATGGAATTTTTTTTTAAGTTGAAGGGCAGATGGAAGCTACACAACGATTTTATCTATTTCTATTATACTTTATCACACATAATATCAATAAAATATTGCACTCTGTTATTATTCAAAACGAAATGTTTGTTATTATTCAAAACGAAATATCTGTAAAGTATAATAAACGTAAAAGGAGACTTAAAATTTCAATTATATTTTTGGTATTATGGAAGTTCACCAGGTTGTAGTTATTTCTCAGTACGATATATTGTACTATAAAACAATGAGTATAACAGTAAATATACCATCTGCTATACATGGAGCGAATCGCTTAAATGGCAAGCACTCACTCAAGTCACTCTTTTTTTTAAATACGTCACGTTGAACATCAAATAACATAAAATGAAGAACTCTTGGGAAAAGAGTCCTTAAAAATATTATGAATGAATTAAGATTTATTAATGACTATTATCAAACGACGGGTCGACTTTTCTAAAAAATTTTTATTTTTTTTTTTTTTGAAATAATGTGGACACAAAAAAAAAATAGCCTTCCCAATATATCTTAATACATAATCACGATAGATAACAGACGGCCATTTTTCGAACAGCAAGGCTCGTCCATTTTTCAATACAATAAAACTCAGCTGTCAACAACCACAAAACAATTGTGAGCGAGTGATGAACGGCAACTCAAACTACAAAAAGTCTGCTTAATGATAGAATCACTAACGTTTACATTAAGTTTTTTGTTCCCTCATTTTATTAAATATTTTATTAAAAATACCAATTTATTCAATATTTACTTAAAAATACAATTTTATTAAATAGTTTCTTTAAAATACCATTTTATTAAATAAGTGTTTTTAGCCCGTCGAACGACGGAATTTTATATTTTATTTGCGACTATATTTCGTGGTGTGTATCCTCTTCCGGGTCGAAAGCAAATCACGTGATCGGTTAGGTCGGAAGCTGTACCCTGCAAAGCCTTTGCTTTTGTAAAGCTAGTGCTGAACCTAGGGGTTTGGGGGCCCGGGGGCTTGGCCCCTGTATTTTGACATTCGATACCATGACATGAGATTATGTACTTAATATTTAATGTAAAAAAATAATGTTGGGGGCTCCCCTCAAGCTGGGGCCCGGCGGGATTTTCGGTTTTGAACCCCCCTCACCCCACCCTAGGTACGCCTCTGTGTTCAGCTTTGATACATATTTTCAAAATATTTTTTTTGTTTTTAAGCTATGAAATAATTAAAAATCAAATTAATAGTTGTTACTTTTTCTTACAACATCCTAAAAGATAAATTATTTCAATTAAAAAAATGTCAAAGATATCTAATTAGTTACTTTTCATTAAAACAGCTAAAATGATATATTCTAAAAAAATAAAACAATAAAAAAAAATATGTCCCTGAGAGGAATCGAAACTGGATAGTCAGCATAAAACAAAATTAATCCCAAGCTGCTTACCCATTCAGCCACCACGTCAGACGATGTAAAAGACAATTTTAATGTAGCCTACTATTTAAAAAAAAATTGCTCAATTATATTGACTTTGCTATTTACGAACGCGCTCGCTATAGTCTTATTGTTTACGTTTGACGATGTTAAAATGCTATCAGTTGTAATAAAAACTAAAATAATTTGAATTGATATTATATATTATTATTATTATTTAATATTTGGGACTTTTACATTTCATAATAAAAAAAAAACTACAGAAACTATTTAAAGCTGTAGATTTTTCAAAAAGAAATATCGAATCGAGGACGCGAGCAAGACGCCATTTTGAGTTTTTGTTTTTGCTGGTCAAATACTATTGAACAGATAACACACGCTGCCCAATTATTATATATGATGATGATATGGTTGCATGCGCAAATTATGTATAGTAGGATGTTAGATTCAGAGTTTAATCGTTGGAGGTTGTTTTTGTTAAGATTGTGTATCCATTATGGATACACAAATTATTATGTCATTACTGTCACTATGACAATTATTTTCGTAGGGATGAACTATATAAAATATGAACTTTATTTGATGTATTATTAGGCGACCCCCTATACTTTAATGTATTTTGGCTACACCATGCTATACAATAGGCTTTGGGGCCACTTTGAGTATATAGGTATGTTTTTTTTTTTGCATATTGACTGATTGTTAACGCGCTAAAATATATCTATCACCATTTTCAACTCTAACTACGTGCATACAAGCCGGTCCGGGAACTTGGCCTTTGTTTACTTTTTATGACAAATTATGTGTAGCTATACGTTAAATGCGTTTATTTTCTGTAGTTTTTCCATTTATGGCATCCAGAAATGAGACTTTCAATTAAAAAAAAATTAGAACTTTTTAGTAGCTCACAAAAATTTTATTTTGTAAGATATAGCTCACTTATAAATTAGCTATCCACTTTCTTAGAATACCGAGTTGTTTTCAATTAAACAAAAATGATGGGAAATTAGTTTGGAAATCGGTTTGGACTACTTGGGAATAAACATCCAAAGTAACTTTGGGATGATTTCATATGAGCAAATATATTAAGATACAATTTATTTTGTTAGTGTTTTATATAATAAGCTGTATGTGAGTTTTTCTTATAGTATATCTATGATTTTTGGATTTTATTTTTTTGCTTTTTAATCACACATTTTACATTTATTTGAGCTATATTCCATAACATAAGCTAGCACCATTTACTTGGACAGTATAATTGAACTTTTTTTTTCTTTAAAACCCTGTTGCCCCTATATTGCCACTCCATGGAAAGGGGGGAGGGGGAATTATAAAAGAAGTTGTATACATTTTTTAAACTAATTATTCTTGAGTTTGTAATTGAAATAGTTTAATTTAAAGATTATTTAAAAATGTATTTATATAAAATGAAAATACAGGTATGTGCAGCTTAGAAATGATCCTCTCCAGTAACATTTTCAAATGGCTGTGAATTCTTTGTTGACATTGCCTTCATTGTTGACATTGCCTTCATTGTTGACATTGCCATCATTGTTGACATTGCCTTCATTATCAACCCAGAAGTATAGATGCTAGTCACCAGATACAGTAAAACAATTACCATGGAAAAAGATAGGCAATCACTTAATTGTAAGAAAAAAATATAAATTTAATTAAAATGTTTCATAATAACTTAAATACAAAATATGTTTTTTCAAATATTATTTTTCCAGAAATATTGCGTATATTTTGCACTTTATTGTGCATTTTCTTTTTCTTTTGTGTGACTCTTCAATAAGTTAAATATTTTGTAGAAGGCTCTGCCATTTCTATTAGAACAAAGCGTCTCTTTCCTGTGTAAATAATTTCAATGTCTGTTTAAGAAGAAAAAAAAATCATCATCGCCTGTTCAATACTAATGTAAAGTCAGTTCAATTGTATGGAGTTGAGACCTGGAGGATTACGAAGACCACCACTAAGCGAGTCCAGACGATTATCGACAGCTGCCTTATGAAAGTTCTTCAAATACGATGGCCTGACACCATCACCAATGCCAGCCTTTTAGAACGAACCGGTCAAGTTTCAATGGAACAAGAGATCAGGAAGAGGAGATGGGGCTGGATAGACCACACATTACGTAAGCCAGCAAGTAACATCACTAGGCAAGCATTGAGATGGAATCCTCAAGGAAAAAGAAAGAGAGGCCGGCCAAGAAACACCTGGAGGCGAGAATTTGAAGCGGACATCACCAGGACGGGGTTCAGCTGGAAGCAGCTGGAGAGAATGGCTCAGGACAGAAGTCGCTGGAGATCTTTAATTGGTGGCCCATACCCCGATAGGAGTGACAGGCAATGATGATGATGATGATGATCTTCTGGCCGTTTTCAAATTTACTACTGAATCCACTACCGACTTATTAGAATGTACATTTGTTCGCCTTTCATTTCAAGATACATCAGTTTTAATGGGGTTAGCCTCAAGAGTCTCAATAGACTAATCCAGGTCAACATATCATTTGGTTTTGATGATCAAGCAGTTTTGTTATAGTTTCATGAAATTGTTGTTTTTTTTTAGAATAATCATCTTCAACATTTTCATTTAATGACATCACATTGGAAGTAGTTTTTGAATAAATTTGTTTAAGTGTATCTTTTTATTATTTTTACAATTCTTCTGTGCCATAGCAAAGTACTTGTAAAGATGCTAGGATACTATTTTTTATTTTTTTAATTATTTTTTTTTTGGGAGAAGAAATGATACTTAATTATTGTAAAAGGATACATATGGTCAACTGAAAACGAATCAAACATTGTACTAATGCAAACTGTTACTACCCATTGTACACACCATTACCGTTCATAGAATATATTTTGTAATATAAATAATACAAAGTCATCCGATAAAGGTAAACAAAATGTTTGATGCTGTGTCTGTGATCCTGTTATTTACAATGTTGACAACTTGCAATTTTTTTATTTTTCTGTGTGAGTCCATTGTTTTGTTCGGTAAACCCCCAGCCAATGTTATAATGGTGCACGGTACCATATAAAGAGTGTGGTTGTTGGTTTGGGGTATCCACCAAGCATTCAGCTGCTTGTGCGTTCACCAATGCAACGGCTTGTTTGTTGTCTTGAATAACTGTATTGGTCAACAGGTTGGCTAGATATTGTTTACTGACATTTTTTAGACTGACAGCTTGCATCATGTTTCCAAGACAAACTTGTCTGTAATTCTTCTCAAGACTTGGTTTCTTTTCCTTACATTCTGCTCCGCACTATTTTAAAATAGCCTCCATCCGGAAATCCGCGCAAACTGGCAATTGTTTATTTTGTAATATTTTTATGACATCTTCATATTGAAGTTTAATAAAGTTCTCTGAATTCACAACAGAGAAGAAATTTTTCACCATAAAGCTGTAAGCGAACTCAAGAACATTTTTTGACTGAAGTGATTCTGCATTACAGTAAACTGTGTACCAATTTTTCGAATTGATATTTTTCAAAACAAAATCTTCACATTCTGACATTAAAAATCCTATCTGAAGTTGATGGCCAGCGTTCCACATCTCCATCATATTGTCTTGAGTTAAAACATCAGAACCGCTGTAAATCGCATCGAGAATCAATGAAAAGATTTCTATAGAAATTCCTTGAATGTTGGTTTTCTTTGAGTTTCCGAATTGGAAAAGAGTCTCAAAAAATCCCGAACAAGCATTGAGAACAAATTTATGACATGAAAATTCAACATTATCTATCATTACGGTGAAGTCACAAAACATTTGTCTATTTGACCCTCGACTGAAACACTCAAAAACTTTTTGTTGAAATCTCGGATTAATCTTTTTTGAAACATCTTGCTGTACTTTTACTTCATTTAATTTCTGTGAGTCATCTTGATCATAGATTCTCATTTGTCTGATTCTTCCACTGAAAAATAAAATAGAATTTGTTTTTACAGAAGTATTTTTACTAATTTTATTTGTTATAGTAAGTTGTATTTTAATTTTTCGTAGAAAAAAATAAAAAAAGTTTAAATGGGTGAATGTTATCTCTCGTTATGTGGAGCACTGGAGCTCATTGAAGTTACTTAAACTGTTCCAAACAATAACTAAAAGTTGCATGTGAGTTTCGGGCCATATTTGGCTCAGAATTTTGACCGGCGGCCGTTGTTGACCTAAGCTAATATTAAACGAAGACTTAAACGTCCAGTGATAGAAACGTGTAGTGAAATAAACGTCCAGTGATAGAAACATCTAGTGACATAAACGTCCAGTGATATAAACGTCTAGTAAAATAAACGTCCAGTGATAGAAACGAGTAGTGACATAAACGTCCAGTGATATAAACGTCTAGTGACATAAACTTCCAGTGATAGAAACGCCTAGTGACATAAACGTCCAGTGATAGAAACGTCTAGTAAAATAAACGTCCAGTGATAAAAACGTCTAGTGACATAAAAGTCAAGTGATAGAAACGCCTAGTGACATAAACGTCCAGTGATATAAACGTCTAGTAAAATAAACGTCCAGTGATAAAAACGTCTAGTGACATAAAAGTCAAGTGATAGAAACGCCTAGTGACATAAACGTCCAGTGATATAAACGTCTAGTAAAATAAACGTCCAGTGATAAAAACATCTAGTGACATAAAAGTCTTTAAGTGATAGAAACGTCTAGTGACATAAACGTCCAGTGATAGAAATGTCTAGTGACATAAACGTCCAGTGATAGAATCGAGTGACTGGCTCGGCCCGAGTCGTACTTTGCCCATGGCTGCCCCAGACAATTTATGAGAAAAACAATTTTTTTTTGTTTCCTAGTTATCAAGTCGCATAGTCAGAGCCGCAACGTACTATGACGTAATGGGATTCGAATTATCCGGGCAGCCTCTTAGGAACAAAATCTTCAAATTAAAACATTTATCCATGCCATTAAACTCATATATCATATAACTCATAATATAATTCTGTAAACATTTTTTCTTAATTTCTGATGCCATATATAATACAAACTTAAATATGCTATAACTCAACTAATTGCTCACTGAAATGTTTTATGAGTTAAAATTCTTAACGAAAAATTATAAGAAAATACGACAATAAACTACAACAACAGAATTGTTCCAATTGTCAGCTAAACATTTAAATAAACCCGTGAACTCTGGGGTCGTGACTGTCAGGGTTCGTAAAAAAAAAAAAAAGAAACCCTCCCTACATACTACCCCACCCCCATCCCTACATACTACCCCTCCCCCATCCCTACATACTCCCCCTCCCCCATCCCTACATACTACCCCACCCCCATCCCTACATACTACCCCACCCCCATCCCTACATACTACCCCACCCCCATCCCTACATACTACCCCTCCCCATCCCTACATACTCCCCCTCCCCATCCCTACATACTCCCCCTCCCCCATCCCTACATACTCCCCCTCCCCCATCCCTACATACTCCCCCACCCCCATCCCTACATACTACCCAACCCCCCCATCCCTACATACTCCCCCACCCCCATCCCTACATACTCCCCACCCCCATCCCCACATGCTACCCCCACCCCCATCCCTACATACTACCCCACCCCCATCCCTACATACTCCCCCCACCCCCATCCCTACATACTCCCCCACCCCCATCCCTACATGCTCCCCCACCCCCATCCCTACATGCTCCCCCACCCCCATCCCTACATGCTACCCCACCCCCATCCCTACATACTCCCCCACCCCCCCATCCCTACATACTCCCCCCACCCCCATCCCTACATGCTCCCCCCACCCCCATCCCTACATACTCCCCCCACCCCCATCCCTACATACTACCCCCACCCCCATCCCTACGCACTCCCCCACCCCCATCCCTACATACTCCCCCACCCCCCCCCTACCTACGCCTCCCCCACCCCCATCCCTACATACCCCCCCCACCCCCATCCCTACGCGCTCCCCCACCCCCATCCCTACATGCCTCCCCCCCCCCGTCCCCTACATGCTCCCCACCCCCATCCCTACATGCTCCCCCCCCCCCCCGTCCCTACATGCTCCCCCACCCCCGTCCCTACATGCTACCCCCCCCCGTCCCTACATGCTCCCCCACCCCCCGTCCCTGCATGCTCCCCCCACCCCCGTCCCTACATACTACCCCCCCCCCGTCCCTACATACTGCCCCCACCCCCATCCCTGCATGCTCCCCCCACCCCCGTCCCTACATGCTCCCCCACCCCCCGTCCCTGCATATGCCTCACCCCCTCATCCCTGCACATGCTCCCCACCCCCCGTCCCTACATGCTACCCACACCCCCATCCCTACATGCCTACCCCACCCCGTCCCTGCAGCACTGCCCCACCCCCGTCCCTACATACTGCCCCACCCCCCATCCCTACATGCTCACCCACCCCCCATCCACTACATGCTCCCCCCACCCCCCGTCCCCACATGCCCTGCCCACCCCCGTCCCTACATACTCCCCCACCCCCCGTCCCTACATGCTCCCCCACCCCCATCCCTACATGCTCCCCACGCCCCCCCCATCCCTATGCTCCCCACCCCCATCCCTACATACTACCCCCACCCCCGTCCCTACATGCTACCCCCACCCCCACCCCTACATACTCCCCCACCCCCGTCATCCTACATCTCCCCACCCCCATCCCTACATGTCTCCCCCACCCCCCCGTCCCTACATGCTACCCCCACCTCCACGTCCCTGCATTACTCCCCACCCCCATCCCTACCTTACTCCCCCACCCCCATCCCTACGCATACTACCCCACCCCCCATCCCTACATACTCCCCCACCCCCCATCCCTACATACTCCCCCACCCCCATCCCTACATACTCCCCCACCCCCCCATCCCTACATACTACCCCACCCCCATCCCTACATACTACCCCACCCCCATCCCTACATACTGCCCCACCCCCATCCCTACATACTACCCCCACCCCCATCCCTACATACTCCCCCACCCCCCATCCCTATACATACTCCCCCACCCCCATCCCATCCCTACATTACTACCCCACCCCCATCCCTCATTTTCAACACAGCCTCCCCCCCCAATTTACGTCATCTATAGCAAGTAGTCAATATACCGAATCACAGTCACACGTGCTGAGGGCTGATCTCAGAATGATGCGAAATATCACATCTCTGGTCCAATCCGACTTACACCAACCGAGATCACGAGTGTAGTACCCCCCCCTTCCCCCCAGCAGACACCACCCACAGCGGCAAAATTCCCAAATTATTTCTGGAAGGAGATTAAGATCGAATTTAAGTCGATATTATTGATATTATTGATAGGCCTATATTTACGATTATCTTGTCCTTGGTTTAAACACAATATTAATTTGTGAGATCAAGTCTGTCAACACAATAGTACCAATAGGCGTGTTCCAATTTTTTTGTTTTACCTAAATTATGAATGGGCGCTCGACCACTGTGGTTCATATTTTGTTTGTTTTAATTCTGCTATAAATTGTGTGTCTGGCGCGAGAATGAAAAAAAAAAAGAATGAAGATACGGCCAGTCTTGACCTTGGGCTACAACTATTAATTTTGTTTGTTTTACCGGGTAAGATAAGTTACATATTGATGTAAAGTTAAGAAAAAATTGACATGTGACCTTTGTGCTTTTGTGATTGGTTTAAAAAAAATCCACAATTTTTTAAATATATTTTTTAATCCAGGTATTATATATTACATTTCATAATAAAATAGTGGGCTAATTATTACATTATGTACTAAAAGTGGGCTTTTCGTCTGCTGGGGGTTTTGTCCGTGGGGTTTTTTGTTTGCGGGGGGGGGGGTCCGGATATCGAGATCACAAATTACTTGGGAAGGTTGTCCGGATATCGAGATCACAGATTAATTAGAAAGGTTGTCCGGATATCGAGATCACAGATTACTTGGGTTGTGTGTCCGGATATCGAGATCACAGATTACAGGAGTGGGTGTCCGGATATCGAGATGACAGATTACTTGACTCTTAGAAGCTACTTTATTGCAGGAGGCTCTAAATATATATTAAAGTGTCCGCCTGTCCCTTCCCTCCCCATCTGATACGTAACACTTGATAACAACTTTCGTTTTCTAAGACCTTGTCCACAGAATGTTTATCCTGTTTATCTTTGACCCAAATTTGAAAAATGATGAAATATAATTTAAGCGTCAAAAACACTAAAAACAAAATATAAGGAAACATGTGGAATTACATCAAAGAAAATACTTACGATACATTCATTTTAAAGAATAGTATCAATGTTTGAAAAGGAAATCCACTTCAAATAGATCACAAAAGAGAAAGATAAATATGTCTACAGGTTACACAACATTCAGGGAAAATCCGATCTTTATTTAAACAAACAATCGAAGTCTGAAAAAAACACTAACATAAAGGAGTAAATTAATAAAACTGTAGATGACTTTTAAAAAATCGTTCTGCATTCTGTAAGAAGTAGCATAGATATATTAATTATTCTGTAGGAAATACCATAGATATATTATTCTGTACGAAGTACCATATATATATATATATATATTATCTATGGGAATCACTGAAGCTGAGTGCGCACATCTTTAATATTGCAATCTAATAAGCAACTGAAGTAAATTTTGATGGTGAAATTTCATTTTTATTGGCCTACAAACTAAGTAGATTTTTCTCCATAAGCTTGTAGTAATTCAATAACCTTTACACTCATCCACTATGTATTAGAGTGTTTCAAAAAAAATTTTTTTTCAAATTTAACCGCATAGGGCATTAATGGATGAGGATTGATGTATTAGGTAACCAGTAAACATTTCAGTCAAAAAGATTGACATTAACAGACTGCTCAAATGGTCTCTTTTTTAGGCATATTCGTAAGCCTATATGATGCAATTTTTGAGTGGATTTTTTAAATTGTCTTTGTAGTGTACTATTACTGAAATTAAAATTGTTAATTCCGCATTATTCATTCTGCAATTTACACTGCTGTGCGTTCTTTTTCTTTCAGATTTCAGATTTAGAGTTCAATTTTAATAATTAATATGGCATCTGTACCTCAAAAGACTTTCAAAACTAGATCTGAAATCGATGTCTGGTTAATTGGTCAACTGTTAGCATCTCTTGATTTAGTCACTTGTTCTAACAGCCTACCAACTATGGGGCTCATTCTGGGTCGTTTATTTTATTACTTGAAGAGTCGGAAGCTTACTCTCTCTGAAAGTTGCTCAAACGTGATCGATGAAGTTTTTGCTATATGGTTTATAGCGCACATCCCAACGACACAGAAACCCAATGCTGTTGCCAAGCTGAAAGCATTGTACAAGAGATATGTTAAGCTTGGCAAGAACAAAGGCTGTCGAAGTAATAGGCAGATTGAGTTGGAAGTTGAATTTTCCCAGCTGATGAATCAACTATTTGATGTTGCACATGACAGGTGTAATGAAATCCCGAGTTTAATCAAAATACAAGAAGGCATTGCTTTCCTTGAAGATCAGAGAGGGGATAGGGAAATGGTAATTTGTCATGAAGATTTGAAATTTAAAGAACAACAGACGGGGATAGGGAAATGGTAATTTGTCATGAAGATTTGAAATTTAAAGAACAACAGACAAAGAAGCAGCGCCGGGAGGCTGAAGAATTCCGGAGAAAAGAAAAGGCATTAAAGGAAACAGGAGATGTGAGGTCATTTTCTGCCCGTGAATGCGAATGAATCTGACGAGCCTGATGAGACACTGGGTATCATTACTTCAACCAGGTATCGGGATTATCTTGATGCGGAAATCTCAATGAGCAAGCATCATCTAGGTAGTATTGAAAAACATTACACTACCGCATCATCATCATCATCTCAATCGCAAACACACATCAATAAACGCCGTATTGTTGACGATCCACTCTTTGTTGCCAGTCTTGACAGGACTAAAACAACACCTCGTGAAGCGATGCACATAGTTGCTCCTGCCCTTACTGCTGCTGGTGTCAACATTGACACAGTATCACTGTCAACAAATACTATATATAGAACTAGAAAAAATGTTCGCCAATCATGGTGGACATGTTTGTAACTCAATGGTGGGCATGTTTGTAACTCAATGGTGGGCATGTTTGTAACTCAATGGTGGGCATGTTTGTAACTCAATGGTGGGCATGTTTGTAACTCAATGGTGGGCATGTTTGTAACTCAATGGTGGGCATGTTTGTAACTCAATGGTGGGCATGTTTGTAACTCAATGGTGGGCATGTTTGTAACTCAATGGTGGGCATGTTTGTAACTCAATGGTGGGCATGTTTGTAAATCAATGGTGGGCATGTTCTCATTGAGGTAGAAAGATACAAATTCTAAAAAAAAAAACTTCCTTTCCATTAACATTGTTCTGTACGTTATTATTGTTTTCTTGCTCGCACCATTTTAAAATGGACTTTTAGTCTTCAGTTGACATCAACGGACATCAGTGGACATCAGTGGACATCAGTTGACATCAGTGGACATCAGTTGACATCAGTGGACATCAGTTGACATCAGTGGACATCAGTTGACATCAGTTGACAATATTCTACTGTGTGTGATGAACAGATGTTCTCACTGAGACAACATTCTACTGTGTGTGATGAACCCCCCTGCTCACTTAACAATTATCTACTTTGTAGATCTAGAAAACATAATCATATATCTGCTCCTCTAAATAAGTTCATGGTTATATCTGTTTACTAAGTAGGTCCAAAGAAGCGATTGCATTCTATTGAATCAGTTCGGAAATGTCGGTAATTGAGATCAAAAGGTCACGACCTTTAAGTTGTGAGGTAGATGATACACAAGGTTTATTGAATTAAGTTAACAGCAAATAATATATTCTTATATGGGATAATGGTGACATGTACTTACTGGGAGATGGAGAACACATTCGACAATGGTTGTGTGAGGGGTGGGGGTTACATTTGCTGCGGCCACAGTTAGACTGAGACGGTCGTAGAGTGTCATAGATTGTGGACGTAGTAGTTTGATGAGATCTGTATAGTCGATGTAGAGTGTGGAGGTAGTAGTGTGATGAGATCTGTATAGTCGATGTAGAGTGTGGAGGTAGTAGTGTGATTTGATATAAAATTGGAATATCTTTTTATAACAATAATTTGTGGTACCCTTGTTTAAAGATTGGTTTAAATTCCTTTATTGTCATTATTTTAATAAGCTCTCCTGTATTAGTATGAATTCATCGGTGTTTAGGATCTGAGTTTGTCCAAGCGCGAAAGGGTTCTATATTTAGTTGGGAATATCCAAGTGAAGAATGTCTTCAAATCATTGGTTCAGGTCTGCATGAAGAACCGTTAAGTGTTGACAGTAAGCAAGCTGATCATAAAATTTATTTTGAAATTTCGAAATATTTCGAATCTGAAAACATTATCCTCTTTCCAAGTTTTGTTTGCACAGAAAAAGTGTTGCCACAAACGTAAGCTAAAAGTAAAGCTTCGTTTCCTGGTAAAGTGGACTATTCAAGCTGTATAGAAAATTCAGAAGTTTTTAAGTAATAACATAAAGAATTTTCTACGAACTGAGCCAATTCTTCAATACTTCTTAGTACTGTACTCATTGGAATTCTTTTTATAATATCTAAAGCTGGTTTGTGCAAAATTTTGAGTATTACCTCACTTACAGCTGAGAAAATAAGTTCTTCACCAATAGTATGCGACTTTCCGGACCTTGCAATCAATAAAGAAATGTTATAAGAAGCAGCACGCAGTCCATCATCATCTCGCTTAGATGTTTTCCCTATGAGTTGTTGCAGTGACGATATTTTCTAATATTTTTCTCTGACTGACTGAGAAAATTAGTTTATACACTTGTATCTGCATAACATAGAACTTAATTCGATGTTCGATGCACAACTGTTTTATAGTCTATGTATATATTGTAGGCAAGTGCATGCAGCGGCGTCATTCCTTTCCTGTATAAAGTATAAACGTGTTTTTGGCCGTCTGTCTCACACCGCGCCATGCTTGTTATTAATTTAATTGGTGTGCACTACTTGTTTATTTAATGTTTTTTATTCTGATTTCCATAATGATAAAAATAGATCATAATTTTACTATTTTATATTAAACCTTTCACGGACCACCTAAAGTTGTTCATGGACCACCAAATGAATTTTAATTTTCCACGGACCCCCTGAATGATGCCAGGGACCACTTTGGGAATCACTGATATAGAGTGTGGAGGTAGTAGTGTGATGAGATCTGTACAGTCTATGTAGAGTGTGGAGGTAGTAGTGTGATGAGATCTGTATAGTCTATGTAGAGTGTGGAGGTAGTAGTGTGATGAGATCTGTATAGTCTATGTAGAGTGTGGAGGTAGTAGTGTGATGAGATCTGTACAGTCTATGTAGAGTGTGGAGGTAGTAGTGTGGTGAGATCTGTATAGTCTATGTAGAGTGTGGAGGTAGTAGTGTGATGAGATCTGCATAGTCTATGTAGAGTGTGGAGGTAGTAGTGTGATGAGATCTGTACAGTCTATGTAGAGTGTGGAGGTAGTAGTGTGATGAGATCTGTATAGTCTATGTAGAGTGTGGAGGTAGTAGTGTGATGAGATCTGTACAGTCTATGTAGAGTGTGGAGGTAGTAGTGTGATGAGATCTGTACAGTAGGGTGATAACTATTTTCATTTTTTTTCGTAACGAAACTGAAACATTCGAGGAACAATTATATGTAGATGACAGTAGCAACATTAATTTTTTTTTTAATTGAAAAAAGTTCCCCCACCCTTTTAATTTTTGTTTTCTCATATCGCGCAGTTTGACGCTTGGTTTTGATTTCACACTGAATTATTATATATGACTTTCTAGACTGCTTTTAAGCACATTTCAGTCGACTGTTTCCATTTGTTCATGAACAAGACATTTACTATACTCAACTTCCCTCATCTTCTAAACAGAAGAGGCATCCGAGAATTCTATCTGTTGAAAAGCTAATCAAACTCACATGGATGCCGACAAACCGTCAAATTCTTGGAAACTTCACTTTTCTGTTCAATAGCCAGAAACGGCGACTGGATCGAATCAAAATTATGATCACTGATATAGAATTGCTCTGGAGGGAAATTCAAGACTTTCCACTATTATCCAGCACACTAATCAGAATGAAACTCAATGGTCTAATTGATTTATATGACAAAAACAAAAAGAAACTATCTGATAACACTTTCTTAGTTATTTGATGTCACCAACGTTAATGGAGAATGGAAAAGCACAGAGGATAAAGAGCTCTACCAGAGGCAAGTTAACAGTGGAGGAAAGATTGGTTATTCAATGGTCAAACAAACCCCTTTGGAATCATTCCACCCAAGTAAACGAATCCAACTATCAAAAATTCAATCTCAAGCCAGCTTTTCTCAATCACAACCTACAAAAACACAGACAACTGTCTCACAACATGCCCAAACACATACAACTGTCTCAAAACCTACACAAACACACACAACTGTCTCAAAACCTACACAAACAAACACAACTGTCTCATAAACTACACAAACACATACAACTTTCTCAAAATCTTCGGATTCTGAAACCTCTGCTTCTTCACCTGAGTCGCCAACTATTTCTTAAACGTCATCTTCTGAATGCAAACCGAAATACCAAAGAGCAAGCACTAGAACGGCGGGTTTACTAGTACTGAAAAACATTTCCACACATAAAGCACATGACGTTCTTGCAACCATTGCTGAACAGGGTCATGATGTGCCGGTTCCAAGTCAGGCGGGTGTCTGGAAATGAGTAATCTCTGAAGGACGGAAAATGAAAACTAAAATTGTTCAAAAACTTCAAAGCAAAGATCCCTATTGTATCCAGTTTGATGGTAAAAGAGTGCAAGGGGAAGAGAATCAAGTAGGGTGCTGAAAAAGATGACAACCGAAATCAAACTCGGTATTCTCAAATGTGAGAGTGGTTCTGCCGCGGCCATTCACAATGAACTACATCAGCTAATAGATGAATATGATGCTTGTGAAAATATTTGTATGTTAATTTGCAACACGACCGCAGAAATACTGACCATTTGCACGGCATTGTAAAGCTCATACAGGATGATGTCTTGAGCAATGGCTTTCAGAAGTCACAATATATTGACTGTCAGCACCATGTACTCGACCTTCTTCTGAAACATGTCATGAATTTTCTTATTCAAGAGCCAATGAACAAACAAGAACTCAACTATTCCTTCATGGGCAAATAACAACAAACTATGTCACTCTTCAAGCTGATTATCGCTTCTTGCGACAAAAGATGTTAGCACAGGCGAGAACCCACGTTGGCCTCGCATCAGCTGGAATAAATTACCAACTTTACACCAGGCAAGATGGAACTCACGTGCAATATTTACTGTTATAGCATTATTTCTGAAACCAGAGTGGCGCAGTATTCTCGCTTCTGCTTCCAACTTCATCTGCTACGAATGGGCAAATGCTTGGTTCGATTCGCAACACTACAATGAAGCGTCCTTCAATGAACTGTTTACCTCACTCATCAAGATAAAATGCAAGAAGGCAATTAAGTGTTTAAAGACCCATTGGTCAGTCGAGAAGTCATTAATTGACATTCCCAGATCTAACCAAATTGCTGAACGTGCTGTGAAACTGATGGAGGAACTTCATGCGAAATCGAGAAAAATTGAATTTTTGAATCTGAAGTTCATTGGACAAAATATGTTTTGAACATTTCTTGTACACTCTGTACATATTACTAACTGTTCTATATGTTATTAGTTAATAAAAGTTGATTAGTTATTATTAATACTCTTTTGAATTAAGCTAAAAAAAAATGCCTTTTTTTTTTGAAAAAAAATAATTTTTTTTTCACTTTTTTCTTCCGAAAAATGGGGAGGTGGGGGAACTTTTTTCAAATAAATTTAAAATGCAATTTATATTCTTAAATTACACATAAAAGTTCCTCGACTGCAAGTGGTTTCATAAATTTTTTTTTTGTTATCACCCTACTGTACAGTCTATGTAGAGTGTGGAGGTAGTAGTGTGATGAGATCTGTACAGTCGATATAGAGTGTTATATGTATATATATGACTCATGGTTCTATGTAATATATGGCTCATGCTTCTATGTATATATATGGCTCATGGTTCGATGTATATATATGGCTCATGGTTCTATGTATATATATGGCTCATGGTTCTATGTATATATATATGGCTCATGCTTCTATGTATATATATGGCTCATGGTTCTATGTATATATATATATGGCTCATGGTTCTATGTATATATATGGCTCATGCTTCTATGTATATATATGGCTCATGGTTCTATGTATATATATGGCTCATGGTTCTATGTATATATGGATCATGTTTCTATATATATATATATATGGCTCATGGTTATATTTATATATATGACTCATGGTTCTATGTATATATATGGCTCATGGTTCTATGTATATATATGGCTCATGGTTCTATGTATATATATATATGGCTCATGGTTATATATATATATATATATATATATGGCTCATGGTACCTGTATGAGATGGTCGTCTTCGATATTTCATCTATAAAACAAAGAAATTATTACTCCAAATGTATTTTTTTAGTATTACGTTTAAATTGATTAGGGGTCCCAAATATCCCTTACCCTTTTTTAAAAAAATGGTTACTTTTGGTGACACGTTTTATAACACAGGCGTAAAAGACACTTTAACTACATAATTTCTATTAATAATATTATGTGTGTGGTTGTGTGTATTTTTGTGTGTTTTTTATTGGGTGTTTTTAATTTAAATTTTGATTTTTTTGGAATAATTTGCGACTTTTAAAGACTTTGTGATGTAAAATAAATACATTTAGATTTCCTTAAGGTCTACTTGTTCCAGTAGAAGGGAACAATGGACCAATAGAACCACACATAAAAGACCATGGCTGTTTATTTTTACTTTATTAAATTTTAATGTCTCAATTTACATGTCCTGTTATATTTGTCCACAGTACCAGCAAATTAATAGTCTCACAACTGAAACATATGTTGCATAAAGAAAAAAACATATGACATACGTGTTAACCTGGCATTTTCTACAACATGGGAGCAAAATATTTTCATCCCCTGAAACCAGCACTGAACATTCTATTCTAGACTGATTTTATCAAAATATAATGGAAGAAATTTATAAAATAGTTTCTTTTTTCACGGCCACCACAAACAGTCGCAGTTGTACACAACAACAGTGGAATGACGGACCATTATTTCTTTAGGAAAATAAAATAACTGGTAAATAAAACAAAACACTATAACAAATCGCTAAACTGGGTTATATCGCTTAGTTCCAACTACTATTCTTCATTTTCTGACAATGTTTACAATCTGATCTCATCTTATTCTCTCGATACTGGTATTCCACCTCGTCATAATGTTTAACTTTCTTCACACTGTGCTTATATCTGTCCTCCCCATACAAATCATTGTCTTCAGACTGAGAATTAGACAGACATGTTGCAGCCTGTGTGTTAACTAAAGAGACGGCTTGTTTATTTTCCTGGATAGCGGGGTTTCTTAACAGGTTGGCAAGGCACTGTTTACTTACTTGTGATAAATCCACAGCTTGCAACAAGTATCCAAGGTAAACCATGTTGTGACTTTTGTCTTGACATAACTGGTGCTGTTTCCTATCTCCGTTCTCTATACCGCACCATTTTAAAATGGCTTCTACTTGAAAGTCAACACAAACCGGTAACTCTTTATTTTGTAACATTTGTAGGAATACTTCATACTCAAGTACACTGAAGTTGGCCGATACAGCGAAAGAGAAGAAATGTTTCACCATGTAACTCAAAACGAAATCGCACACTTTCGCTGATTGAAGAAGTACTGCATTAAAATAAATTGAGCAGCAGTTTACAGAGTTAATATTTTTCGTAACAAAATCTTCACATTCTGACATTAAAAAATCTATCTGTAGCTGATGAGCCGCATTCCATGTGTCCACCATATTTTGTTGGGTCAAAATATCTGACCCGATGTAAACTGCATCAAGAATCATCTTAAATATTTCTTTTGAAATCCCATGAATGGTGACTTTATTTTCTTGCCGCTCTTTCATATCGGACCTCAACAGAGCCTCAAAAAAACCTGAACAAGCGTTTAATACAAATTTGTGACATGGGAACTCCAGACCTTCTACGACAACAGTAAAATCACAGAACATTCCCCTGTTAGAACCTCGGCTGACACATTGAAATACTCCTTGTTGGAGTCTAATGTTGGTCTTGTTTAAAATATCATCTGCATGTTGCGATTTATGTCTTCTTTCCTTCCGTGCTATTGCGTCGTTATCTCTGAAATATACATTTATTAGACGATTAAAACACAGTCATATAGTAACATCATTGCATGAAACTTTTTAACACTTTCTGAAATAAAGCTCTTTAGCTCTTGTAAAAGTAGTTGCCTGTGCCATGCTCTCTTCGGATACAAATATGATAATCGTCTACTATTTGAAAGACGTATTTCTTTTATACAAATGCCTAATACTTTTAAAAACTTGTAATGTAAATTTTGTTCAGTATAGTAATTTATATTGGCGGGTTGAGGTAGAGGAAGGAGCAGAGGGATAAGAGGACCACAGACATTCGCCAACTTGATCTAACTCACAAAACCAATGCTGAGATCTAACTCAGAGAAGCAATGCTGATATCTAACTCAGAGAACCAATGCTGAGATCTAACTCAGAGAACCAATGCTGAGATCTAACTCAGAGAACCAATGCTGAGATCTAACTCAGAAAACAAATGCTGAGATCTAACTCAGAGAACCAATGCTGAGATCTAACTCAGAGTACCAATGCTGAGATCAAACCAAGAGTATTTGCAAACGTAACTGATCTTCAGATTAAACATACATTATAAACATATATTATAAACAAAAATTACTTCAAAAATTAATTTACCTTTGTGCCATTTCTTATTTAATCGAATTTAAATAAAAATAGTCACAAACATCGGAACAATACTTTGACACAGAAAATAACACGCTATTTCGGGTAAATCCGATGGTGTAGGCCTATAGCAGTGGTCCCCACACAGAAAATAACACGCTATTTCGGGAAAATCCGATGGTGTAGGCCAATAGCAGCGGTCCACACCCTTTTTCTTGCCACGGACCAGTGCAGCGTTTGATAATTTAACCGCGGCTCACTGAAAGGGGAGAGGAGACGATATTTATGTATCGTCCTTGGAAAGACACACTATCACGAGAGAAATAAATAAAAAGGAAATAATTTAATGTTTCTTGGGCGGCCCAGTAACATTCGTTCCACGGACCGGTACCGGTCCGGGGGCTGGGAACCATTGGTGTATAGTCAGCTGACTTTCATGTCACATGTTTTATAAGCTTTTTTTAATCACTTTCTGTCTGGGGGGCGTTCACACATTATATCAGCAAAATCATGACATAATTGATCATCTTCTCCCCCATCTAACGTTATGTGACAAATTTCACGATTCATCCTCTCTCCTAAGAATTATAAAACCAGCCCACCTATTTTATTTATGGGGATACTGTAAAACAGAAAAAAAAGTTAAATATTGTTAATGATTAAAATGAACGTTTATATAAAAAATAATTTTAATTATTCCTTTATGTCCGTCAATAATTATTTAACTTGCCTATTTCTCCATTATGGACAGTGGCATAACAGTTTCAAGGCCCTTCCAAAAATTATACTGATACTGGAAACTATAGTGATACTGGACACTATACTATTACTGGAAACTATAGTGATATTGGACACTATACTGATACTGGACACTATACTTATACTAAGAACTACTGATATTGGACAATATGCTGATACTGGACACTATACTGATACTGGAAACTATACTGATACTAGATACTATACTGATACTGGACACTATAATGATACTGGACACTATACTGATGCTGGACTCTATACTGATACCGGACACTACTGATATTGGACACTATACTGGTACTGGGCTATACTGATACTGGACACTACTGATATTAGACACCATACTGGTACTGGACTATACTGATACTGGACACTATACTGATACTGGACACTATACTGATACTGGACACTATACTCATACTGGACACTATACTGATACTGGACACTACTGATATTGGACAATTTACTGGTACTGGACTATACTGATACTGGACACTATACTGATACTTGACACTACTGATACTGGACTCTATACTGATACTGGACACTATACTGATACTGGACACTATACTGATGCTGGACTCTATACTGATACCGGACACTACTGATATTGGACACTATACTGGTACTGGGCTAGACTGATACTGGACATTATACTGATACTGGACACTATACTGATACTGGACACTACTCATATTGGACACTATACTGATACTGGACATTATACTGACAGTGGACACTATACTGATACTGGGCACTACTGATATTGGATACTATACTGATACTGGACACAATACTGATACTGGACTATACTGATACTGGACCCAATACTGATACTGGACACTATACTGATACTGGACAATATACTGATACTGGACTCTATACTGATACTGGAAACTACTGATATTGGACACTATACTGGTACTGGACTATACTGATACTGGACACTATACTGATACTGGACAATACTGATATTGGACAATTTTCTGATACTGGACACTATACTGATACTGGACACTATACTGATACTGGACAATACTGATATTGGACAATTTTCTGATACTGGACACTATACTGATACTGGATACTATACTGATACTGGACACTACTGATATTGGACAATATACTGGTACTGGACTATACTGATACTAGACACTATACTGATACTGGACACTACTGATATTGGACACTATACTGGTACTGGACTATACTGATTCTGGACATTATACTGATACTGGAGACTATACTGATACTGGACACTATACTGATATTGGACTCTATACTGATACTAAACACTATTGATATAAGACACTATACTGGTACTGGACTATACTGATACTGGACACTATACTGATACTGGAAACTTTAGTGATACTGGACACTATACTGATACTGGAAACTATAGTGATACTGGACACTATACTGATACTGGACACTATAATGATACTGGACACTACTGAAATTGGACAATATACTGATACTGGACACTATACTGATACTGGAAAATTTAGTGATACTGGACACTATACTGATACTGGAAACTATAGTGATACTAGACACTACAGATATTAGACAATATACTGGTACTGGACTATACTGATACTGGACACTATACTGATACTGGAAAATTTAGTGATACTGGACACTATACTGATACTGGAAACTATAGTGATACTAGACACTACAGATATTAGACAATATACTGGTACTGGACTATACTGATACTGGACACTACACTGATACTGGACACTATACTGATGCTGGACTCTATACTTATACCGGACACTACTGATATTGGACACTATACTGATACTGGCCTATACTAATACTGGACACTATACTGATACTGGAAACTATATTGATACTGGACACTATACTGATACTGGACACTATACTGGTACTGGACACTACTGAAATTGTACAATATACTGGTACTGGACTATAAAAATACTGGACACTATACTGATACTGGACACTATACTGGTACTGGACACTACTGAAATTGTACAATATACTGGTACTGGACTATAAAAATACTAGACACTATACTGATACTGGACACTATACTGATACTGGACACTATACTGATACTGGACACTACTGATATTGGACAATATACTGGAACTGGACTATACTGATACTGGCACTGGACTATACTGATACTGGACAGTATACTGATAGTGGACACTACTGATACTGGACTCTATACTGATACTGGACACTATACTGAAACTGGACAATATAATGATACTGGACACTATACTGATACTGGACTCTACTGAAATTGGACAATATACTGGTGCTGGACAATTCTGATACTGGACACTATACAGATACTGGACACTACTGATATTGGACACTATACTGATACTGGACACTATACTGATACTGGACACTATACTGTTACTGGACACTATTCTAATACTGGACTATACTGATATCGACACTTTACTGATACTGGACACTATACTGATACTGGACACTATTCTAATACTGGACTATACTGATATCGACACTATACTGATACTGGACACTATACTGATACTGGACTCTAAACTAATACTAGTCACTACTGATATTGGACATTATACTGGTACTGGACTATACTGATACTGGACATTATACTGATACTGGACACTATACTGATTCTGGACACTACTGATATTGGACACTATACTGGTACTGGACTATACTGATACTGGACACTATACTGATACTGGACACTATACTGATACTGGACACTACTGATATTGGACACTATACTGGTACTGAACTATACTGATACTGGACATTATACTGACACTGGAAACTATACTGATAATGGACGATACTGATATTGGACACTATACTGGTACTGGACTATACTGATACTGGACACTATACTAAAACTGGTCACTATACTGATACTAAACACTATACTGATGCTGGACACTATACTGATACTGGACACTACTGATATTGGACAATATACTGATACTGGACTCTATACTGATACTGCACACCATACTGATACTGGACACTATACTCATACTGGACACTACTGATATTGGACAATATACTGGTACTGGACTATAATGATACTGGACACTATACTGATTCTGGACACTACTGATATTGGACACTATACTGGTAATGGACTAAAGTGATATTGGGACACTATACTGATATTTGACACTATACTGATACAGGAAACTACTGATATTGGACAATATACTGATACTGGACACTATACTGATACTGGACACCATACTGATACTGGACACTATACTGATGCTGGACACTATACTGATACTGGACTCTACTGATATTGGACAATATAATGATACTGTACACTATACTGATACTGGACACCATACTGATACTGGACACCATACTGATACTGGACACTACTGATATTGGACAATATACTGGTACTGGACTATAATGATACTGGACACTATACTGATTCTGGACACTACTGATATTGGACACTATACTGGTACTGGACTAAACTGATATTGGGACACTATACTGATATTTGACACTATACTGATACTGGAAACTACTGATATTGGACAATATACTGATACTGGATACTATACTGATATTGGACACCATACTGATACTGGACACTATACTAATGCTGGACACTATACTGATACTGGACTCTACTGATATTGGACAATATAATGATACTGTACACTATACTGATACTGGACACCATACTTATACTGGACACCATACTGATACTGGACACTACTGATATTGGACAATATACTCATACTGGACAATACTGATACTGGACACTATACTGATTCTGGACACTACTGATATTGGACACTATACTGGTACTGAACTATACTGATACTGGACACTATACTGATTCTGGACACTATACTGGTACTGGACTATACTGATACTGGACACTATACTGATACTGGACACAATACTGATACAGGACACTACTGAAATTGGACACTATACTGATACTGGTATCTATACTGATACTGGACTTTATACTGATAGTGGACACTATACTGATACTGGACAGATTGGTATTGGTCACTATACTGATACTGGACACTATACCGATTCTGGACACTATACTGTTAAAAGAATTTTATACTGATATTGGACACTATACTTGTACTGGACTATACTGATACTGGACACTTTACTGATACTGAACACTTTACTGATAATGGACACTATACTGATATTGGACATTATACTGAAACTGGACGCTATACTGATACTGGACACTATACTGATTCTGGATACTATACTGATACTGGACACTATATTAATACTGAACACTACTTATATTGAACACAATACTAGAACTGGACTATACTGATACTGGACACTATACTGATACTGGACACCATACTGATACTGGACTATACTGATGCTGGACACTATACTGATACTGGACTCTACTGATATTGGACAATATAATGATACTGTACACTATACTGATACTGGACACCATACTGATACTGGACACCATACTGATACTGGACACTACTGATATTGGACAATATACTGGTACTGGACTATAATGATACTGGACACTATACTGATTCTGGACACTATATTGATACTGGACTCTATACTGAAATTGGACACTACTGGACTATACTGATACTAGACTCTATTCTGATACTGGACACTATACTGAAACTGGACACTATACTGTTACTGGTATCTATACTGATACTGGACACTACTGATACTGGAAACTATACTGATACTGGACTCTATACTGATACTGGACACTATACTACTATTGGACATTATACCGATACTGGACTATACTGATACTGGACACTATACAGATACTGGACACTACTGATATTGGACACTATACTGGTACTGGACTATACTGTTACTGGACACTATACTGATTCTGGACACTATACTGGTAATGGACTATACTGATACTGGACACTATACTGATACTGGACACAATACTGATACAGGACACTACTGAAATTGTACACTATACTGATACTGGTATCTATACTGATTCTGGAAACTATACTGATACTGGACACTATACAGATACTGGACACAACGGATATTGGACACTATACTGGTATTGGACTATACTGATAATGGACAATACTGATACTGGACACTATACTGATACTGGACAGATTGGTATTGGTCACTATACTTATACTGGACACTATACTGATACTAGACACTATACTTATACTGGACACTATTCTGATACAGGACACTACTGAAATTGGACACTATACTGATACTGGTATCTATACTGATACTGGACACTATACTGATACTGGACACGACTGGTATTGGTCACTAGACTGATACTGGACACTATACTGTTACTAGACACTATACTTATACTGGACATTTTACTGATGCATGACTATAAAGATACTGGACACTATACTGATACTGGACACAAAACTGATATTGGACATTATACCGATACTGGACTATGCTGATACTGGACACTATACTGATACTGGACTCTGGACTGATACTGGAAACTATGCTGATATTGGACACTATACCGATAGTGGATTATACTGATACTGGATACTATACTGATACTGGACACTATACTGATACTGGACTCTATACTGATACTGGACACTATACTGATGTTGGACACTATACCGATACTGGATTATACAGATACTGTAAACTATACTGATACTGGACACTACATTGATACTGGACACTATAATTATACTGGACACTATACTGATTATGGACTATACTGATACTGGACACTATACTCATACTGGACACTATACTGATATTGGACATTATACCGATACTGGACTATACTGATACAGGACTCTATAATGATACTTGACACTATACTGATATTTGGCATTATACCGATATGGATTATACTGATACTGGACACTATACTGATACTGGATACTATACTGATACTGGTCACTAAACTGATACTTTACACTTAACTAATACTGGACACTACTAATATTGGACACAATACTAGTACTGTACTATACTAAAACTGGACACTATACTGATACTGGATACTATACTGATACTGGAAACTACTGATAATCGACACTATACTTATACTGGACTTTATACTGATACTGGACAATATACTGATGCTGGACACTACTGATATTGAACACTATACTGATATTGGACTCTATACTGATACTGACACTATACTGATACTGGACACTATACTGATACTGGACACTATACTCATATTGGACACTATACTGATACTGGACACTATACTGTTAAAAGAATTCTATACTGATATTTGACACTATTTTAGTACTGGACTATACAAATACTGGACACTTTACTGATACTGGACACTGTACTGATTCTGGACACTATACTGATACTGGACACTATACTGATACTTGACTCTATACTGATTCTGGACACTACTGATATTGGACACTATACTGGTATTGGACTATCTTGATACTGGACACTATACTGATACTGGACAATATACTGATACTGGACACTACTAATATTGGACACAATACTAGAACTGGACTATACTGATACTGGACACTATACTGATACTGGACACAATACTGATACTGGAAACTAAACTGATACTGGACACTATACTGATACTGGACACTATACTGATGCTGGGCGCTATACTGGTATTGGACACTATACTGATGCTGGACACTATAATGATATTGGACACTATACTGACACTGGACACTATTTTGATACTGGACACTATACTGATAATGGACTATACAGATACTGGACACTTTACTAATACTGGACACCATACTGATACTGGACACTTTACTAATACTGGACACCATACTGATACTGGACACTATACTGATACTGGACACTAAACTGATACTGGACGCTATACTGATATTGGACACTATACTGATGCTGGACACTATAATGATATTGGACACTATACTGATACTGGACACTATACTGATACTGGACACTATTTTGATACTGGACACTATACTGATAATGGACTATACAGATACTGGACACTTTACTAATACTGGACACCATACTGAAACTGGACACTATACTGATGCTGGACACTATACTGATACTGGACACTACTGATACTGGAATCTATACTGATACTGGACTCTATACTGATACTGGACACTTTTAATATTGGATACTATACTGATACTGGACTCTATACTGATACTGGACGCTATACTGATACTGAAACCTATACTGATACTGGACACTATACTGATACTGGACACTATACTGATATTGGACATTATACCGATACTGGACTATACTGATACTGGACACTATACTGATACAGGACTCTATACTGATACTGGACACAACTGATATTGGACACTATACTGGTATTGGACTATACTGATACTGGACTATACTGATACTGGACACTATACTAATACTGGACACTACTAATATTGGACACAATAGAAGTACTGGACTATACTGATACTGGATACTATACTGATACTGGACTCTATACTGATACTGGACACTTCTGATACTGGACATTATACTGATACTAAACTCTATACTGATACTGGACACTATACTGACACTGGACTATATTGATACAGAACTAGTGATACTGGACACTATGCTGATACCGAACCCTATACTGATACTGGACACTACTGATATTGGACACTATACTGGTACTGGACTATACTGATACTGGACACTATTATGATTTTGGACACTATACTGATACTGGACATTATACTGATACTGGACACTATACCGATACTGGACACTACTGATATTGGACACTATACTGGTATTGGACTATACTGATACTGGACACTATACTGATTCTGGACAGTATACTGATACTGGACCTTATACTGATACTGGACATTATTCTGATACTGGACTATACTGATACTCGACACTATACTGATACTGGACACTATACTGATACTGAACCCTATACTGATACTGGACACTACTGATAATGGACACTTTACCGATACTGACTATACTGATGCTGGACACTATTCTGATACTGGACACTATAATGATACTGGACTATACTGATATTTGACACAATACTGATACGGGACTCTATACTGATACTGGACCCTATACTGCTACTGGACACTATACTGATACTGAACCCTATACTGATACTGGACACTACTGATATTGGACACTATACTGGTACTGGACTTTACTGATACTAGACGCTATTCTGATATTTGACACTATACGGATACTGGACACTATACTGGTACTGGACTATACTGATACTGGACACTATACTGATATTGGACACTATGTTGATACTGAACCCTATACCGATAGGTATTGACACTATACTGGTACTGGACTATACTGATACTGGACACTACTGATATTGGACACTATACTGATACTGGACTCTATACTGATATTGGACACTATACCGATACTGGACACTATACTGATACTGGACTATACTGATACTGGACACTATTCTGATACCGGACACTATATTGATATTGGACACTATACCGATACTGGACTATACTGATACTGGACACTATACTGATACTGAACCCTATACTGATACTGGACACTACTGATATTGGACACTTTACCGATACTGGACTATACTGATGCTGGACACTATACTGATACTGGACACTATAATGATACTGGACTATACTGATATTTGACACAATACTGATACTGGACTCTATACTGATACTGGACCCTATACTGCTACTGGACACTATACTGATACTGAACCCTATACTGATACTGGACACTACTGATATTGGACACTATACTGGTACTGGACTTTACTGATACTAGACGCTATTCTGATATTGGACACTATACGGATACTGGACACTATACTGGTACTGGACTATACTGATACTGGACACTATACTGATATTGGACACTATACTGATACTGAACCCTATACTGATAGGTATTGGACACTATACTGGTACTGGACTATACTGATACTGGACACTACTAATATTGGACACTATACTGATACTGGACTCTATACTGATACTGGACGCTATACTGATACTGAAACCTATACTGATACTGGACACTATACTGATACTGGACACTATACTGATATTGGACATTATACCGATACTGGACTATACTGATACTGGACACTATACTGATACAGGACTCTATACTGATACTGGACACAACTGATATTGGACACTATACTGGTATTGGACTATACTGATACTGGACTATACTGATACTGGACACTATACTAATACTGGACACTACTAATATTGGACACAATAGAAGTACTGGACTATACTGATACTGGATACTATACTGATACTGGACTCTATACTGATACTGGACACTTCTGATACTGGACATTATACTGATACTAAACTCTATACTGATACTGGACACTATACTGACACTGGACTATATTGATACAGAACTAGTGATACTGGACACTATGCTGATACCGAACCCTATACTGATACTGGACACTACTGATATTGGACACTATACTGGTACTGGACTATACTGATACTGGACACTATTATGATTTTGGACACTATACTGATACTGGACATTATACTGATACTGGACACTATACCGATACTGGACACTACTGATATTGGACACTATACTGGTATTGGACTATACTGATACTGGACACTATACTGATTCTGGACAGTATACTGATACTGGACCTTATACTGATACTGGACATTATTCTGATACTGGACTATACTGATACTCGACACTATACTGATACTGGACACTATACTGATACTGAACCCTATACTGATACTGGACACTACTGATATTGGACACTTTACCGATACTGGACTATACTGATGCTGGACACTATTCTGATACTGGACACTATAATGATACTGGACTATACTGATATTTGACACAATACTGATACGGGACTCTATACTGATACTGGACCCTATACTGCTACTGGACACTATACTGATACTGAACCCTATACTGATACTGGACACTACTGATATTGGACACTATACTGGTACTGGACTTTACTGATACTAGACGCTATTCTGATATTTGACACTATACGGATACTGGACACTATACTGGTACTGGACTATACTGATACTGGACACTATACTGATATTGGACACTATGCTGATACTGAACCCTATACTGATAGGTATTGGACACTATACTGGTACTGGACTATACTGATACTGGACACTACTGATATTGGACACTATACTGATACTGGACTCTATACTGATATTGGACACTATACCGATACTGGACACTATACTGATACTGGACTATACTGATACTGGACACTATTCTGATACCGGACACTATATTGATATTGGACACTATACCGATACTGGACTATACTGATACTGGACACTATACTGATACTGAACCCTATACTGATACTGGACACTACTGATATTGGACACTTTACCGATACTGGACTATACTGATGCTGGACACTATACTGATACTGGACACTATAATGATACTGGACTATACTGATATTTGACACAATACTGATACTGGACTCTATACTGATACTGGACCCTATACTGCTACTGGACACTATACTGATACTGAACCCTATACTGATACTGGACACTACTGATATTGGACACTATACTGGTACTGGACTTTACTGATACTAGACGCTATTCTGATATTGGACACTATACGGATACTGGACACTATACTGGTACTGGACTATACTGATACTGGACACTATACTGATATTGGACACTATACTGATACTGAACCCTATACTGATAGGTATTGGACACTATACTGGTACTGGACTATACTGATACTGGACACTACTAATATTGGACACTATACTGATACTGGACTCTATACTGATATTGGACACTATACCGATACTGGACACTATACTGATACTGGACTATACTGATACTGGACACTATTCTGATACTGGACACTATATTGATATTGGACACTATACCGATACTGGACTATACTGATACTGGACACTATACTGATACTGGACTCTATACTGATACTGGACTTATCTGAACAATAAACATTCTTCATATTATCAATGTTGAATTTTTACAACCTGTTTTATGATCTAAATTCAATCTTAATGTATCACTTTTCTCATTCAAAACATTTTTTGAAAAAAAAGTCCAAACGGATTTAGTATATCGTTTCCGTAAGAAAAAAAATAAAGTACGCTGGGTGACGCAGCTTGAGAGATAAAAATTGTCATAACAGGTCTGTCTGGTTTACGTCTTTAGATTTTGTTCATGAAACGTCAATGAACACTGTGTGAGTGATGTCCCCTAAAAGGATGAGATAAAATCTTTAAGATCCTATAATCACAAATGCAACTGTTGTTTTATTGTGCCCTTCTGTCTTCCCCACCGTGACCGATAGTGCAATGGATATATAGCGGGAAGGGGGGGGGGGTTATCCAGGTCCAGAAATATCCCTTGGTCTTAACCGAAATTCAAACCACGCCTCCTTGAACATTTTATCAGCCAGTACTCTTTTTCTCAACAGATACTTGAAGGATAAAGCAAAATTTAATATAATCTATACTCATTTTTAAAATAATTACTAACATCTAATAAAAAAAAAATAACAAACATTAAAAAAACATTAGGTGATATTGATTTATTCATCAAATTGTAAATAATGTATGTGTAACATAAAGCGATGCAATGATACAATGAATTATCTTTTCATCAAATGCGAAACAATTCACAATCAAATAAAAATAACAACCCATATAAACACCAATCAAGACCAAAATGTACAGTTATCCAAAATTTATAAGCAGCGACAAATACCTATCAATAATAAAAATAATGAGCAATACATATCATGTTGAACACATATCATTACTTGCACTTTACAAAAACAAAGGAACATGGCACATGGACCAAAAATGTAGATGAACATAGATGTCATTGTTTATGGGGGAGGGGGGCTTATTAGGGCTAGGCTCATACCCAGTGGCGTTTATACCATTTGGGGCAAGGCGGAGCGGACTTTGGAACTGCTGTCCTATTTTATGTACCAGAAAGTAAAAAAAAAATAATACCCCAGGTGACGCTTCTGGCTGGAGGAAAAATCAATTTAGCGATGGGAGTACAGCCCCATCTGGTTACACCCATGGATACACATTTATATTTAAGTCATGAATCGTATTTGAACCCAATCAGCAATGAACAAAATCAGCAATGAACACAATCAGCAATGAACACAATCAGCAAGTTCTGAACTCTTTCCGCTTGATGATACGTCTTTTTCCATAGATAAATATTTACATAGGGATTGAGCTTTTTTTTATCAAGTAAAATATTTGTTGGGAAACAAAAGGTTTCATTAGAAAAGAGTTGCCATCTTCTGATGCGACAGATGACACAAAATGACTCAAATATGACTGATTTTACGTCATGTGAGTGTAAAAAAAAAAGAAATGACTTCAACACCTGTGACCTCGACCTCATCATATCAACACGTCTTCAAAAAAATAAAAGATCTGGATAGCTCTAGTCAAACTGAACTTTTCTTTTGTTTCTTTACATTCACATTAAAAAAAACCCAGTCAATGTTCAATATGGTGTGATTTTGTGTCTCTGCCTAGTGGTGCAACATGGTGCGCACCATAATGCAAAGCAGTCTAATGCATGACATGTCCCAAGAACGGTTGTCTATAATACGGATAAAGACAAATAAGATAGGGGCAGACTAATGCTTTCCGTGTCTTTGAAAACAATGATTAAACCACACACTGTATAGTAGGGTGGTGTGAAAAAAAAAGTTTAGAATTTCTGAATGTAATAGTGCTAAAAAGTTGTCTTTAGTGTTAGTTAACAACTCTGCAAAATTTCAGAATTTTTTGCTTATTTTGAGTGGTGCCCCAATCATGTTGAAAATTTGGACTTCCGTTATAAGCAAAACGGTATTTACAATATTCGTTTACCCTCTATTTTCAAGTGTTTTAATTACTTTGGCGAATAAACGTACATTGTATTTTCTACACAGAGTAAGTATCTATTTATTTTTTAGTATCTACTGCTTAAATCAGCATATTTTAGCAACTTAGCTCCCGGTGGAGTTCATTATCTGCCGTTCGCATTTAATCTAGTCCAGATATTATGGCGCAGTTGTTGTACATTATACTGGCACTGGAAATATTATCGCTTTATGAGTATACATAATTGAATAATATATCAAATATGTTAAACATTTTTTTATGGCTCACTCATTTTATATGGTTATACAAAATCCTTCCTTAATGCTTTCTCAGATAATCACCGGGATAAAAATGTCATCTAATGTTGACACCAGAGCTGCCAATAAATGCCCTGTTTTTGGTCATTCCTGTGAATTGGTTACAAATGTTTTGCCAACCTATATGGACATGATGAAGTATTACAGTCACATCAGACAAAAATTAAGTTCTGATCAAGCCAAAGAGCCCACAGTGAGTGAAATAGCTGAAATCGTTGCAACAGACATTGAAGCTGTATGGCATAAAGCTTCCATTCCGGTTGTTTCACACACTAGAATTCTCAAACTGATCAGAAATTCACATGATGAACTCAGAAAACTCATGAAGCCATTTAAAGGAAGGAAAGCAGATAACAAGTATTTGCTGAAGTTGCAAGAATATGCTGACAAAAGTAAACAGAAACTCTTTGACGTTGCAATTTGCAAATGTGTTCCTGGAAACTGTGGTTGTGCAAAGCAAAACAAAGTGCCACCTCAGGAACAACACTTTTTGCAGGACCAGAGAACATTGAGGATCATGTTTATTGGTAGTGTTGATCGAGTTTCCTCAGCTAAACTAAAAAAGACCTATGATCGCAAGTTGAAGGAGGACTCAAGAGCCAAAAAAGCACCCAAACTCGATTTGAATGACCAATGCCCTGGAGTTATAGATTTGAACAATGATGATTCATCAGATGCCGAAATTGGCCTCAATGAAGATTTATTTCAGACTGAAGCCGAAAGCAATACCATGATTACATATACTGAGACACCTACTTCATCCAAACCGAGCTCTAGCCAGATGAGAAGAAAACTACCAAAGTTAGCAAAAATATGTGATCGATTTGCCATATCAGACAGGGTTGGTGCAGCAGTTGCGACAGCAGTACTAGAAGACTTTGGTATAGTTTCACAAACTGAGGCTGCCAATGTAATTGATCGCTATAAACTGAGACGAGAGCGAAAGATGGCCAGAGATCAATTAGTAGACTCTACTGATGCAATTCAAACTCTCTATTTTGACGGCCGCAAGGATAAAACAATTAAACTAGAGAAGAAAGGAAGCCGTTGGTATCGAAATGTAGTAAATGAGGAACACATCACAATACTGAATGAACCTGGAGGAAAATTCATCACACATTTAGCACCTAAATCATCATCAGCTCGAGATATTGCTGACTGCATATATACATATTTTGACAGCAATGGGCACAACATAACCAACATTTTAGGGATTGGATGTGATGGTACTGCAACAAATACAGGACCTGCTGGAGGTATCATAAGACTTTTGGAGATCAAACTGGGTAGACCATTATAGTGGTTGCCATGCTTGTTGCATGCAAATGAGCTGCCTTTGCGCCATTTAATCAAACATCTTGATGGTAAAACAACTGGGCCACAAGGATTTTCGGGTCCAATAGGTTCTGCCCTGCTAAATTGCGAGCTCCAGCCAGTGTGCAACTTTGTTGCAATTAGCAGTAGCATTCCTGATGTGTCACTTTCAGAACTAAGTACAGAGCAGAGGTGTTTACATGAAATGTGCTTAAGTGTGATGACCGGTTGCTGTTCAGAAGAACTTGCTAGAAGAAACCCTGGCAAAATGGCTCATTCGCGGTGGTTGACAACGGCCAATCGCATTCTTCGATTGTATATTTCACAACAAAATCCAACTCAAAGCTTACAGATGTTGGCAACTTACATTATGCAGGTGTATGCTCCTGTGTGGTTTGCAATCAAAAGCAAACCCAGCTGTGTAGATGGTACTAAACACATTTGGTTGACAATTCACTTGTCTCGTTCACTGCCAACAGAAGTTAAGAACATCATTGATTCTGTTATCCAAAGAAATGCCTATTTTGCTCATCCAGAGAATCTATTGATAGCAATGGTCACTGATGATCGAGATCACATTAAACAACTTGGACTGCGCAGAATTCTAAAGGCTCGTCAGGAACAGAAAACTGGCATCAGAAAATTTTGTATTCCAAGACTGAACTTTGATTCAACAGACTATGTTGACCTGATAAATTGGCAGGAAGCTGAAGTAACTGCACCACCATTGTTGGCCAATATTCCAATGTCTGAAATAACTAGCAGAATACATGATCAACACAATATTATGTTGCCAATTATCCAGGTACCCTGTCACACTCAAGCCGTAGAAAGACATGTGAAACTCGTTACAGAAACATCACAGTCGGTATGCGGAGAAAGGGCCCGAAAAGGCTTCATAAAGAACAGGATTTTGTCCAGGCAGCAAATGACAGCATTCAACCAGAAGACTGATTATTGTTTTGATTAAGTTATTAATTGGACAAAATGGATGTTTGGACATTACAGTTTGTTGTTAGCCGATTTTCAGTAAATTATTCGAGATTTAAGGGATTTCATGTCATTGGGGCAGTTGAAAAAATAATAATTTAGAGGTGAAACTTTGGCTACAAAATCATCTTCTATAGTGACAACTTTTCCAAACTATTACATATTTAAATTCAAAAAAAATTTTTTTTACCTCTACATTCACACCACCCTAACCTTCAATACCTTGCGTCCCATCTGGAACTCTACCGCACTTTCTGGGCGGACAAAAGTCCGCATCTTCAACACCAACGTGAAAGCAGTGCTACTATATGGTTCAGAAACCTGGAGACTGACCAAGACAACCACCACAAAACTGCAGGTGTTCATTAACAGATGCCTCCGCAAAATCTTACGTATCAGATGGCCAGAAAAAATCTCCAATACTGCCCTGTGGGAAAGAACAAAGCAGACCCCCATTGAACAAGAGATCCGGAAGAGAAAATGGGGCTGGATTGGCCACACTCTGCGAAAGAGCCCAGACAATGTCACAAGGCAGGCGCTAGAGTGGAACCCGCAGGGAAAGAGAAGAGCAGGCAGGCCAAAGGAGACATGGAGACGCTGCAATGAGCGAGAGATGAAGGCAGCTGGATGGACGTGGGCTCAGCTGAAGAGAGACGCCCAAAACAGAGTTCGCTGGAAGAGCGTTGTTGAGGCCCTATGCTCCCACGTGGAGTCAGAGGTTTAAGTCAAGTCTGTACAATAGTAGTTGTTGGCCTCTGTACAATAGTAGTTGTTGGCCTCTGTGCAATAGTAGTTGTTGGCCTCTGTACAATAGTAGTTGTTGGCCTCTGTACAATAGTAGTTGTTGGCCTCTGTACAATAGTAGTTGTTGGCCTCTGTACAATAGTAGTTGTAGTTGTTGGCCCTCATCAGGGGCTGTGTTTAAACATGAAATTTGTTATAAAAAATATTAAAAAATCCACTGTGAAATTGAGTTGTTGTAATGCTCTTCACTTTCTGCTTTAAAATAAAATTTCAAAGAAATGTGCCATGTACAATTAAAAGAAAATTACTAATATGAGACTTTTCTATCAACTGAAAAGGATTCATGAATCCAAACCCCTGAATATGAAAAAAATCATTGATGGAGGGGCCATTTGACCTCTTTAAAACATAGAAATTAATGTTATAAAATATAAGTTAAAAGTTAAATATATATTGAATCAGACAACATGTTTATTATAAAAGCTCATCATGTTTTAAATTAGGAAACAGGATAAAATGAGATTCCTCTGCAAAAATAAATTTGTTGACTTTGGATATGTTACATGACCTCTTTTTAAAAATAAAGTTTTAAAATACAAGTCTTGAACCTAAACAAATATCAACGTTTTCTATTATAAAAGATCATAATTTTTTACATTTCAAGAATGGAAATTTATCTGCAAATAGAGTGGGGGGGGGGTGGTCTAGAGAGTATTTAAACATTGAGAACTGTTTCGACAGGCAGGATGGTTCATAATAACAGAAATAATGTTATCATATTTTAAAAGTACTTTGAATACAGTTTTAAATGATATATTTCATTTATCAATTGTAAGATTCTAAGTGAGCAAAATGTGAATGTAGTGCAAAAATGACCTGTCAAGCACAATAAGTTATTTTTCACATCGGTTTGGACAACCTATTATACGAACATTTCTTTGAAATAATTTGGTATTTTATATTTTATAACTATAATTTTATATCATTTAATCATTTATTACTTAGAATTTTTTCACAGTTCTCACATTTCTGAAATTTTTATGTCTGGATAATTATCATCATTTTTGCTTTATTTCTGTTTCTACTAGATCTATGAAGTTGTTCGTCCATTGTTATCACTTCTCCACTCAGACAGAACTGGTCTTCAAAACTTTGAAGCTCTGATGGCACTGACTAACTTGTCCTCTGTTAGTGATTCTGTCAGGTTAGTTTTTTACCAGTTTATTGATTTGAATTCATACAGGCTAATCTGTAAATGCTAGAACATAGTGTTCTGTAACTAAAACACAATTTGAACCTGACTGTATCACTCAAATAATGAATCCACAATATGCTCTTCTAAATATTTAATTGGCATGATAGCAATACATTTATAATTAACTTTTATTCTTCACTTTTACAGAAACCGCATTCTCACAGAAAAGGGTTTGGCGTCTATTGAACATTATATGTTTGAAGACCATGAGATGCTTCGAACTGCAGCAACAGAATGTATGTGCAATATGGTTATGAGTGAAAAGTCAGTGACTCCCAAAGTGGTCCCCGGTATCATTCAGGGGGGTCCGTTGAAGATTTAAATTCATTTGGTGGTCCCTGAACTACTTCAGGGTGTCCGCACAAGGTTTAATGTAAAATTAGTTTACCAGTTAGGTAACATGCACCGTGTTGCACAAACAAGCTTTCGACAAATTCTCCTGAGTAATACTTTACAATGAAGGATTGGCGAAATGGCTCAGTTCGTAGAAAATTCTTTATGTGAGTGCTTAAGACACCTGCATTTTCCATACAGTTTGACAGTCCTATTTACCAGGAAACGAAGTTTTACTTTTAGCTTATGTAAGATTTGTTAAAGTAGATTTTTTTTTTCAAGAATTGTTATTTGCTAAATGCTAAACCGATATCAAAAAGATTCTTTGATGTAAAAGCTAATCCTTTGACTAATATCACATCTGTTACCACTGACGATGCTCCGGCAATGGTTAAAAAAAAAAACAAGGCTTTCTGGCATATTAAAAGGTGTACCAAATGTATTTCAGTACATTTTGTCGCAAAAAATCTTAGTGAACGTCTACATGGATCACTAGATTATGTCATTATAGCAGTTAATGAATGCTCAATTTTATTGCAAAATAAAAATGAAGATTAGCTTGCTTGCTGTCAACAATTAATGGCTCTTCATGCAGACCTGACCCAAGGATTTGAAGATATTCTTCACTAGGATATTCCCAGCTGGGTGTGTCGCTCGTGGACAAACTCAGATACCTAACACAGATGAATCTGCACTAATACAGGAGAAGCTTATTGAAATATCAACATGGACCATCAGCAAACAAGCAGAAAATATGCTGAACACTTGGGAAAGGAAAATATTTAGGAAAATACATGGGCCAGTAAAGGGCAATAACGAGTGGAGAAGTAGAATCAATTCAGAATTGAACGAATTATATGAAGAACCAAATATAACAGCTGAAATTAAAATTACTAGATTAATGGGTAGAGCACATTGAAAGAATGGAAAAAAAAGAAATATATAAGGCAACACCCATTGGTAAAAGGCCTAAAGGCAGACCAAGAAGCAGATGGTTGTAGGAAGTGGAGAAAGACCTTAAAGCCATAGGAGTGAGAGAGTGGAGGAAGAAGACCATGGAAAAGTGGAGAAAGGTAATATGGCAGGCCAGGGCCCTAAATGGGCTGTAGAGTCAAAGGAAGAAGACCGATAAAAAAACCTAAGAGAGGCTAATCAAAAAGCAAAACAAACCAAACAATATGGCGGCCTCTTCATCAGTCGAGAACATATGCATTGCAGTTAATATTACTTTTTTAAAAAAAGGTGTGTGTGGGGGGGGGGGCTTAAAATGGTAAAACTAAATGACCACTTTAATAATTTATGAGGTAAGTTCATGTTTTTAAGTTGTCTTTCTTATTATCAGAATGATTTAAGCTGCATTTTGCACAACGTTGTTGTTAACAATAACACCCTCATAGTTGTTAATAATCCTACGAATAAAGTAGCTATCTTGTCGTCCGTGCGGGCGTGTGGGGAAACCGTCGCTATAAATAATCTATGACGTCATTTCCCGATGGTACAAATTTTTTTTGTAGAATGGTAACGCCATCGCTATAAATAAAAATCCTCTATGTCATTTTCCTACTAATAAAGACAAATTGAACTTGCGCGCGGGTGCTGTATTGTGCCACACCAACTTGCTTTTGTGCTGCAAAATGGCATAGTAAAGTAGTTATTTTTTACTTTTCAGTACATTTTTATAATAGCTTTTTTTTAATGCTTCGTTTTGATTTTAACATTGAGAGAATTAAGGGTAAAAAGTAACGGGTGGCATAAATTAGCACCCATATCTTTACCTAATGATGTTTGGTTTGGTTTTGGTTGGTTGGTTTGCTTTGATTGATTTTGGTTGATTTGGTTGGTTTATCGGTTGGTTAGCGTTGACGGGAAAAACGTAATTTGCGACGGGTTTGGCTTGGTTGGTTGGTTCGGTTGGTTTGTTAGGTTGATTTGGTTGATTGATCGGTTGGTTTGTTAGGTTGATTTGGTTGATTGATCGGTTGGTTTGTTAGGTTGATTTGGTTGATTGATCGGTTGGTTTGTTAGGTTGATTTGGTTGATTGATCGGTTGGTTTGTTAGGTTGATTTGGTTGATTGATCGGTTGGTTTGTTAGGTTGATTGATCGGTTGGTTTTTTAGGTTGATTTGGTTGATTGATCGGTTGGTTTGGTTAGCGTTGAAGAGTAAAACGTAATTTGTGACAGTTTTGGCTTGGTTGGTTGGATTGGTTGATTGATTAGCTGATTTGGATGGTTGTTTGTTTTTGGTTGGTTTGATTGGTTGGTTCTCTGGTTTGGTTTGGTTGGTTAGCGTTGACGGGTAAAACGTAATTAATGACGTTTAAAATGTAGGTCATTCCTGCACAATAGGAAGGTGGCATGAATCAGCACCTAATTAACCGAAATAATCGTATTTAAATATTCAGTAGTCAAATTTATTAAGAAGGGGTTTCACGTTATACCTAGATTTCCCGGTCTACGTCACGCTTAATATCTAGTTATTATACTAACACGAACAGTGAATGAAAAGAAAATATTTATTTATATGACAAAGACAATGCAGCCGTGCAAATCTTTAGAGGATTCATGTCATATTTATAGCGTTTTTTGTAAATTATATAACGTTTAGTATTTATCTCTTTACTATAGCCAGTTTTATTTAAAATAAAAAAAATTGGTATATTATTCTGTGCATAACTAACTCCTAATATACTCAACAAAAAGATATCGTCTGCAATTATAGTTTTCATATTAATCACAAATAGCACTTTTGATGAATATTATTTTTGACAGTCTATCTGTTCTACTCAGTTTATTGGTGGTTGATAATAATTATTGCTTTTTGACAGTCTTTCTCTGCTGTTAAACTTTTAGTTTTATGTAAGAGTTATTGGGGTTTTTTTTCATTGCAAACTAATAAATTAGTCTATTTCACTTTGCATCAAAGATTTCTATTTTCTATCCATCAAAGATTTCTATTTTCTATTAAATTGTGTAAAAGCATAAAGTTGTAGTATGTCAGATTTACTTAAAAATGATGGTAAGATAGTCAGGAAAGCCAGAGCAGATGAATCATCTGAGGCAAAAAAGAAGCGCTTGCAATCCGATAAATTGCTAAAGCAACAGAAAACATTTCATGAATCTACAGATGAAAGGGAAACATGCTTAGAGTATCGCAGGATTAATTATTAACTTAAAAAGAAAAATAATAATCAGAGACATTTAGCTGCAGTTAGTAATGATGTGGAGGTGGAAGAATGACAGAAGTATTAATTTCTGTCAGGCAAAATATTTTCTCAAAGAACTAAATTGTTTAAAGCAATATCATCCCTGTTGTCATGCTGGAAAAGTACAGTTATCACCTTTGCATGAATCTCCTGACATTATACAAAAATTACTAATTGAAGACTCTCCAAAAGGAAAACATTTTAGAGGTCAAATATGGCAGTATAATAGTTCTTTTGCTTTTGCATCAATGGGGGCTGGAAAGGGACCATATTGTTACAGAATCCACGGGCAGGTTTATCATTCTGTAGCACCATTGCTTGAAGAAAACCCTACGTATGCTCAGTTTTACATTTCTCGATTCCACTGAAGCAATGAATTTCAGGCGCAATCAAAATGAAAAATGCACTGAGGAGCTTTTGATAGTAATTGATGACCTGCTTAAAAGTATTGATCCTTTTGCCTCTGCATTTAAGTATATGTTTGAAGTTGAAAAAACAGAAATTCAGGCAGCTCTAAATGAAGGAAGAGAAGCAAAAGAAGTAAAAATGTATTTTAAATCTGCTGTCAGGGATGATCAAAGGGGCTATAATGCTCCAAGCTCAAATGGATTTTCCGACATAGCACCAGTTTTTGTCGGTGAAGACGGTAACCCTCCTCTTTATAGAGATATATGTATTTACCCTCGTGGAAGAGGTGGAAGAATGACAGAAGTATTAATTTCTGTCAGGCAAAATATTTTCTCAAAGAACTAAATTGTTTAAAGCAATATCATCCCTGTTGTCATGCTGGAAAAGTACAGTTATCACCTTTGCATGAATCTCCTGACATTATACAGGGTTGCAATTTGGCCTTTTTGAAAGCCAAATAAGTCAAATTTGGCTTTCTTAAAAAGCGTTCGGCTGTCAAATTATTGGTTGGCTTTCTGGCTTTAATTTGGCTTTTTTTCACAATTGCCGCCAATCAACAAGCGGAAGTATTTCTTTCATTCTCATTTTGTTTATCGAATCGAAGTTGTATTGCATTTTGTTTTTGACTTAATTCAGAATTTGCCGACGAGACAATATAATTTCAGGCATTGAGCAGATGTCACTTGGTGTTAGATTTGACAAAGAACACCATAATTACAAATTCATTAGAATTTGGATTAGATACAGCCCCGTAGCGTGAAAATTCTACAGCAGGGGCCATTCATTCTACAGCAGAGGCCAAGCTATAGCGGGGGGGGGGGGGCATGAAATAAATGTTATTAAGTAGAGCAAACAAGCAGAGGGGCCAGACAAAATGCAGGGAGGGCCAGGCTCGTCTGCCCCCCCCCTCCCGCACGCTACGGGCCTGATTAGATATGACAAATTTTAAGGATAAGACGGATGTTCTACAATGGCAAGTAAAGTAGGAGCAGTCCAAGCAATAATTCGAAAAAAAAGACCCAAAAGCAGCAATTGTACATTGCAATTCACATAAAGTAAATCATGTCGTGAACGATTTAAATAATGTGAATGCTGTACGAAACACACAATAAGAAAAATTAAGTTAATTATAGTTTTTTTCTGAGAAATTAATCAGCGAAGAAAACTAACTAGATGGACACATAAATATAAAAGGTTGCGGATTTTCGCTGAAAATGTGACAGAAATTGTTAAACTGGAATATTTAGAACAATGTGGAAAAAGCAAGCAAGCTGCACATTAGTTACTTTCTGCTGTTAGAGGTTAGGTTTGGGGTATATTTGTTGTTTGTTTAGCTATTACACTTTAATGTAATAAACTTTCAGGAAGTTTAGTTCAGTTTTATTGTAACAATGCCCCCCATTGCCCCCCTTTTGAATTCGCCCATGGTTCCATGTGGTATCTATAGGGCAGCGCAACCGTTTCACCTTTGACAGCCATATTAAAATATGTTATTCTAGCCACGGCTGCCAGGCTGATCTCAATGAAGGTTGCTAATTATTTAAAACATTATTAATGATTTGTAATCATTTTGAAAGCTAGTTGCATGGGTCATTCTTTTAAATCGAGCATTGTTTTGCACTAATCTCGACTAATAAGTGACAACGTCACGAAACATTTAATGAAAATGGCTGAACATCACGAGGTATATATAAACAAATGAAATATTTCATTAGATAGAGCTGGTTGAAAGTTTCCCAATGATACCTCACTTAGTATTTTTTATTTTTCTATTTGTTTGTGGATTTTGTGACCTTCAAATTAAGTATAATAAATTTTATTTTAACAGATAATAGAATAAAATATATATCAATCTGTAGTAAAATGAAAGGTCACACAAAAATGGCGAGACTGTAAGTAAAACTTGCAGTCTGTTGAGAGCTAAGGTTTATTTATTTCAAATTTATTTAATGAGTTTAATTAAATTTTACTATAATGCATTATTGGGATATATAGGCACTTTAGTTCCTTAAAACTTTAGTCTCCTTTAAAAATATTTTTTTAATCATAAGAACTTGTCACTATTCTCAACCCAGTTAAACTTCTAAGGCACCTATGCCGAGACATGGAACTTGAAGCAATTTATAGTTTAATACATAAAATTGAATTTCCATATTCAGTGGAAATCACGGTTAAAGTAAGTACTTTTTTTTTTACTCTCTATATATAGAGTATATAATGGTTAGTGTGGGCAGCAAATAACCAAATCCAATATTACTTTTTCCTTCCCAAATGCCCAGACCACAACACAATGGATCGATCAGATGCCTCAATGTATTCTGCTCGCTTGATGTCAATGTTATCAAACACCATACCATGTTAATATTAAACTTCTAATTCTGAATTGGATTAGTAAACAATGTAATATGTTTCGTTACATTTATACTAATGTATGATATCTTCTAGTAATTAGAACAAGTTCAATGTCCTCAATTTTTATCATGCTAACCTTTTATTCTTGATTTTAATATGTCCATTTATAGTTTATTTAGGAAAAAACTATTTAGAAATTCGAACAATCTTCAGGAATGATTAAATTTTAATTTTGAGGTATCACTGTATAACATTGCTTGTTTATTTAATGTAAACCTAAATAGTCATATTTTATGCAAGAATATATTGCTTGCAGCTAGAAGTTCACACTAAAACCGTCTATGCGAAGGGAACAACGAAGAAAGAAGCCAAACAAGAAGCAGCTTTAAAGATGTTGGTCTTATTAAATTGCTTCACACCCAGTCAGGGTAATTATATAAATATATAATCATAAACATCAGTTATATATAAATATCAGTCCAATACTTTATACATATATATAGATCTACGTTTTCTTGTGCTTTGTAAATAGATATAAAAACAACAGCATATTTTTCTCTCAGTGTTAAACCGGCAGCACTCACGCCTTGTCCCTGGACAAAAAATAATTTTCAAATATTTTTTATTACAAGTATAATAATGTTGACCAACCAGCCATAAGGACCTGCTGCCTTACGAAAAAGTCCGTTTTTATGACTAATGGTTAAAGTTTTTGAGAGAGAGAGAGAGGGGGGGAGAGGGAGAGAGAGAGAGGGAGAGGGAGGGAGAGGGAGAGAGACAGAGAGAGAGGGAGGGAGAGGAAGAGAGAGAAATAATACATTAATACTTTTAGTTAAAAGAAGAAGAAAAAAGTCGTGCAGCTAATGAAATAGAGCATGTATCATCTGTTGTGAAATTGTTTCTCAATTTTTGTTTTACTTTAGTTATTCCGCACAACTAAATATCATCCAGAATTAAGTCCTCAAAGAAATCAAACTGAGAGTGGCGGAGCTCAATTAAGAAGGGAAACACTTAACACATTGGCAACAATGTTAGCGAATAAGGGTACTCTTGTATTCTATCCTAGTTTCGTAAACAATCAAGCTGTATCTGTCTCAGAATTACAGGATGTACATCTGTGGTGGTTGATGGAACAATAGATAAGGAAGAGCACTCATTACACATTTTAGGTAAGGAAGAAAGAGTGGATCATCTATTTATATGAAGCCATGACTCAAGACGCCCTAATCCCTAGGTTCGGCACTGACTTCACAGAACTATAACGTTTAAAGCTTTTAAAGATGTTGAGAGACACAGCAAGTCTGATCTCACGGGCTCTAAGAGACTTAATCTCAGCCCGCAGTTTCACTGAGAAAGTTCAAAGAGAGAGATATAGGCACTTTAGTTCCTTAAAACTTTGGTCTCGTTTAAAAATAGTTTTTATCATTATGTACACAAATGAACAGCAAGAAGTAGTTCAATTGAGCAAGCCATGTAGGCTATTGAAGTACCTGACTAGAGGAAGAAATGCAAATGAGCCAATATACACATTTATAAATGAATCACAAATAGAAAATGAAAGGGAAATTATATACCGAGTAAGTACTCCTTTTTAGAGCATTTTCGAAAAAAAAATGCTCTATTGTCCCCGTTTTGTCTGTCCGTCCGTCATCACCCTAGATCTCAACAACCATAAGTCCTAGACCCATGATGTATATATCATTTTGTAGGTCTTGGCCTGCCAAGAAATGACTTTTTTTCATTTCGAGATCTGACCTCTCAGGGCCGTAAAAGGGGCCTTAGTACCGTTTTTTACTATATAAGCTATATTAATAAAGGAGCGCTATATCTCAGCAACTATAAGTCCTAGACCCATGATGTATATATCATTTTGTAGGTCTTGGCCTGCCATGTGTACATCAAAAGTTCATTTTGCGATATGACCTCTGAGGGCCGGGCTTCAGGGCTCCTAAGGGGCTTATATATTATATATACACCTTGTACGTTCAATAACCCATTAATTTGGTGCGAAATACTGCAGCACGTAGTTTCACCAAGATTTATTAAGAAACTCATCAAATGAAATAGTAAGCTTGTGTTCTGAGTTTAATTGAAAGTATCAGAGCTATGCAACAATTGACGGAGTTTTCAGACGATTAAATGACTATAATTTCGAATGTTTTCAATTATGAATCCTATTTCAGTAACCACAAACCACTTGTAGTTAGATTTAAGAGAAAATAATTTTGTTTTCAAATATAAGAAAACGTCTTTTTAATATCTTTTTTCAGATATATGCATTACACAATTGAATTTGTAAACATTTACAAAATTTACAAATATTTACTGAAAGATAGCATACGTACTGATACATAATACGAAAATGCTCTAACACGTCCTGTGTCCAGAATGAAACAGGCTTAATTGCTTGTTTTAAATCTCTATATGTTGCCGTATAGTTCTAACTTTATGTTACGGTAACTTTTCTATGCTATATGTTTCGTTAAATTTATACTAATGTATAAAGAACAAAACTCAGTGGAGTAAACACTACAATATACATGATGAAGACAGCTCTGAGAAGAGGAAGAGATTTGCGAGGAAGCGGGCGATTTTCTCTTCCCATACAGAACGAGCCAGTAATGATGTGGGGGAATGCACGAACCCTGTAGTCGAACAACCTAAGAGCTTCCTCTTTGTGCGAGACCGTTTGTCAAAAGCTAGAAAGCGTGCAGCATCAAGCGATAAGCCGGCTCTAGGACCAGCAGTAACAACAGTGAGACAAATGACTCAGCGGACAAATCGAGAACGAGCCCGTAATTAGGGATTGTCGGTTTTTAAAAACCGGCGACCAAAAACCGGTTTTTTTACGATAGTCGAAGCATTCGACAACCGGTTTTTAGGTCTTTAAAAGTCGGTTTTAGCTTAGAACTTAAAAATTGCAAAAATGTTGATACAAACCACGAAATTAAAAAGGAATCTGGGTAATTGTGACTCTCCAGTGATTTCCCTTCTCAGTCCGACTAGTGTACATTGCCATTGAAAGAAAGTAACTATGCTGAGAATCTTAATGTTGATGGCACAGTAAATACCACACTAGCCTAAATACTAATAAATCTAAATGCAAGAATTCATCTACTGTTGAAGGGAATGGCTCAGCCGGTTGAAAAATGAAGTCGTTCACAAAATCAAAGTCTGAAAATGGCTGCATTACATTTACAATGCAGCAGTGTAAATTACAGCTTTACATAAAGCCAAAACTTATGGATGCCTTGGAAAATTTTGAAAAGGACACAGAACAAAGAGAAACATCCAAGTGGATCGGGAGGAGTATGGTCATAGCAGTTTTGGGACATCAGATAAGAAAGCAAGTTGCTTTGTTGACCCAAGCAGCTCTGCTCCCAAAAAATGTACAAAGATACCCGTTTAGTTGGCAAGAGACAAGCAAAGACTGAGTCATCTGTTTCTAAACGTAATGGTAGCAATAAATTCACTTGTTTGGTAGATATTGGCTCGTCTCTCTTAGCCAGACCATGAACAGAATGGAAAAATCTGTGATGGAAATTTAAATACTAGTGATATTGAACTGTTGGATAAATTATTTTTCTCTAATAATGAGAGTGGATCAGAATTATTTTAGACATCTCAGGAGCTATGATTTTGTGCCTTAGACTTATATTAAGTCCAGGTGAATTTTATTTATATTTTGGTTGAGTCCCTTATTTTTTAGAGCATTTTCGAAAAAAAATTGTCCCCGTTTTGTCTGTCTGTCCGTCCGTCCCATGAAGTATATATCATTTTGTAGGTCTTGGCCTGCCAAGAAATGACTTTTTTCCATTTCGCGATCTGACCTCTCAGGGCCGTAAAAGGGGCCTTAGTACCGTTTTGTACTATATAAGCTATATTAATAAAGGAGCGCTATAGCTCAGCAACTATAAGTCCTAGACCCATGATGTATATATCATTTTGTAGGTCTTGGCCTGCCATGTGTACATCAAAAGTTCATTTTGCGATAGGACCTCTGAGGGCCGGATGACATCACAACCAAAATCGATTAAACAAGAATCTGGTCAACATCAACACATCGAAGCAACATCGTGCATGGTTGATAACATTGTTATTATCAACGTATATAAAAACCCCAGCAACAAACAATCGGTTTGTAAAAGATTTCTTCAATGACAACTTTGCAGCACAGCTCAATCAACCAAACGTCATCATTTGTGGGGACTTCAATCAAGATTTCAAAGAGCCCGGGGCAGAAATTGAAAACTTCTTCGAAACAAACTTCAACATTGAACTACTTTCACCAAGATTGGCAACAACAATTTATCAAACAACAATTGACGGAGTTTTCGGACGATTAAATGACTACAATTTAGAATGTTTCAATTATGAGTCCTATTTCAGTGACCACAAACCACTTGTAGTTAGATTTAAGAGAAAATAATTTTGTTTTCAATTATAAAGAAACGTCTTTTTAATATTATTTTTCAGATATATGCATTACATAATTGAATTTATAAACATTTCCAAAATTTACAAATATTTACTGAAAGCTAACAAACGTACTGATACATAATACGAAAATGCGCTAACACGTCCTGTGTCCAGAATGGAACAGGCTTAGATTGCTTGTTTTTAAATCTAGAAATATATGTCATTAAATGTTATACTTTTTTAGTTCATATGTGAAATTATCATTGCTTTCTAATTAGTAAAGAGCAATTAGGCCGTAATAATGTGAGGGATTGCACGAACCCTGAAGCTGAACAACCAGAGAGCTTCCTTTTTGTTGACGAAGCACTTAACACAGATGAAAAAAGAAGGGAACGAAATCAAAAGAGTCAATCGCTACGAAGGGCGCGAGAACTGCGTGTTGCCAGGCTTTCACCTAATGCACTGCGGCATGCACTCAGATTACAAAATGACAGCACAGAATACAGCGTTGTGAGTGTGATGCTGAAAGCAAACAACAAATATTTGATAGACGTGGACGTGAGCTGTTGAGGATAGCTCAAGGTTATCATGATTATTACATCCACCCGGTGAAACATCAGCTTCCTCTGCCCATAGGTGGCGTGGTGAGACGAACACGATTTGTTGCAGCGGGGGTCAAGTCGTACTAACAGCGTTTCATGTGGCGTTAGTGAAATTACGCGAGCTTTTTGACAATCGCAATTTTATTCGTGACATAAGGAAATACAACAACGCTTTTACCTTTACAAGGCCCGAAGATCATGTACGGCAGGATGAAGCAGTAACGGCTGTGGCTTCTACAACTACCGCATTCAAGGTGCAGTGTCATAGGAATAAGCTCTGTGGCGAACTTTCCAGGGCGTGCACCAATATTTTCGCAGCTCTACTGCTATGACTACAATGTGGAAGAACAATATATCGCAAGGATCGACGCACGGACGTCATTTGTCGTTGGCCTTGATCGAAGTATTGTCTCTACCATCCAACGTAAATTGACTGACAATAATCCGCTCGCCTGCAGTTCAGACATGCATACAAGAGGAGTTCCCGTGGAGAAGACTTTCCATCCATCTGCGGATAGAGGGCGTGGATCGAAGTCGCTATAATCGACCGACAGCAACCGAGGTAGCGGGTATCCTGATGAGCAGCGAAGAAGGGCGACAACGTGATCTTCAAGTTGAAGAAAGGAAAACCGGCCGTCTAACGTCAGTGTTTGAGACAAACCAATATTATGACGCCCTCCAGTATCCACTGTTACATCCATTCTGTGAGGTTGGTTGGGCAGATGGCATTTCTAAAGTGCAGCGAGATGGCGAGAACGAAACTATTCAAAACGAAGAGTCAGGATCTATGCAATGTACAGAACAATCCGAGCAACCACGAAACGTGAGTGATGAATGTGATGATTTCCATACTAGACCAGGGCAGTTTAAGCAAGTATCACCACGAGAATGTGCAGCTTAACGGTTGTCCATACGCGAAAAGCAGAACTCTTTGTTTCATCGCACCGGGCGTCTCTTTCAACAATATTGCGTCGACCAATACTGTAAGATGGAATCTCAGAGACTGATGTACCTCCGAGAGAACCAGAAAAAGCTCCGAGCAGAAGGACCTTGCAGGTGCTGAAGGGGCTATCGTCAATCTTCAGCCGCACGTGGAAGGCGTCCTCAATAACATGGCACAGACAGAATTCGGTACCAGCCATTCTCGACAACGGCTCTAAACTATCTCGAACTGGGACGCAACAAATTATCTTGGCGCCAATTTTTGAAGGTGGTGATCGATACATGCCAGCACAATATCAAGATGCAATGGCCATAGTTCGTACTTTTGGAAAGCCGGATCTTTTTATTACTGTAACGTGCAATCCCAAATGGCAAGAAATTATGGGGAATTTGCTTCCAGGTCAGACAGCATCTGATCGTCCCGATCTTTCTGCCTGGGTATTTCGACTGAAGCTTTAATCTGTCTTGTAAAATATCTCCAAAGCTGCTCTTGGAGTTGAAGTTGCGAAAATTCGCGTCATAGAGTTTCAGAACCGAGGCCTTCCACACGCTCATATACTCATCATTCAGAGCGATGCGAAGACGCCACAAACCTCAGAGGCCTTTGATAAATTTGTATCAACAGAGACTCCAGACCCCGTTAATGAGGAACTGTACCAGACGATCGAGTCGTGCATGATGCAGTCCACACAAGCCAGATGTTGTATGTATGAAGGATGCTGTCTGCTCGAAGGGCTACACGCGACCTTTTTGTGAATGTAATAATCAGATAAGCCTACGATTTTGGATTTAACCTGGAGATTTATTAATTATCTGGCCACTTAGTAGCGGAAGAAAAAAAATTATTATATTTTAGGGCAGACGATAGATTTTGGTAGAGACAAGTAGACGGACTTGATTCCTCATCTCACTTCATTTTTTTTGTACCATGTATGTATTCCATAAATAAGAATAAATAAATAAACATATATATATATATATATATATATATATATATATATATATATTTATACAACCAAGTCTACTCAGTGATTTCTACATGTGCTCATACATATGTGGACACTTAATATAATTTAATATACACCCAAGTCAGTCAACAAGAATAACTCCGAAGAGACATAATTAATATAATATACCAGTAATATAATGTACAAGCTACCAAGAAACAGAAGTGCCACGGAAATAATATATATTATCTACTAATCTACAAACGTACCCATGACAATTAACATGGTAACACGAGTTTAACTAGCTGGATCTGTAAGGGTAAAACTAGAACGCAAGAATATTGCAGGGAAGATATACTAGGACTTTGTTTAGAAAGGGAAGTGGTTTTAGTCACAGTCTTCAAGGTCTAAATGGTTAATACTGTTTTTTGCTATCTAGAACTTAAAAACTAAATTTTTATTCTTTTTTTCATTCTTATAGGCCCCTATATGTTTTATGTTAGGCGAGAAATTACTACTTCGTTCGGAAAAAATTACTATTTAATTCGGTAAAATCCGGTTCCTGTTCCGATTCCGGCAGGATTCAAATATTAAATCCGATTCCGGTTCTAATCCTGCAGGATCTAAAAATTAGAATCCGGTACAGCCCTAATATATATATATATATATATATATATATATATATATATATATATATATATATAGAGAGAGAGAGAGAGAGAGAGAGAGAGATTAGATATAATAGATATTAAGCCCGGTGTTGCCCAGGAAATCTAGGTGTAATGTGAAATCCCTTCCTATTCAATTTAACTACTGAATATATATACAGTGCTTTTTTTGTGCCGGTACGCGCCGGTACGGCGTACAGATCCGATATTTTCATGATTTTATTACAATTTAAAGATGTAATATGTTGTAGAAATACAGAAAAACAAATATTTTAATATTTTATCATTTCACATTTTGGCCTTTTGTTTACTTGTTTGAAAACCGCAGAAACTATTCAAAACTGTAGATTTTTAAAACCATTGATCGAATGGAGACGCCGGCAAGACGCCATTTTAAATTTTTGATTTCCACTTTTGATAAAACGCAGACGCCAGACCGCTATTACTTATATAGAAACTTATGGAATAAAAATGCTCCAGCCAGACCGCATACAATCCGGTACTCTAGTCAGCCCAGTAAGTCGCCTATCCACAACCGCTCCTCTGTATCAGTAGTTCTCATATTTTTAAAATCAGTTTTCACAAAGAAAAATAACTAGATCTCACAAAATGAAAAGCTTAAACTAATTGTATATTTTCTTGATTAAAGAATGATTACAATTAACGACTCTCGTCAATTCAACCAGTATAAATCATTCATTCTTCTCATCATTGATTCCAGAAGTAACCAGCGATGACTTCAATTCAGACTAATCAAAAGAGCATAAACACCAGACAAGGCTTTGGTAATAAGGGGGAGGCTATCTCACTGAAGGCCACGGACGAGCACAAGAAAAAGAAGAAATGTTTAATATGATTTTATGTAGTGCGTTTTCTTTTGTATGTGTTACTTACTTTATGCAACAAAACTGATGTATTAAAAGCCCAATTTCAAAGTGTCTTTTTTTTTAATTGCTAAGAGATTTGTGACTGTGTTTTAGTCAACGTGTGCTGGACATGCCAAGGCTTTTGCTTAGTATGTTATGCATGACCGATCTCACAGGCCCGTGTGTGTGTGTTTAACTCTGAGGGGAAAGGTCGGAAGAATTAAATTAGCTGGCTAAAAATATAATAAGATGGAGGGTCTAACTAGGCTATAGGCATTATGCTTCACAATAGTTAAATGTAACATACTTCAGCTGTAGCGTTTAATTATTCCTCTCTATTTTGTTTACACAGAACACAAGAACGCACACACACATACACACAGGGCCGTTCATGGGTCTTTGGGGGACACAGCCCGATAGTTTCAGAGATATTAGTGTAAAATAGTCATAGCTACATATCGTGAGCTTTTTTTTTATTTAATAACAAATTATTATTGCTCTTCAAAACGACTTTAATTTTTGTTCCCATTGTCAAATAAATATAGCACAGTTTAATATTCCACCCATTCTAGTACATTTGACATAATATATATTCAATTTATACTATGTGGTGCCTGCAGTCTACAGTTGAATTTAAAATGCTCCTTCTAAGCTATAACATCCCATGAACATCATTTAGTAGAAAGCATACGTTGGCGCCACTGTAAAATTAATGCCAACAGATCAGGCTCCATCCTTACAATAAATTGTATAAAACATGTGAGCTTAACGATATGGCTGTTTCCATCATATAGAAAGACGCCACCAAATACGTATAAACAATGTCCATCTACAAAGATCTAGAGAAAGAAAAAAATGTAGAGAAAGAGAAGTATCAATATACCCATTGATATCTATGTACTGTTGTTTGTGGGAGCTCTTAATGATTAATTGGGATGTTACAAAGATTTGTACAAGTCACAAAATATATATAATCCCAGCACTAAACAATTATTGGGTAGAAGGACAGACAGTAAAAATAAAGAGAGCAAGTGGCAATTTGTGGTGACCTTTAGAAGTAACTATTTTCAACATGCCACCGAGTCCCTTTGCTCGGGCAGGCACGATACAATATATATCATTTAGGGGCCGTTCACATATTATATACGTCGAACGCCGAAGGGGAAATGGCTGGTTGCGAATTTCTTTTTTTCGCTATATCGGGGGAGTTTTTTGTGTTAAATAATGTTATATATGTGTGTGTGGGGGGGGGGGGGTTAAAATTGACATTTTTGCGTTATATAATGTGTGAACGGCTCCTTACAAGGATTAAACCATAGCATATGACTCATGATTATTAGTTGAAAAAATATACTGGATTTACCAGTAAAATGTTTAGACATTTTATATGACTGTGATGAATTTACTATAAATAGACAAGCATACCATCGACCTAAGCAAAATGCACACCACCACACCAGTGTTGCCACTCTAAAAATATGAAAAACCCAAGTTGGGACCCTTAAAAAACCCAAGGTCATTTTCCCCCATTGTTGTTATATAAAAAAAAGGTAACATAAAGCAGTAGTATATAATATAATGTAATTGAATTGTATGTTGTTGTTTTTGATCCAAAAAAAAATATTTTTTGGTTTTTTAAAATTAATTAAAAAAAAATATTGGGAATTCTAAAAAAAAAATTTTTGTATTTAATGTGTTTGTATATTATGGCTCAACTTTCTACAGCTCAAGTCCAAGTTTTCTCGATTCACAAAAATCGTACAGCTGATATAAAAAATTTTAACCCTTATCTAGACATGAGTGATTTGTAAAAGATAATTACAACAAGCCCAACTAACGTCCTGCCCCCTCCCCCGGTCAGGGACAGCTTTATGTGACACTTTTGTGTTAATGAGAAGAGACTAAACACGGGACATACGATACTTTCGGAACAACTCTAGCCCCATGACTCCCCAAGTACATTCAACAACAACACTTTCTCTCTACCCTCGCCTGCTCTCAAAACAGCACTGCAACGTTCACTAAGATGATGAATAAATTGTTAAGAAACATTGAAAATATAAGATACCATGTGGATGACATATATATCTATACCAAAAACTGGTCAGACCACATAGAAAGTTTGAAAAAGTTTCTAGAGATACTTCAAAACAATAATTAAACAGTATCGCCAGAGAAAATAAAATAGGTTTTAAGAACAAAGATTTTCTTGGATATCATATTGGTCAAATATTAGTCACACCAACAAAAAAATATTCTTAAAAGAATTTTTGATATTCGCATTCCAGAAAAGAAGTTAGATCTATTATAGGATTGTGCAATTTTTACAGAAAATGTATTTGTAACATGTATAAATATAAACTATATATGTGTATAACTATTTTAGCTGTATCATTATCTTATGAATTATTTTTGTTTATTTTATTTTAGGTACATTCTTCAAACTACTTTCCGCTCAAAGACCTGATGCCATATATTTACGACAACACCAACAGCTGGGCTGTACAGATGAGGAACTGCGAGAAGACGAGACAAAGAGTTTAATAAAACAAATTGTAGATGCCACTTCTGGCATTAACAATAAATTATATATTACAGTAGAATCTTCTCTGGATTCAAGTCTTTTCAAGTCAATGATAAGTCTGAAGAAGATTGCAAAAAAAAATGTATTAGCAGGTATTATCAGATTGTAATGTCATACTATTGATGATGTAGATTGAGAAAAAAATGTATCAGCAGCTCACCAACAAAGTATTAGCAGATTGTGATGTCATACTATTGATGAAGATTGCAAAAACATGTATCAGCAGCTCATCAACAAGGTATTAGCAGATTGTGATGTCATACTGTTGATGATGTAGATTAGAGAGTATATGACCGTGACGTAAGCGGCAGGAATGTGGCTTCGCTGATGTAGTTTATCATGGCAAAAAGTGGAATAAACATACATGTTGTTATCACAAGTGTTTTCCATTGCTTATTTCGTGTACATGGTAGCACGAGTTTAACTAGCTGGATATGTAAGGGTAAAACTAGAATGCAAGAATATTGCAGGGAAGATAATCTAGGACTTTGTTTAGAAAAAAAAATGACAGGGTGGAACAGAATTTCCAACCACCAGAGAGACTGGAACTGTTGGACAGAAATGTCGGCGAGAATTTCTTGAGATGGAAATGACAGCTCAAAGGATTACATGGAAGACTAGAGGCTTTTGGCAAATAGAAGTTCAGGAAGAATCTAAACAATATAGGCCTAAAGCTTTCAAAACTCATGAAGGATTTTTATGAGTGCAAAGTTATGCCATTTGGTCTAGTAAACAGCACTGCAACGTTCACTAAGATGATGAATAAATTGTTAAGAACATTGAAAATATTAGAAACATGCATTGGCAGTTACCATTTTTTGATATTGAAGTAGGTCATCCTCACCAGAGATTCATTACCCTGTTGAAAGAAATAATATTTCAAAAATTCTTTTAATTGATAAAGGGTTGCCAAGTGTCCCAGTTTATCCAGGGCAGTGTAAAGGTATAATTGTTTTGTGTAAAGGTATAATTGTTTTGTAAAACAAAATTATACTACATGTCACGATTATCTAAAGTCAAGAAAAACACCCAGAGGTAATCTACATTTTGACATAATATTTGTCTAGGTGTCATCCCCATTGCTCACAATATCATCTAATTTCTGGGACTCTTGTATGAAATCAGTTTCTTTGAATAGATAGTTACCTGAAATTTGATACCAGATATTTATATTCCATGTACAAAATAAAAGTTCTTATCAGACTCTTACACCACTTGTGATATTGTTTACATTTATTGATAGCATCTGTAACTATAAAAGTATTCTTTTTCTTAAAAATAGAATGGAAAATTCCAAATTTTAAGCATAATCGCGTTTTATATAGCACATAAGGGGGTGCACAACCTTTTCACCGCAGTCACATTGAACCTACTTTCCATACAGAGTAGCTGCAAGACTGATTTTCATCAATACATGTACATGTTTGTTATTTTCACCACCATTATTTACCTCTCAAATGGCAGCACCCCTGGTATATGCCGCTGTTTGATAGTCCAAATTTTGTTTGTTTATGAATGCCTAAAAATAACATGCCAATTTTGAATCTGAAGCAACCCACTATTTAGCAAAACTGGATCAATTTAAAAAGTTAAGGAGATGAGCACTTTTAGAAATGACCGGGTGGTAAAAAAAAAAAGACCTTTTTTTCTGAATCTAAGTAAAATCGTTTTTGTATCAATGGGTTATGGTTTTATTATCAGGTTTATGCTTCTCTTATAGTTTTAAAAACATCTAAAACTGTTTATAAAAATTGGGGGGAAAAAGGTAATAAGTTTATAGGTGTACAAAGTTATATAGATTTCCTCACATCATTTGAACAAAATCAAGCAGACCTTTGACTATGTCAAATTAAAATGAAATATCTTAAGCGTTATATTTCACTAAAACTACCTTTGAAAAAATGTTTTTGTTTTTTTGTATGGACAAAAAAAGTTGGACAATAACTTTTGATCCTAATTGAGCAAAATGTTATGAATAAAAATATTTAAAAAATAATTGTGCCAACATTTTTTCAGATGAGTCAACCTGATGCTATAAAACATTGCCTCAACAAATACCATTCTTCTTTGTCAGACAAGAGGAAGCTGAAATGGATTACTAAAGCACGGGATGCCATGCCAGATAGTAAATTTGAGCCGTCTGAATTGCACCTAACCAAAGATGAGCAACAAGTACTAGACAGCTCAAGGGGAAAGCCCACGCCACCACTAAAGTAAGCTATTTTTATTGAAACATCTTTGGTCTCAATAGTCTATAACTTTGATTGACACATGTAGGGCTATTTTTAACTCATAAATTTTGTTTTAATTCCTCTGTAGAAATTTACTTTTGTATTACGAAAAATTGAAAAAAGAGGATGTAGCGAGTTTGCCATTTGCTGAAAGATCTACTCATATACCAGAAGAAACTATGCAGCTCGAAGACAAATACATTGAGGTTCAAATCGAACATTGTCTGTTTACTCCTGCATGCTTATGTGTTTATTATTGTCTTAGTCTATTAAAAAAATGAAATATCATTGTAAATCTTTTTTTTAAAATGCTGCTGTATATTTTACGGCAAAAAATAATTGGGGGGGGGGAGGGCTTAACTGCTCATGCTACTACCCAAAGAAAATCAAAAAAAAACTTCCATAAATAAATATACTATCTACGTGTTTTAATCCAGACTAGCCTAACCCACAATGCTTCATATATTTATGTAAAAAGTGTTTCAAGTGGTTTATGCTAGAATGGCTAAAAATGCTTCAGTTATATTTTATGCGTGGGATTTTTGCCATCTCACCTACACAGGTCTGGTGTCATTAGAATAATGGACTGGAAGAATGTTATGAATTAAATACCAGATTTCTTTTTTTAAGTTTGTTGAGTTAATTTAAAATCAGGTTTCGGAAGTTTTAAAATATGACCTCTTAAAGTATTGTTTTTATTCCATTCTTCCAGATGGTTCAGAATTACATTGAGCAATATCAAGTATTCTATGACAGCCTATCTGAAGAAGATAAAAAATGAGAGATGTGTCCAGAGTCGGCACTGAAAGCATATAAGGTAACATAGAAAAATAGATTTGTTGAGTGTTTATTTATTCATTACACTGTGTTAAACAATTTTTGCTCCTAGCTTTCAAGTGTTATATTTCACTGCTTATGTCTAAAGCCTATCAAAAAAATGTCGTGTTTATTGTGACAAAACAAGGACATTTTTATATTTTGTTTATGCTGAATTATAAAAGGAAACTTGCATGATAAATAGACAGAGGTAGTTATAAATCACTTGTCATGGTATAGCTGTGCATACTACGCACACAGGTGTGTGTGTATGTTTGAAGCTTGGCCAACCAGGTCAACATTAGGATCACTTTTTATTTAACTGGAGATCCGGGTTTTTATATTTCCGGAAAGGAAATTGGCAGTTGACAAATCACTCTTGTAGGGGACAGACGTGTCCATGTTTTTTCTTAAGAGTATATTGTATTTTATATTATGAGTGATCGTGAGAGTGAGAGTTCACCTCCATGATGGAAATATTCCTAGACAGTTTTGTGTATAAGTATTTTGAGTACAATCCGAATGGATTGTTTGAAACATAATTCAGTTCTTATTTTCATGTGGTGATCCAACAGTTTGACAATGTGTACAGTGAACTTTATGTATTATACTCTTTATCTTATTGTGTCATTATCGTAATAAACTTATATCAGCAAATATATATGAATGAAAGAAGAGCTACAGCTACCACACACGCCTCCAAGCTACAATCATAATTTTGCTGCAGCAAACATAATACCCTCACAGACATTCGTAATTTTTTCATCACCCACATCTGTTTCTCAGAAAGGTCAAAAATAAGAAATGTCCCACACTGTGGTGTTCGGTATTATAGTCAAAATAAATTACAAAATATGTATGATACTTTTCGACTTTCTTATGTTATTACTGATTAACACAAAATATGATCTCTGTAGGTTATAACTTAGTGATAGGTAAAGAATTTTGCTTTAGGAAAACATGTTGTTCAGTTTTGCTGACCCTCCTCCATTATCCCCAATGGTCCAACCTTTGGTGCCCATTGTACCACCAGAAAATTTTAGTCACTGTATTTTAAAACATAAAAGCTAGTGTCATTTCTGTCCTTACTAATGGTAGGTCAGTTTGATCTTATTTGAGGTAATAATTAGAAGTATATTTATTTTATACTTTTCAAAGGTTCGTAAGTTTCGGACAATGTCAGAAATAATGTCTGATGCCTCAGCATTATTACAAGAAGGTGGATTTAATTCAGAATTAGTGAGTAATTAATTAAAATGATGAAAACTTCTTCATTCAATTTAAGTAAGTTATTTGCTTTAATTGACTTAAGTTTTAGCACTGTCTATTATTATTTGTTTATTTAAACGCCAAAATTTAATTATATTACTTTTTGCAAATTCCAGTTTGCCCCAAAAAGCAGATGACTTCTAATTCAATTTTTGTACAAAAGAAATCCAAGATGATATCTGGCTTTAATTTTCAAGAGCTGAAAGCTAAACTTAGTCAAGAATGGAAAAATTTACCACAAGAAGAAAAGGTTATTTATTAAGTACTCATGTTTCATTTATTAAATACTGAAATTAAAAATTGTAAGCCCCATCTGTCAAAATGTAAAGGTTAATATTAGGGAGTGAACGATAATCGGATCGGTATCAGACCGATAATGGCACTATAGGTTGATATCGGATCTGCCGATTTTTGTAGGGAGCGACCGATATTGGCACTGTGGGTTAACTATCGGACTGGCCGTTTTTTTGCTGCCGATACATTGTTTTTTTTCACAACAGAGTTGCAGAAATAAAATCAGTAAACAACCCAATTCTATAACTAGATCAGATGTAAAAAAAAAAAAAAGGAAAAAAAAAACCGTACACAGAAACTGTCACGTCTACATAAAATTACATCAGCGATATGACCTTGAAACAATAGGATTGGCATTTCTTAATTCTAATGTATGAACTTTAATGATACAATTAGTGAACATCTGTATGTATTTTTTTTTGGGATGGGAAGTTGGGAGGGGTATGTACGGTAGTGGAGGGTAAACAAGACTTACGTGTGGGCGAAGTGTTAGAAAATATGACAGGAAAGGGGTGAACATGGGTTGACATACATAATTAGATCGGAAACTACAGCACGAGAAAAACGCGTGTTTGGCAATTTTGTTGATTAAAAAGAAAATATCTGTAAAAATGCTGGGGGAAAAATATCGGTATCTGACTATCGGTAAAAAGGCATATTGGTTGCTCCCTAGTTAATATAGTTTGTTTAACATTTTGACAGAAAAGAATTTATTGTTTGAAAATTAGGATAGGTTTTAGAATAAATATTTTTACCAATATGCTTTTTTTTTTATAATAATTAAAAGTTTTATCATTAAAAAAAAGATTTTTTTTAAATGTTATTTTTTTACCAGTATTTTAACAGGAAGTTTATCGGAAAAAATATTTAAAAGCGAAAGAGAAGTATGATGGCGATATGAAGGCATTTGTGTAAGCAATTTTCTTTTATGTCAGTATTTTGTTTTGTGAATCATTAGAATGCTAAGCGATGTGTATTCTGATAAAATAATTGTTTCTTTTATATATATATATATATATATGTTTAGTGAGAAACATCCAAACTATAAACGCAAGCTTCTTATCAATGTAGATGTTAAATCTAAAATTAAACCAAAACCACAGCCTCCTGTGCCATCAAAATTATACTACATGTCACGATTATCTAAAGTCCAAGAACTATTCGTTGTTTAATAATGAATCCTCTTCAAGCGGAAGAAAATGTGTAGATTTGCTGTTGTTTTATTATATGGGAATCGATAAATATAAATCAATATTAAATATTGTTTATATTATTTAATCTACCTTTCTCTTCTAACCAATCAAAGCAAGTCATCATGGTGAAAAAAAAAGTTTTAAAAATGGCAGAAATGTAGTATTTAATATATTTTATAGGACTGTTTCATTGATATGTCAGACTGTTTTAAAAAATTCTGTGAAAAAGAACTCTGCAAAAGAGACTACAGTGAAAAAAAGAAAACGTAAACTCAAGGAAACTACCACATCTTCCAAGAGAAGTAACAACATGCAATAAAGCCTGTTCCATTCTGGACACAGGACGTGTTAGCGCATTTTCATGTTATGTATCAGTACGTTTGTTATCTTTCAGTAAATATTTGTAAATTTTGGAAATGTTTATAAATTCAATTGTGTGTGTGTGTTTTATATAAAGTACGGGAAGTAAGTCATGTTGAATAACTGTTACAAAAATAAATAATGATTACGCCCCTTTGATTAGCTTTTATTATTTATATTTAAAATATAAGCAAAAACGGTACATAAGAAACTCTATATTTTAGCCCTGAGAGGTCAAATCGCAAAATGGACTTTTGATGTACACTTGGCAGGCCAAGACCTACACAATGATATATACATCATGGATCTAGGACTTATGGTTGCTGAGATATAGGGCGGTCCATTATTAATATAGCTTATATAGTAAAAAACGGTACTTAATAAGGCCCTTTTTACGGCCCTGAGAGGTCAGATCGCAAAATGGAAAAGAGTCATTTCTTGGCAGGCCAAGACCTACAAAATGATATATACATCATGGGTCTAAGACTTATGGTTGTTGAGATCTAGGGTGATGACGGACAGACAGACAGACAGGCAGACAGACAGACTAAACGGGGACGGGACAATAGAGCATTTTTTTCGAAAATGCTCTAAAAAATCTAAAAAAGATGAGACATACCAAGACCCTGGGATTTCACCCTCATCAGACTCATCTTCTCCTGAAAAAAAATCTAAATCGCCTGCCAAAAACTCTAAATCTCCACCTGCTGATGAATCACAAAATGACACACCTAACCCATTAATGCATGAGGTCTCATTTTTCATTAATATTTGCATAGTACATGTAGTTTGGGCATTTATTGACTATACCAAACGTAAAAAGTATAAAAAATTTGTATTACGTATATTAAGGGCCCCCAAAGGCATCAGTCTCGACAATTGGAAACGGCTCGCAGACAACCGGAGCGGGTGGCGACAGGCTGTTCACAAAGACATCCTTAATGGTGAACAATTAAGGAACCAACAGCAGAAAGACCAAAAGACAGAGATGGAAGATCGCACAGCAGAAACAGGCCCTCGGTCATCCATCCAGCTTCATTTGTGGCCACTGTGGAAGAGTCTGTCAGTCCAGGATCGGTCTGATGAGCCATTCAAGAACCTGCTCTCAAAACACGACTAGATGACTAACCTAGAGCGCTACCATCATCTTTCGAGATGGACGGTTTGCCTACTACTATAAACTCAATTACAGTGATAGATAAACAACCTTTACCAAACATAGAACCTAGTTCAGGAACTGTCAAATGATAATATTTTTACACATCTAGGTTTGACTAGAGGCTTTTGGCAAATAGAAGTTCAGGAAGAATCTAAACAATATAGGCCTAAAGCTTTCAAAACTCATGAAAGATTTGTATGAGTGGAAAGTTATGCCATTTGGTCTAGTAAACAGCACTGCAACGTTCACTAAGATGATGAATAAATTGTTAAGAAACATTGAAAATATTAGATACTATGTGGATGACATATATATATCTATACCAAAAACTGGTCAGACCACATAGAAAGTATGTAAAAGTTACTAGAGATACTTCAAAACAATAATTAAACAGTATCGCCAGAGAAAATAAAATAGGTTTTAAGAACAAAGATTTTCTTGGATGTCATATTGGTCAAATATTAGTCACACCAACAAAAAAATATTCTTAAAAGAATTTTTCATATTCGCATTCCAGAACAGAAGTTAGATCTATTATAGGATTGTGCAATTTTTACAGAAAATGTATTTGTAACTTTGCAAATTGAACCTTTAGTTAAACTAACTAAGAAAAAGATGCAACAGATCCTGGATCCTCAGATAAGATTCCCACATTCAGACCATCTTGAATGCCTAGGCTGCATATCTTAAACACAACAGCCACAAGAAAAAAGTATAACGTTAACTAAATCTTAGTGTACATTATTCAAAGAACAAAAAAAGTGTATTGTTAGTAAAATTGAAAGGAGATGAACGGCACCCACTTCCCCGCCTGAAATTTCCAATGCTGATCGTCTGCCAAGTCCATATCTACGTAGACACGATACTTCTTTTCAGGTTCAAGGTCGCTGATGAAATGTAGAACCGGAAACATTCGCCTGAAAATAAGAAAAAAAAACGTTCGTCACTGGATTGTTGGATGCCCTATGTATTAGCAGGGGTGGAATGGCAGTGGAGGGGGGTGGAATGGCAGGGGAGGAGAGGGGGTGGAATGGCAGGGGAGGAGAAGGGGGCGGAATGGCAGGGGAGGAGAAGGGGGCGGAATGGCAGGGGAGGAGAAGGGGGTGGAATGGGAGAGGAGGAGAAGGGGTGGAATGGGAGGGGAGGAGAAGGGGGTGGAATGGCAGGGGAGGAGAAGGGGGTGGAATGGGAGAGGAGGAGAAGGGGGTGGAATGGGAGGGGAGGAGGAGAGAGGGGGTGGAATGGCAGGGGAGGAGAAGGGGGTGGAATGGGAGGGGAGGAGAAGGGGTGGAATGGCAGGGGAGGAGAGGGGGTGGAATGGCAGAGGTTTGGGGGGGGGAGATTGGGAATTTTTTTTTAAGTTTAATTAAATTTTGTTCATTTATGCAACACTTGATATCATTTTTAATCAAAATAGAACGCGCTGATCTAAAAAAAAAAAACATGCACGGCCCAAGCACATCCACCTGTCTCATGTTGTACACTGTATTTAAGACGCCATTTTAGCTGTCTAGTAACGCGACTAAATACAATTTAAATAGTAATAAAACGGGTGATGATGGGAAAAACATTATAAAGATGACAAAATTAACGCTTAAGAACACACTTCCTAGTAGGAGACTGGATCATATTGATAAGAAAAAAATGATTTTTTTTTTCTAAATACAGTGGGTATTCGGTTAACGAACTGTTCGGACAGCGAACAAATCGGACAACGAACACTTTCAGGAAAGATTTTTATGTTCGGACAACGAATAAAATTCGGATAACGAGCAAAAACTAATTCTAACGAAAACGTCTCGGCTCTCGAAACACCCGACATCAGTCCTCAATTTGTCCTGAAAATGGATGTGCGCGTGCGCTGACACGTCATCATTCATACTACGTAGCAGTGAGGCAGCACCATACGACGCGTAGGGTAGTGTGCGACGACACATCGTCAATAGTGTACCATACATGTTTAGTTAGTTTATGTCCTTGTGGTTTCCGTATGTGCTTCTCTAAACGCCTTATAAAAGACCCCTGAAAATTTGAAAATATTATAGGACCTGAAAAGAGTGGAGTGTCAAGAACTGTGCTCACCATAAAACCAAGTAACAGATTATAACTAAAGTAGAGAGTGGACAAATAATTACTGATGTTACCAGGCAGTACGGCTTGAACAGGTCTACTGTAGGCACAATTCTAGCTAAAAAAAAAGATATCACCAAGAAGACTCAAGCCGCTAAAGGAGTAACGAAAATTACATCTGAGAAGCAAAAAAAAAGTGTCATCCATGATAAAAGCGAGAGTTTGCTTTTAATTTGGATAAATGAACGGGAGGTAAAAAGAGATATAACTAGAATGGCTAGAGAAATTTTTGAGAAATTGAAAGAACAAACTCCAGGCTCTTCCTCCGAAAATCTAGAATTCAAGGCTACCACTGGCTGGTTTACAAAATGTAAAAGGAGATCTGGCATTAAACAAGCTGATGTCAATAGGTTGCTGATCTCTACAGCGACATTGCTATCAATCATTTCCTGAAAGTCCTGAAGGAGAGAGAAAAACAATCGACATTGGACATGTTCTTTAACGTCCAAAGAAAGGAAAATGACTGATTAATAAGCAAGACTATATGTATGTATTATATTTGTAATAAATATACTTACTAAGAAATTATGCTTGTACATGACATTTTTTAAACATATTTTTTAGGATCTCCAGAACGAATTAATCGAATTTCCATTAACATATATGGTAAATCGATGATCGGTTAACGAACGATTCGGATAGCGAACATAATTGTGGAACGGATTAAGTTCGTTAACCGAATACCCACTGTAGTTGTAAAATTTCTAAATTTATTCATCGCTATTATAAAGTGTATTCGATTTCTGAATTTATTCATCGCCATTATAAAGTGTATTCGATTTCTGAATTTATTCATCGCTAATATTAAGTGTATTCGATTTCTTAATTTATTCATCGCCAATATAAAGTGTAATCGATTTGTCCACTTTGATCCCATGGTGTATTCTGATATTTTTAAAAACAAATGAATTAATAGAACAAGACAGTGGAGTAACCATAGTAACCAGTGCGAAAGGGGCGGAATACCACAGGGAAAACTTTTTTTTTCCACGACCAATGTGCAGAGTTCTCACATTGTTGATTTGTTTGTTTATTTTTTGCACTGAACAGAAAGTAAAAAAAAATATACTGAACCGATGGGTGGAATATTGCAGGGAGTTAGATGACTTCAAAATTCGCCCCCTGACACCAGCATCCTCTAGTACGACAGTTTTGCCTGTTTCCTCTTTAGTAGTCAGATAAGGATGAGAAAGTATTCTATTAATGTATTCAAACTCAGGTTTTTATTACAAGTACTGTACTGTGTAACCTACAGTGGTTTGTTTAAAGGCGTGCGGGGCCCACAGGGTTTGAGGGCAGAAGGGATTTTAAGGTTTCTACCAGTGTGAACATTAGTTTAAGGAACATACCTTTTGACCGTTCTTTTTTTATTAGATCCCCTCCCCCCAGCTCGATTTACCGCCGGGGATAACCTCGGCACTGAGAACAATCATCCCCGGCTCTGCTTTAGCTAATATATCCCAGCCGGGGATGAAACCATAGACATTTATCCCCAGGCTCTGCAGATTTTTTTTTTCATCCCGGCACTGGTTTTTTTCTTAAATCGAGCACTGCTCTCTCACCCCCCCCCCCGAACCCGTTAACGACGTCACAGAAAACTCCCCTCCTTTCACTTGTTGCATTCATACCGTGGCTTATACTTTGATTGTCACTCTCAAGGATTCGAACCTGTCGCCAAGTATGCAGGTGAGGGGAGGCGGGCGGGAGCTTATCACTTGTCAGTGGAACCAAGCATATGGCGGGACCACAGCTTTCGAAAATATAGTTTAACTTCGTTGTTTTAGGGGAATGTACGGAGTCATAGCCCACCTCCCACGCGCGCAAACACTCACACACACCACACACATACACACACATGCACCACTATCACAGTCTATCAGGAGCCCCATAATACATGGCTGTGGCCCTGCTGTGACCTATGCTACCAGCATTAAGACGCCATGTCCCTAATGTCACCAAACCATCATTTCATTCAATATTTTTGTTTACCTAAGGATGTACCTAAAATTCGTGGGTTTTTTTTTTACTTTTTTTAGTGTTCATTTTGAATATGTTGTATTTTTAAAGAGAAGACTATTTCTGCCCCACTATGATAATTTATTTTCGAACATCTTGGATCAATCAAAAGCCGCCAAAAGCATAAGATAAGACTCAAATCTCAGAGTAGAGGCATGGTCAATCCTATGTCCACTCCCCATTCCACCGTCCATTGTATTTACTTAAGCGGCGCCTTTGATTTCTCCCCAGCAGACGATCTCTTTTGACCTTCTTAAAAAATCAAACAAAATACGCGCGAAAATCAAAACTTTACCAAACAAAAACTATCCTTCAGTTTCCCCAATCACAACAATCGGGTCAATGATTGTCTTATGATATGTAAGAATACCCTATGTTTCTTCAGTACGGCGTTTTACTTTTGGTAAATTTTGATTGTCGTGCATAGAGGCGCGAGACGGAGCAGCTGTCATCAAAAAGCGGCGGTCAACTCTTTGCGTTATCGGATAGTTTCGCACATTTTCAGGTTTGACACTTTTGAAGAATGTATATTTTTTTAAAATATAATTCGTGATTTTAAAATGAGCGAAGTCTGGTAATATCTCAACGTAAGTTACATTTACTATTTTAAATAAATTTATATTATTTCCATGTAGCAATAAATTATAATGAATTTGTTTTATTTAAAATGTTACTGCCCTCTTAATTAAATTAAGGGAATATACAAATACAGACGAAAAACATTCCTCGGGGGATGCCATTGTACTAATAAATAAAAAAAAAAATAGGCAAACAATCGTTTTCACCAAATCTGGCCACGTCTCCTTGATCGTCTGCCGATGCGATATCTGGCAACTACATTTGTTTGGGGAAGAGAGGGAGAGATGAGGTGAAGGGCGTTGGGATAGAAGGGAGGGAGAGATGATGTGAAGAGCGTAGAGATGGGAGGGAGGGAGAGATGAGGTAGTGGGGAGGAGGATGTGAGGCGATGGATGGAATGATGAGCGAATATTACATTTTTTTCAGATAAACAAATAAATAAATAGATAAACAGCTTAAAACAAATTGTAAGAAAGTAAGGTGAGCATAAACCAATGACTGACATATTGCTGTACCAGTTGTGTTCGTTATATGGCTATTTTATTAAAGAATTAGTGATACTGGTAACACACACAACCAATACAAGCCACCAGGAGAAAGACGGTGATATATTAATGTTAAATATCTTAAACATTTTAAAGTCGCAGGTTCCACTCTTACAGGTACAGACGGTAGGATTTTTTAGATTCTTAGTACTTATCTTTCTCCCCTTTTCTCTTTCTCCTCTCTCTCTCTCTCTCTCTCTCTCTCTCTCTCTATATATATATATATATATATATATATATATATATATATATATATATCTTTATAGACAAGCTCAACTTGTTGCGTAGTATGACAGTCAAGCAAAGATGGAAGTGCAAAAAAAGGGAAATAATCAAACTATACAAGTAAAGTAAAGATAAATCTTCTTACCTCCCGTGTTTAGTGATGATCATCTCGTTGGTGTGCACGTCAAATTTCGCCCACATGTCGCCGTTGTATAAAGACACTCGACAGTTTTTCTTACACTCGAACGTCCACTTGGACCTCTCCCCCAGGCGCGACCCCCACGGGTACACCAGAGAGCTGGTGAGCAGCGGGTGTGAGACCGCGCTCTGTGCGGGGTGAGTCCAGTGGTACGGGTGCCCAGTGCCTGTTTGGTCCTGATGTTCCGTTCTAGTGTAACCGTTTGACGACGACGATGACGTAGCCGGTGGCGTGAACATGTAACGCTGATGAGGGCTGCCTTCCGGGTTGGCCGAACGAACCGGGACTCCGTATGTCGGGGAAGGGTAGGTGGGTGATAACTGATGTTGACCAGGTGACTGGTGGATCGCTGTTCGCGGCAGCTCATAAGGGGATCCCGCTAAGGGGGTAGTTTCGGTGAGGCTGGAAGGCGCACCTTCGTGGGTACGCTCCTCGAGTTTAACGCCGCCTGATATGTTGCCGTCGATGTTAGTGGAGTTTGCAACATGATTGTCATATGGGTTATCATTGCTGTTCATTAGTCCCACTGTTGCCTCCAATGGATTCCCGGACAACGCCTGGTAATAAGGCGATGCGTGCCATTTATTTTCATTGGGTTTTCTCGGTGTCATTCCGAAACCGTTCAAGCTCGAATAGTTCTTATAGCTGCTCACAGTGCTTTTACAATCGGAAGCATCCTCAAGCCATCGTTGTAATAGCCGTAATAGTTTCCGTACGTGGAAGAGTTTTGGTCGAATTGCACCGAATTTTCCCTCACTGGGGAGTCAGGAATTGCGTATGGAGCTACGCTGTCGTACATAGATGGTGTTCCTCTCCGGCTTTCGAGATTGTGAGCCAGACTTGCTAAGTTTACGGCAGAATTACCTAACATTTCAAAATTATTGCACAACTAATTACAATGGTGTTGTTTTTATTATTATTTAAAAGTACTTTTTTTATAATTCTTCTTGTAGTTATTAAATCCTTTTTTTCCGAAAATATTATTTTCACGGCCAACAAGGAAATCCCTTTTTGTTTTAGCGTTACATCCTTTTTGATAAAAAAAAAATATAAATAAATACGATGTGTTACACTACACACACTCTGATGGCGTCATTTGTTCTGTGGAGTTCAAGAAAACAAAAATTAAAGTGTGTAAATTTCAAGACGATACACGCTTTATCCGTATATATTTATTATTATTATATATCATATTATTCATTTCCAGTGTGCGTTAAATCGAAAGCGGAAAACAAGAATTCAAAAATGGCGTCATCCCCTGAGTCTCGATTCAACTTTTCTTTTAGAAATATCTACAGTTTTCAATAGTTTCTGTGCTTTTAATTATAAAATGTAAAAGTCCCCAATATTAAAAATTAATAATTAGCATATAATATCATTCAAATCATTGTAGTTTTTATTGCAACAGAGCATTTTAACATCGTCAAACGTAAAACAATAGTAATAATCGAAAATCTCCGACGTCGGCGACGATAAGACTATTGACCGTGTTTTCGTATCTAATTTCGTATGTTAAGTTCTTTTTAAAAGTCGATATAATATTTAAATAAAGAAATTCTGCAAATTTCTATACTAATTAAGTTCTTAGCTTTTAAAATACTTATGATTTTAAATAAATACGGCTTTGAATTATTTCTTAATTACAAAATAACAATATAGACCTAAAAAACTAGGTCAAAAGGCAATGAAAACATAGCCGAGGAATATTTTTCTAACAGTACATTAAAATTGCACACTTCATTTGTACGGCGCGGTGGCTGAAAGCTTATGAGACTGGCTAAGGAACCTTTTTTTTAATGCAGACTCCGGGTTCGATTTCTCCCAGAGCCTTTTTTTTCAGAATATATCCTTTTAGTTGTTTTAATGAAAAGTAACTAACTAGATCTCTTTGACATTTTTTTTTTAATTTAAATAATTTATCTTTTAGGATGTTGTAAGAAAAAGAAACAATAACTAATTAGATTTTAAATTATTTCATAACTTAAAAAAAAAATTAACACAGAGGCGTAACTAGGGTGGGGGAGGGGGTTCAAAATAGTAAGTACATAATCTCATGTCATGGTATCGAATGTCAAAATGCAGGGCCCCCAAATCCTAGGTTCTGCAATGGCTTTACAAGTCTATCTTCCTGCAAAGGCTTTGACATTTTTTTATTGGGTTTTTTTTTCAGAATATATATCTTTTTACTAACTTTTAGTTGTTTTAATTAGATCTCTTTGACTTTTTTAATTTAAATAATTTATCTTTTAGGATGTTGTAAGAAAAAGAAACAACAACTAATTAGATTTTAAATTATTTCATAACTTAAAAAAAAAATAACAGAGGCGTAAATAGGGTGGGGGAGGGTCCGAAATCGAAAGTCCCACTGAACTCCAGCTTGAGGGGAGCCCCCAAAATTATTTTTTACATTAAATATTAAGTACATAATCTCATGTCATGGTATCGAATGTCAAAATGCAGGGCCCCCAAATACTAGGTGTTACGGGTCCTTTTTCTCTTTTATTCCATAAATGGTTATGCCCTATAAACGTCTCAGGTCCTTTGTTTTATGTTATGAGTTGTGAGTTTTAATTCAAAACGTAGAGATGTCAATTTAGCTTAATGTCTGTCTGTTTCACTCTTATTTGCTCACTCCTTTGTTACACCAATCAAACTCGATGCGTTGTCAGTACAACGATTTATTTACATGAATGTACATCAGAATACAACAAGTCCATAAAACGAATACACATTTAAATCCACAGTAATTTGCTCTGCCTCAACCATGACTAACTAAAGATCTCTAAAGTATTCTCGTCGCTCTCGTAACTATCTATCTTCTCAAACTCCTCATAGCTAACTCCTCTCATAACTACGAACTGCCCCCTCACTAACTTCTCCTAACTAACTAATGTCCGAATCCAGCCCCTATTTATACCCCTAACGTCCGTGCCCTAATTACCCTAAGTACGTCACAGTCTCTTCACTATCTAATCTTTCTAGGAGCGTCACCTGGTCGTCATTGTTAACCTGCTAGACTGTCCGACGGCGCCTCCCGGTCTTCACACCTTTGCTGTCTACTATTCTATTGTTTCCCAACCTTGTCACCTTGTCACTATTATTCGTGTTAATCCTAATACTTAGATATCTATTATATTAAAACGTCGAAGGGGATAGTCTCAGTCTCTACATCTACTTTAGCTCTTCACACTAGGTTCGGCAATGGCTTTACAAGTCTATCTCCCTGCAAAGGCTTTGCGGGGTACAGCTAGTATATATATATATATATATATATATATATATATATATATATATATATATATATATATAAACACACACGCACACATCTACTCTTTATATACAGGCACTTGCCTCTTTTGTTTATACCTGCTCATCTCAACATCATCAATACTCAATTGTAATGAGCACATAGAAAATGATCAATAGTAGACCGAGTTAGATTTTATTTTTATAATATATGAATTGCGAACACAAAAAAAAATTCAATTAACACACGTTATTTCTTTTCTTAATGTCCCAATGTAAAATCATACAAGAGCTACCATTGCTTAGCATTGGAGTTGTTTGTTGTTGACATTTGGTATCCTTGTTTATATGTGTTTGTATGTGTGTTTATGTGTGTGTGTGTTTGTATGTGTGTTTGTGCCAAGTTGGACAAGGCTGATATACATCAACCGACTAAGTGTCTAGTGTTGTACAGTGACGTCTTACGATCATTACTGGCCCTAGTCATTGAACATCTGATTTTATTTTTACAATTTCGTGGACCCTTTAGATGTATGGCCCTACAGCCCCCTGTCTACTGTGCCTAAAGATAAGACGACCATGGTTCACAATTCCTACTGTGCCTATATGTTAAGACGGTCATGGTGCACAATTCCTACTGTGCCTATATGTTAAGACGGCCATGGTGCACAATTCCTACTGTGCCTATATGTTAAGACGGCCATGGTGCACAATTCCTACTGTGCCTATATGTTAAGACGGCCATGGTGCACAATTCCTACTGTGCCTATATGTTAAGACGGCCATGGTGCACAATTCCTACTGTGCCTATATGTTAAGACGGCCATGGTGCACAATTCCTACTGTGCCTATATGTTAAGACGGCCATGGTGCACAATTCCTACTGTGCCTATCTGTTAAGACGGCCATGGTGCACAATTCCTACTGTGCCTATATGTTAAGACGGCCATGGTGCACAATTCCTACTGTGCCTATATGTTAAGACGGCCATGGTGCACAATTCCTACTGTGCCTATATTAGGGTGATAACTATTTTCATTATTTTTCGTAACGAAACTGAAACCCCTCACATTCGAGGAACAATTATATGTAGATGACAGTAGCAACATTAATTTTTTTTTTAATTGAAAAAAGTTCCCCCTATTTTTAATTTTTCGTTCACATATCGCGCAGTTTGAACTCGCCCCAGCTTGGGGTGAGTTCACAATATATAACTATTTCATTATTGTTATAACTTCTTTTATTTTCTGTTTCAGGTGCAAATATATAATATATATTCTGGAATATTTTAGAACATTGTGGAATATTTTTGAATATTTTGGATAAACTATCTCGTTTTCAGTGCAAGATTGCAAGTCTTACTGTCAGGATAGTGAAAGTAGATAGACATGGATAGATAGAAAGACATATTGTTAGACAGATAGACAGATAGGCTAAACAATCTCACACGGATGCCTACAAACCGTCAAATTCTTGGAAACTTCACTTTTCTGTTCAATAGCCAGAAACGGCGACTGGATCGAATCAAAATTATGATTACGGATATAGAATTGCTTTGGAGGGAAATTCTAGACTTTCCACTATTATCCAGCGCACTCATCAGAAAGAAACTCAATTGCCTGATTGATTTATATGACAAAAACAAAAAGAATCCGTCTGATAAATTTACTACAACACTTTCTCAGTTATTTGATGTCACCAACGTTAATGGAGAATGGAAAAGCACGGAGGATAAAGAACTCTACCAGAGGCAAGTTAAGAGTGGAGGAAAGATTGGTTATTCAATGGTCAAACAAGCCCCTTTGGAATCAATCCACCCAAGAAAACGAATCCGACTATCAAAACCCAATCACAAGCCAGCTCTTCTCAATCGCAACCTATACAAACACATACAACTGTCTCAGAATCTTCGGATTCTGAAACCTCTGCTTCTTCACCCGACTTGCCAACCTATTCTTCCACGTCATCTTCTCCTGAATGCAAACCGAAATACCAAAGAGCAAGCACTACAACAGCGGGTTTGCTAGTACTGCAAAACAACATTTCTACACATAAAGCATATGATGTTCTTGCAACCATTGCTGAACAGGGTCACGATGTGCCAGTTCCAAGTCAGGCGGGTGTCTGGAAACGAGTAATCTCTGTAGGACGTAAAATGAAAACCAAAATTGTTCAAAAACTTCAAAGCAAAGAACTCTATTGTCTCCAGTTTGATGGTAAAAGAGTTCAAGGGGAAGAGTATCAAGTAGTTCTGCTGAAAAATATGACAACCGAAATCAAACTTGGTATTATTAAATGTGAGAGTGGTCCTGCCGCGGCCATTCACAAGGAACTACATCAGCTACTTGATGAATATGATGCTTGGAAAAATATTGGCATGATAATATGCGACACGACCGCAGTAAATACTGGTCGTTTGCATGGGATTGTAAAGCTCATACAGGATGATGTCCTGAGCAAAGGCTTTCAGAAGCCACAATATATTGGGTGTCAGCACCATGTACTCGACCTCCTTTTGAAACATGTCATGAATTTTTTTATCCAAGAGCCAACGAGCAAACCAAAACTCAACTATTCCTTCATTGACCAATTAACACAAAACTATGTCACTCTTCAGGCTGATTACCGCCTCGTTGCGACAGATGATGTTAGCACAGACGAGAACCCTGGATGGCGAGATGATTTCAAGTTCTTATATGAATTATGTCAGGCATATCGTCATTACAAAACAACTTCACGTTGGCCTCGCATCAACTGGAAGAAACTACCAAATTTACACCAGGCAAGATGGAACTCACGTGCGATATATACTGTTATATCATTTTTTCTGATACCAGAGTGGCGCAACATCCTCACTCCTGCCTGCAACTTCATCTGCTACGAATGGGCAAATGCTTGGTTCCATTCTCAACACTATAATGAAGCGTCCTTCAATGAACTGTTTACCTCACTCATCAGGATAAAATGCAAGAAGGCAATTAAGTGTTTAAAGACCCATTGGTCAGTCGAAAAGTCATTAATTGACATTCCCAGATCTAACCAAATTGCTGAACGTGCTGTGAAACTGATGGAGGAACTTCATGCAAAATCGAGAAAATTTCAATTTTTGAATCTGAAGTTCATAGGAAAAAATATGTTTTAAACATTTCTTGTACATTCTGTACATATTACTAACTGATCTGTATCTTATTTGTTAATAAAAGTTGATTAGTTATTATTATTACTCTTTTGAGTAAAGCTAAAAAAAATAATGTCCTTTTTTTTGAAAAAAGAAATATTTTTCCACTTTTTTCTTCCGAAAAAGGGGGAGGAGGGGGAACTTTTTTTAAAAAAATCAAAAATGCAATTGATATTCTTAAATTACACATAAAAGTTCCTCGATTGCAAGTGGTTTCATAAAAATATTTTTTTTTGTTATCACCCTAGCCTATATGTTAAGACGGCCATGGTGCACAATTCCTACTGTGCCTATATGTTAAGACGGCCATGGTGCACAATTCCTACTGTGCCTATATGCTAAGACGGCTATGGTGCTATATCTCTTTCAAACGGGAGTGTTGTGTGTGTGCTGTGTATTTCAAACGGGAGTGTTGTGTGTGTACTGTGTATTTCAAACGGGAGTGTTGTGTGTGTACTGTGTATTTCAAACGGGAGTGTTGTGTGTGTACTGTGTATTTCAAACGGGAGTGTTGTGTGTGTGCTGTGTATTTCAAACGGGAGTATTGTGTGTGTGCTGTGTATAAAAAATGTGACCTACCTACTAGTGTTGTTTTAGTCCCGGGTCATTTTAGTTTCAGTTTTTTTTTCGTTTTTTCTGTAATAATTTCAGTTTTCGTCTAGTTTTAGTCTTGCTGCTAATTTTAGTTTTCGTTGACGAAAAGTCAACATTTTCGTTAACGAAGGTTTTAGTTTTAGTTTTCGTCAACAAAAACAACACTACTACCTACCTTACTTGCACCTCAGTGATTAACAAAAATTGTCACAAAAAGTGTCCCACATTCCCATTATTACTTGTTGGTTTTGTAAATTTTATTGTAGGTATACAATTATTTACGTTCAGTGGTGTTGATTTTCTTTCAATTAAATAAAACATTAATCAACATTTGGTGTAGTTTCATTGTAGCAAATGTGTCTTATTTGTTTTTCTGCATTGTTTGTGTTTCTAGAATGTCCGGCTCATGTATTTGTATTATTGTCATTATTTCAAAAAACAAATAATTTATATACAAGATTATTTTTGAAAAAAAAAACTAACTATAAAGAAAAAAATCATAAAAAGTACATATATCATATATTACAAATAAAGCTGTCTACATACAACAGGAAAATGAAAGTTCTCATTTTATTTGGTTCACTGTGTAACTATTAATGGAAGTGATGTGCATTGATTTCACTTTTTTTTAAAAATAGATAATATTACTGTGTACATGAAGATAGATAGATATTAATATAGAAATTCAAAAATTTAGCATAATATATATATATATATATATATATATATATATATATATATATATATATAGAGAGAGAGAGAGAGAGATAGAGAGAGACATATATATATTCTAACATAAACATTATTATAATGAAAAGTGAAAAAAAATATAATTATTATTGTGTGGATAGAAGGAGGCCACATATTCACAGTAGTACAGACGTTATTTAATCAAAATATGCGACCGTTGATGGGGGTAATATGAAACCCCGCAGTCTTGTCGTAAAATTCAGAAATCTCACTGTGTGTATTGGCCTATAGTATGCACAGTTAAATTCGAATGCACTGTTAGTTTTGAATATCTCAATTTGTGTGTGTTTGTTTGTTTTTATATGCTTGCCCTATTAATGCTGAATATAACTATTAATGCTGAATATAACTATCATCCGGTTATCATAGAAAGATAGACAATAGGATCTGTGGGGGATACATTAACCTGGGGCTACCAATAACCAAAGTCCGACTCTATTCAGTAAATTTCTCATTTTCGGGTTAAGGTTAACCCTAACCTCTTCTACAAACATGTCTTGTGAAAGGGAATTCCCCGGAATAAATAGAGGGGAAAAATACTTTTATAAACAGGCATCATCCTTCTGACAAGTGGACGATGGGCAGTTCAGCTTTAAACAATTATGTTAAATCTTTTTGTGTTTATATTCAAACTCTAGTGCTTGTTTATGACATAATATTTCCTGCTTTATGTTTCTTATAAAATTTTTAAAATGTCGAAAATATTTTTATCTCGGTATTAATTTTCACAGATAAATGAATAATTCAAAATATAGGAATTACAAACATATTTAGGTAAATTAAGAGTGTTTTTACAGGCATTCTAGAGGTTCTTTCACACACAATAGAGCGAGGGTTGGGTACAATGCCGAACTTAGGGATTTGGGGGCCCGGGGGCTTGCCCTCTTTGGGGTCCCCTGCATTTCAACATTCGACATCATGACATGAGATAATGTACTTAATATTCAATGATAAAACAATTTTGGAGGCCCCACATCAAGCTGGGGCCCGGGGGGGACTTTCGAATTTGGAACCCCTCCCCTCCCACCCTAGGTGCGCCTCGAGGGGATGGGGATAGTTTGTGCCTGTAATGAAACGCGTTTTTTTTTTATTTGTATTAAATAATAATACTAAACAAAATTTCAAAAAAATTATTTTGATGAGGTTAGTTGGGGCAGGATAGGTATTTGAACCTTTTTTTATACATGTTTTAGCAGAAGTAAGGAGGTGAAATTTTGGTAGACATTTCGCTTCATATTATTTTTAACCGACAGGGAATTGAGGGGCCCAATTTAACGAATACTTTCGAGGCCCCTCTTCTAATTTTTTTCACTAAAAACTATTACTATTAATGTAAATGTAAATTGCGGGGCCCTTACCAGGCGCAGGGCTCATTCTTTAGCAATCGGTCAAATCGGCCTCAGGCCGGCCCTGATGACCAATCCGTAATATGGACATTGGACACAGTAAATACATGTATTTATAGAACATTGGTCCATGTGCCTTTTGTATTGTTGTTGGACTATCTGGCCCTCATAGTCTTAATATAAATTGAGTTGTAGGACCAGTGGCGCAACCAGCAAAAAATACTGGGGGGGGGGGGCTCACATATAGAAAAAAATGCTGAGGGGGCCACCCCCTCACATATAAAAAAAACGACAGTTTATATAGTAAAATATGTATGATGATTTGGTCTGGGGGGGATCAAGCCCCCCTGCCCCCTCCTGGTTGCGCCACTGTGTATGACTATCTGGCCTTCATAGGAACTAGTAGCGTAGGAAAGGTACAACAGGTTGTGGGGCTGCACAGGGCGCCGAACTAGCAAGGAACACTGAAAGGGCGCTGTTAAATGCATTTTGAGCTTTTCAGATTGGAAGGAGGGCGCCAACTTATGTAAGTCGCACAGGCGCCACAATAACTTAGTTATGACACTAGTAGGATGGCACTGATTGGAAGGCACTGATAGGATCTAAAATAATAAATTGTGAAAACATTTTGCCTTATCATAAATTGTAACTAAGTCTAACATATAAAAAGTTCCAAAATACACTTAAATAATATTTTTTTTAATCATTAAAGAGTTTTAAAACTTGTACATACCTCTCAATCCAATGACGTTATTTGTTCTTCCGTGTTGAGACCAAAAAATATTAAGAATTTTTTTAATCCACTTTGTATATCAAATATACTTAATCGAGCTGCGCCTTCATTAATTAGATCCACACAAATCAGTTTTTTTTTGAAAATTCACTTACAAAAACATATCCGGTCCACGTAATTAAATTGTGGTATGAATGTCATGATCTTTATTCTATATTAATTTTATCAAAAAGATCACAGAAAGAGTAAATATAAGATACTTAGGTAAGTGTGTTGACTTTGGTCAATCGAAGTAACAGGTGTCAGAACTAGATCTTAAGTTTTAAGTAATACAGTAAGTTACTCTTAAGCCTTCGCCTCAGAGAATCCTATTCTGTAAGCTGCTAATTCAACAGCCGTCGTGGACTCATTAGGCCGCTAACAAAGATCTAATCACTTTTGTCAATTTGAAGTAGAAAGAAGTGAACAATAACTTACCCACTTCCCCTCCCGCGTCCACCAACCAGTGATGTGAATTGACATTTGGTCAGCGATCATGTGGCCACTGACCACTCCTCCCTTCCCCCCACACCCGTATATAACTTACAAAACTGATCCGTCTGATTTCAAACAGGGAGAGATTTATTGGCGGAATGTGATTGGTCAGTGGGCGTGTTTCTATATTTAGTTGTGACAACCTCTAAAGATGGCGACGTAATTATGTCAACGCGAACAAGAAAAATGTTGATGGGCGGGGCCAGAGATGAATTGTCTCCGAGAGAGAGAGAGAGAGAGAGAGCCCATTCTCGCTCGGTCGGCTCGGTGCTCTGTTATCTCTGCCCAGATTTCTCTACAGGTGTTGTGGCGTTCTCTATCAGAGAGGAACAGGTCAAAATTTGAAAGTTCACAGAGAGATTTTTTTTTTTTAATTTAGGATTGGTCGTTTTCCATTTAACATAAAACGAAAAAAATATTCCAACCGGCGCTTATAGAATCAAATTGAGCTGCTCTTATCTTATCAAACACATACATAAAAGAATAAATACAATGAGTTGAATCAATGAATGAGATACAATGCATATTATTGTGACTTATAGATTCTTACATCAATGACAAAGACCACCTGGGGATACTAATAAATATTGGTTTTCGGTCTTAACCAACGCGATCCTCAAGTTTAGACCTACGAGTGCGTTGGTTATGTTTTTAATATTCATTTACCAAACTTAAGCAGTGCTCAATACCGAACCTAGGTATTTGGGGGCCCGGGGGAACTTGGTCTCTTTAGGGGCCCCTGCATTTTGACATTCGACACCATTACATGAGATAATGAACTTAATATTTAATGTAAAAATATTTTGGGGCCCCCCTCAAGCTGGGGCCCGGTAAGACTTTCGAATTAGGACCCCCTCCCTTTCACCCCACCCTAGGTACGCCTCTGGCAGTGTTCGGTTTAAGAGAAAACCAGTGCCGGGGATGAAAAATAATTCTGCAGAGCCGGTAATAAATGTCAATGGTTTTTATCCCCGGCTGAGACATATTAGATAAAGCAGAGCCAGGGTCGACAGTTCACCCCCGGCGGTAAATCGAGCCCTGGACTTAAGTAACTATGTTACTATATGTTAGTATCTATATATTTTTGAATCGCTCTATCTTTCTCTTTTTCCGTCTTTCTATCTTATCTACCTATCTATTAGTCTTTTACCACCGTGTGACCAGCACTGTTTGTCTCAATACTATTTGACTGTCGAACATCCTAATATTGAGTAGCTAGAAAGTATAGGTCTATATGTATACAACTATACATGTATCTATAAAATAGTATTTTAAAACCTTCTATAATCAGTTTAGTTTTGCTTAAGCGATATTATCTTGTTGGAATTTTTTTTTTATTTCTGATTATTAAGTTTGTTTTTCACCCCTTCAACAACAACTCTGTATAGCTAAGTATTCAGGTTATATTTATATACAGGCCCGTAGCCAGGAATATTGGATTGGGGGGGGGGCCGAAGACATTTTCGGGGGGGGGGGGCGAAGAAATTTTTTTCGGGGGGGGGGGTGGAAGAAGTGATCGGGGCGGATCTAGACAACTTTGACAGGGGGGGGGGGCGAAACTGTTTTCATTGTTAAAAATTGGTCTTAGAACAAAAAATATTTCGATAATTTAATGATGTATTACCTAAACTTTCGATAACGGGGAGGGGGGGCATGGGCCCCCGACCCCTAAATCCGCCCCTGGTAGAAGAAATGTTCGGGGGGGGGGGGGGCGAAAATGGAGGCGCAAAGCGCCGAAAGCTTTCGAACGGAGAGGAAGGGTTTGGGGAGGGGATCTCAGTGAGTCCCCTCCCCAAGAAATTTTTTCCATTTCCATATCTGGAATGGTGCATTTTAGTGCCGATTGTTTAGCTATTAATTAGAAATATATAATTTTAACTACGTTTCAATAATGCATGGCATGTTGCAGTTTTGTTAAAAATAATTTAAAGAGTAAAGAGTTTTAATGATAAAAATTTATTGAGGCTGAGCAATTTCTGATTCCTGTTATAAATATATTGACCAATAGTTCTGCTACACAATTGTTACATAATAGATACCTGATTTATATCATTATACTGTTTGTTTAACGTACAACCCGGGAAGAACGACAAAGATGCATGAATAAAGCTTAGTAGCTATTTGTGTGATATTTCTTATAAAATATTGAAAACAAAGAACAGATCTATCAACAAAAACAATCGCAATTATTCAATTTAAAATAAAATTAATTCTGCTAAAAAGTAAATTTGCAAATTAAATAACATCACTCAGAAATCACGGAGTTTGTACTTTATTATATGTATAAATATGAAGTCAGAAGTCAATGTTATTTTATTAACTTTTTTAAGTTGCTAGTTGTCCTCAGAAGATATCAATATATAAAATTATTACAAGGTTGCGAACAGGCCCATCGACAGAAACTTCGGGCCCCTGGGCTGATATTAATATTTTAAAAAGTTGATTGGCCAGCTCAGTCCGGGTCCCTAAAACTCGCCGGGCCCATGGGCATTGGCCCCCCTGCCCCCCACTCGTCGGCACTGGTTGCGAACTTATATTATTATACGTTTCAAATTTGCAAACTTCGTGGTTTAGCCAGCCCCGTAGCCAAGGGGGGGGACCGGGGGCGTGCCCCCCCCCCCCCGCTAGGAGTGGAGTGCCCCCCCCACTTAAAAAAGAAGAAAAAGAGGAAAAAATAAAGAAAAAGTAAAGGTGCCCCCTTGCTGGGTATTGGTGCCTCCCTGCTTACTTTGACCTGGCTACGGGCCTTGGTTTAGCACTGAATTTACCTAAAAATGCTTCAGCATTCAGATTGTCTGTTAAATCTTTTTTCAAATGCAAGCAGGAAAAGATTGCTTAGAGGCTTTTGTAACATTGATCTGCGATATGGGGTTAGCATTCGTGTGAGGGTTGAGAAACTGCTCTCACACACGGCTGTTAAAGCCCCAAATGTCAATGCTGCCCAAAATACCCAGAAGTGATCTTCAATAAGATTCAATCTTTTATGCCTAAAAATTAGATAAGCTATATATGTAAGTATATAAAAATAGCCTGAATGATTGCCAAAATATAAACTTTTAAGTTTTTATTTTTATTGATTTATTAAACAAAATGATTGGTGTTTTATAGCCGTTATTATTAAAATTTTGTCAAAAATTTCAAATCATGCACGGGGGGGCTCAGCCCCCCTTAGCCCCCCCTGGCTACGGGCCTGTTTACATATAAAGTCTGCTTGGATCAATTGCGATGTATATACATAAAATGTAAATAATAGTTAAGATAAGACAAGTAAATAACACTAAACTATTGAATTTAACGTTTAATTGAATGGGTGTGGGGGGTGCATTTAAAAGTTTAAATCTAAATACTCAGTGCATGTAAATGTACGACCAAATGTGGCGGGGTTTTAAACATATCTCACACGGGACTTTGTATTATTTTTAGTTTGTATATACCTGCAGCTGATAATACATTTATCTGGAGGACTTGTATACACCTGCAGCTGATAATACATTTATCTGGAGGACAAACTATCAGAGGCGTATTAAGGTCTCACTTGTCGTGGCGCCGGGTGCGGCAAAAAGGGAGAGGAAAATAAATGTTAGCCTTTTAAAAATATATATAAACAAATAATCGCATAGATAGATAGATAGATAGATAGATAGATAGATAGATAGATAGATAGATAGATAGATAGATAGATAGATAGATAGATAGATAGATAGATAGATAGATAGATAGATAGATGGATGGATGGATGGATGGATGGATGGATGGATGGATGGATGGATGGATGGATGGATGGACGGACGGACAGGCAGACAGACCGGCCCTGATGACCAATCCGTAATATGGACATTGGACACAGTAATTACATGTATTTATAGAACATTGGTCCATGTGCCTTTTGTATTGTTGTTGGACTATCTGGCCCTCATAGTCTTAATATAAATTGAGTTGTAGGACCAGTGGCGCAACCAGCAAAAAATACTGGGGGGGGGGGCTCACATATAGAAAAAAATGCTGAGGGGGCCACCCCCTCACATATAAAAAAAACGACAGTTTATATAGTAAAATATGTATGATGATTTGGTCTGGGGGGGATCAAGCCCCCCTGCCCCCTCCTGGTTGCGCCACTGTGTATGACTATCTGGCCTTCATAGGAACTAGTAGCGTAGGAAAGGTACAACAGGTTGTGGGGCTGCACAGGGCGCCGAACTAGCAAGGAACACTGAAAGGGCGCTGTTAAATGCATTTTGAGCTTTTCAGATTGGAAGGAGGGCGCCAAAATATGTAACTCGCACAGGGCGCCATAATAACTTAGTTATGACACTAGTAGGATGGCACTGATTGGAAGGCACTGATAGGATCTAAAATAATAAATTGTGAAAATATTTTGCCTTATCATAAATTGTAACTAAGTCTAACATATAAAAAGTTCCAAAATACACTTAAATAATATTTTTTTTAATCATTAAAGAGTTTTAAAACTTGTACATACCTCTCAATCCAATGACGTTATTTGTTCTTCCGTGTTGAGACCAAAAAAAAATTAAGAATTTTTTTAATCCACTTTGTATATCAAATATACGTAATCGAACTGCGCCTTTCATTAATTAGATCCACACAAATCAGTTTTTTTGTGAAAATTCACTTACAAAAACATATCCGGTCCACGTAATTAAATTGTGGTATGAATGTCATGATCTTTAATCTATATTAATTTTATCAAAAAGATCACAGAAAGAGTAAATATAAGATACTTAGGTAAGTTGGACTTCATGTGTTGACTTTGGTCAATCGAAGTAACAGGTGTCAGAACTAGATCTTAAGTTTTAAAGTAATACGGTATATGTTACTCTTAAGCCTTCGCCTCAGAGAATCCTATTCTGTAAGCTGCTAATTCAACAGTCGTCGTGGACTCATTGGGCTGCTAACAAAGATCTAATCACTTTTGTCAATTTGAAGTGAGAAAGAAGTGAACAATAACTTACCCCCTTCCCCTCCCGCGTCCACCAACCAGTGATGTGTATTGACATTTGGTCAGCGATCATGTGGCCATTGACCACCCCTCTTTCCCCCCCCCCGCCACCAACCTGCGATGTATATTGACATTTGGTCAGCGATCATACGGCCACTGACCACTCCTCCCTTCCCCCCACACCCGTATATAACTTACAAAACTGATCGTCTGATCTCAAACAGGGAGAGATTTATTGGCGGAATGTGATTGGTCAGTGGGCGTGTATCTATATTTTGTTGTGGGGGCGACGACGTAATTATGTCAACGCGAACAAGAAAAATGTCGATGGGCGGGGTCAGCGATGAATTGTCTCCGAGAGAGAGTAGCTAGAAAGTATAGGTCTATATGTATACATGTGTCTATAAAATATTATATTTAAACCTTCTATAATCAGTTTAGTTTTGCTTAAGCGATATCATCTTGTTGGAATTTTTTTTTTATATTTATGATTATTAAGTTTATTTTTCACCCCTACAATAACAACTCTGTATAGCTAAGGATTCAGGTTATATATAAATATAAAGTCTGCTGGTACCAATTGAAATGTAGATACAGAAAATGTAAATAATAATTAAAATAAAACAAGTAAATAACACTAAACTATTAAATTTAACTTTTAATTGAGTGTGTGTGGGGGGGGGTGCATTCTAAAGTTTAAAAACTAAATACTTAGTGCACATAAATGTACGACCAAATGTGGCGGGATTTTAAACATATCTCACATGGGACTTTGTATTATTTTTAGTTTGTATACACCTGCAGCTGATAATACATTTATCTGGTGGACAAACTATCAGAGACATATTAAGGTCTCATTTGTCGAGGCGTCGGGTGCAGGAAAAAAGGGAGAGGAGGATAAATGCTAGCCTTTTAAAAAATAATCGCATAAATAGATAGATAGATAGATAGATAGATAGATAGATAGATAGATAGATAGATAGATAGATAGATAGAGATAGATAGATAGATAGATAGATAGATAGATAGATGGATGGATGGATGGATGGATGGATGGATGGATGGATGGATGGATGGATGGATGGATGGATAGATAGATAGATAGATAGATAGATAGATAGATAGATAGATAGATAGATAGATAGATAGATAGATAGATAGATAGATAGATAGATAGATAGATAGATAGATAGATAGATAGATAGATAGATAGATAGATAGATAGATAGATAGATAGATAGATAGATAGATAGATAGATAGATAGATAGATAGATAGATAGATAGATAGATAGATAGATAGATAGATAGATAGATAGATAGATAGATAGATAGATAGATAGATAGATAGATAGATAGATATAGTTCCCTCAGCCCTAGAAGGCCATCGGGTCAGATGAAGTGTACAATTCATCTGTTTCTATTACCTCAGCATATGAAGGAATTATGTGGTTAGCACAACGCCCAGCCGCCTTTACTTCCCCAACTTAAGTCAGGTACCCATTTAAAGCTGGGTGGGCTTGTGGGACGACTTAGCAACACATTTGACGTGGAGAAAAATCCATGATTCTCACCAATGATTGAAACCAGGACTGTCATGTCGACAGTCGAGTATCTACACCACTCGACCATCCGTCTCATAAATAATTAATTAGGATATTTAAAACTGCACACAAGAAACTAAACTTGTTGTCATTAGAAATCAAATTATAAAGTTTCGACTGCGCATCTCCTAACTAGTTCACCCGCAGTTAAAGTTTCGGGCCTTGTATTGAATATTAGGCCAAATTTTTAGGTCAATTTTGTCAACAAGTGAATTGACCAGTATATTGAAAAATAAGCTACGTTACCTAAGGCTCTATGGACAGATGAAGTGTAGAATTCATCTGTTTCTATAACCATGTCATATAAAGGGATTGTGTGGTTAGCACAACGCCCAGCCGCCTTTACTTACCTAACACTGGTCAGGTACCGTTTTAAAGATGGGTGGACTTGAAAGACTTAAACCAACTTTCACCAGGACCTGGAAAATTTCCGGACTGAATCCGGGACTCTCAGGTCAACAGTTGAATGCTCTACACCAGTGGTCCCCCAACCTTTTTTCAACGTTTGATAATTTCACCTCGGCCCGCTGGAACGGAGGGTGAAGACGTTGATTATCTCTCGTCCACGGGAAAGTCGCACAATGCCTGGAGAAACACACCACAGTAAATATACATTTAATGTTTAATGGGCGGTCCGGGGGTTGGGGATCCACTGGTCTGTTTCAAATCATGGGCCCGTTGTACAATAGGGTCCTTGCTAACCGGCTATTTGCATTACATTCTTGTCAATGTTTGTATTGGGAAGCCAAATCAGATCAGCAATAATTCTAACTCAGCTATAGATGCATAATATAATTAATAAAAAAAATAACAGTTTCTATATTCCCTTACAAAAAAAGAATAAATAATAAATACCAATAAAATGTATAAGTCACGATAAATTTAATTTTGTTGTAATACATGCAGGGGCGGAATAAGGTTGGTTAGGGCTCCGGGAGCAGAATAAAATATGGGACACATAAAATAAATAGACGCATTAAAAAGGGCATAAAAAAATTAGCTCTTGAATACATGTGCATACCATCGACTGCGCAAGTTTCATCGACAGTGCAAATTATTCCATTACAACGGTCATTCAAAAAACCTACAGGCCATGATTGATCTCATAATTTTCTGGTACAGCATAGTCTATAAAGGTTCAACTTAAGAAAACTGAGCGAAAATCGTGTCCGCTTGCTAGAGCCTACATACGTTGAAATGAGGAGTAGATTGAATCATTGTTTTTCATGTTTGAAAGCGCTAGATGTACGTAAATAATGTGTTTTGTATTTTCGCCTTTTTTTCCCGCTTACACGGTAGCTGCATTTAAAGTCAGTCATGAGCAGTAGGAGACGGGCGCCAAGAGAGGTGTTTTGGACATTAGCGGAGACTTAACCCTTTCGATGCTAAGCTCTCTAAATTTGCTGTCTTTCCTAGTGCTAAGCTCCGAAATACAAAACTTTCTACCTGTGCTGAGTTATTTTTCCGACCTCTGGTGACTCCAGGACACCAACGGTGTTGGACAGTGTTGGTCATTTTTAGTGTACCCAGAATATTTTATCAAAATTGGTCTTGTTCTTTTTTTATACTTTTGCTTTGACTTTTTATAATACGTTCAAGATTTGTCATTTTGTTTTTTGTTGTTGTTGTTTTCACAATTTATAATAAATCTTTTTTTTTATAATTTAAAGCTTTTCATAATACTTGTCTGACATGATTTGTTTAGCGTGTATTGTCACTTGCTCTCGCCCGACGTTACCGTAATTGCACTTAAGCCGTTCAGGTGGAGTATGATGGGAGTGGCCAGCAAATAATGGGGTTGGGTAGTATCACTGTGTCTATAATTATGACCGTTTGGGAGGAGCGATAAAACATGTAGAAGAGATAGATAGATAGTTAGATAGATAATAAAATAGAGAGAGAGAGAGAGAGAGAGAGAGAGAGAGAAAATTTAGAGAAGTAATCATAGTCACGCTATATAAACCGTGTTAAACAAATAATTTATGATTTTGATGTTTTTTCTGTATTGTCATTTTTTAAATAAAATAACAGCCTCAACTGGGACAAAACAAATATCCCTAAAAAAACAAATGATCTTCACGCAGTAAGCCATACACATCATATGCATAGCATTGTTGTAAATTATAAAGAGTGTAATTTTGTATTGTATGTGATTATTTAAATTGTTATTCCATGATTCAAGTCATTAAAAAAGTAAGTAAAGGTAAAATATGATTTGATTTTGAGACGAAAATAATAAGCATATAAACTTTATTTCAATGCAGTATAAAAGATAACCTAAATCATTATTCCTAGCATCTTACGCTCATGTTATTAGATGGACCGATACTATAAATTTTCCTCAATTTTTATTTTCTTTTGTGGAGATGGTCAGCCGTGTTACCACTATGTCATTGTAAAACAAGCAATAAATCTGACTTTTAGCTTCAAGTCCCAAATTAAGCCAAACAGTGTAACGTTTTCCATTCATAAATAATTTCTTAGTCCGTCTAAACATACCACGCTTTTAGATGATACAATAAACGGAGGTTAGCTATTGTGGAGACATAGTTTAGAAACGTCGCAATAATATTTGCCTTTCTATCTCAAAACTCAAACTAGTATTACTTTCACGCCCCCTCCACCTGAACGTGTTTCTACTCTGAATAATGTACTCTGCGTAACCTCTGTCCTAGCGAAATCTTAGCCTCGCCCCGCCCACTCCTTTCCCTGCTGATACTATCTCTTGTGGTCAGCTGTTTCCATTTTACAAGTGTCTCCCTGTCCCTTATAGTCAAACTGGTATACCCCGACCCCACTGAATTTAATGTTTCTACTCTGCATAGTTTTGGCCCGTCTTTCCTTGGACAGACTGATAACTAAATATTTCATTTCTGACATTATGTATCATTGAGATTGTCACCCTTGCCATTATAGAAATAGTAAATGACAATCTCTTTCCAAGGCCCTAGCAATATAACATTTGAAAATTCCTATCCGACAATCACTAAAATCAGTAGGGGTAAAACGGGTATCCGGACAAAACCCCCAGCGGACAAAACCCCCACGGACAAAATCCCCACGGACAAAACCCCCAGCGGACAAAACCCCCAGCGGACATAACCCCCAGCGGACAAAACACCCAGCGGACAAAACACCCAGCGGACAAAACACCCAGCGGACAAAACACCCACTTAAAAAAAATATTATTTATTAATTAATCATTACTTTACTTTTATTATAAAATGTAATATCCCCCCCCCCCAATCTTTGTTATAAAATGTAGAAAGTGAAAGTAGGTCAGGGCATAGGTAAACTTAAGTGCAAGCGTTGGGACAGTCTAACGTAATTCGATATGAGACGGGTGGACAGAGAGGGAGACAGAACCCATTAACTTTAATAGGTAGGGGAATTTTAGACAATAAAGAATAGTGTCACAGTGGAATTCTGGAAGATGCTTAGACGTGGGTAGTTCATGAGTTCAGGGTTAGGGGTGTACTACAATTGAATAAAGTTTAGAAACATAGTGTCGGTTTGGAGGAATTCAAGTAACATGAGAAGTGCAATGTCACCTTTATTCTGCTATGTTCACCAATATCTTAATTATGTATTGAATGGTGGTGGAACCAACAAACAGGAGACTTGAGAATGATAGGATATTTTGTCCAGCTAGCCTATATAAGAGAATGTAAGTTTAGTTCGGGAGGAATTGTTGAGCGTACTCGATTTGAAGTGTTTAATTTCCATATCTCATTAAGTGTTCTTTTTCCCTCGTAAATTTAGCTTTAAGACACAATTTGAAACAAGGCTTACAAATTTTACATCACATTCTTGTTATACATTATTAGCCGTTTGATATAATCGGCTGCTGTATTGCCCTGAAGGATGTAAAAAGTGTAGCTTGTTCAATTCTAACTTTTTTTTTTTTTACTCTAAAAATCTGACATGTAAAATAGATTAATATTTGGCAACACGAGAAGGCAGTGGTCCCCGGGCCGCGAATCGGCATCGGTCCGTGGATCGTATGGTTCTGGGGCGCCCAAGAAACATTAAATTATAACTCGAGCTTTTTTTGTGAATTTTTAAAAATTAATTAAGACATAATAATAATTTAAAAAGGTGCTAAATAAAATTATAACTATGGCTATATTTCATATTGAGCTTTTATGATCAACAAAAACAGGTTTTAAATTCAAATTCATTTACATGATTTATGTGATTTACAAACCACCCGCTAAGCAGGTCACAGAAAGTTAAACTAATTAAAAGCTAATAATAATAAAAAATAACTTGTAGCTGCAATAAATGGCTTAAAACAATATTGTGGGGGGTTTTGTCCGCTGGGGGTTTTGTCCGTGGGGGTTTTGTCCGCTGGGGGTTTTGTCCGTGGGGGTTTTGTCCGCTGGGGGTTTTGTCCTACACTCGTAAAACGAGCCATGCGCTGAGGTAAAAAAAAAGTCAGGTAGAAAAAGTCAGGTAGCAAAACTTGACCGATCACCGGGACAGAAAAAAGGCGTGAAGTGGGCGTGTCGCCGTGATTTCAGTCAAATTATTCCATAAAATGAACGTTAATATACATTTTCTACATTTTTTTTAAGCGAACCAAGTGAAGAACTAGACAATGCACTTTCCCTCCAACTTTGGCTGAAAACAAACGTTTAGTTTTAGTACAAATGAATGAGAGCGACTATAGTCGTCGTTAGCAATTTTGCGTAGGAAAAAAAATGCGACTAAAGTCGTCCATAGCAGCGAGACTGTGAGCGACTATAGTCGTCAATACTATCGAAAGGGTTAAAGCCAGGCTGAGTCTAAGCAATCATTCTCTCACTTAATACACGATCGAATGTCTTTCCTTTTAAAATTGTTCGAGCGCTATTCCCCCAGCCACGAAAGACCCATGAACTGGTAAGGAAAGGATCCGCGACCCATTTGTCAACAAACAAGGCGAATCTAGTAAGTCTGTGGTAGAAGATCAGCTACTGGAGACTGAAAATGACAATGGCCTACGTTTGAGACAACAGCTTTGTCGGTGTTTCTGGATTAAAGTCATGGGAGGAATACCCTGAGATTGCCACCCCAGCACTTTGATACATATCACCTAATCCGGCATCCTGTCTCAGTGAAGCGGGGTTTTCTGCAGTGACCGCAACGGAATAAACTGGACGTGAGCGATGCACTTCGGATGTCATTGTCTCCCAGATGTCTCGTTGTAGTGAATTAAAATGTTGCACCACTTTATATTCTTTTTTTTGTTTATGTCTTTTATTTTGGCATAAATGTATTTTATTTTGAAAGGAATGTTTCAATACATTTCAAATAAATTATTAAATCAAAACCATCTGAAATACGAAGATCAACGTCATCTCCTCCCCCCCCCCAACCCCAAGCCCAGCAGGTGCGATGAAATTACCAATCGTTGACCGGTCCGCGGTGACAAAAAGATTGATGACCACTGGTCATTATCATTAAAAAATGAATTGCGCGGTGCATTATGTATTTATACGAATAGATGTATTGAAACTAAATCATTAGGGTGCATTATGTATTTATACGTATAGATGTATTGAAACTAAATCATTACGGTGCATTATGTATTTATACGAATAGATGTATTGAAACTAAATCATTACGGTGCATTATGTATTTATACGAATAGATGTATTGAAACTAAATCATTACGGTGCATTATGTATTTATACGTATAGATGTATTGAAACTAAATCATTACGGTGCATTATGTATTTATACGTATAGATGTATTGAAACTAAATCATTACGGTGCATTATGTATTTATACGAATAGATGTATTGAAACTAAATCATTAGGGTGCATTATGCATTTATACGTATAGATGTATTGAAACTAAATCATTACGGTGCATTATGTATTTATACGTATAGATGTATTGAAACTAAATCATTACGGTGCATTATGTATTTATACGAATAGACGTATTGAAACTAAATCATTAGGGTCAAGTGATAATCACGATTTCGTAAGGAGATAGAAATCATGACCCAGATAAGTAGCGTTGTCCAGAACACTTAATAAAATGGCAGATGTTGATTGGTTATAAGTGAATTTACAGCGAGTATGGCAATGAAATCATCGCATTCCTAACATCATTTTAACTTCCACTCCCCCCCCCCACACACACACATACATACTCAGGCAGGGACGAGGCGTGAGTGTTGCCGGTCATAGTCATATTTAATGAACGTGTTATCTAATGCAGTGCCGAACTTAAGGATTTAGGGGCCAGGAGGCCTGGCCTCTTTGGGGGCCCCTGCATTTTGACTTTTGACACTATGACATGAGATAACGTACTTAATGTTTATTTTTTTTAAAATTGGGGGCCCCATCAAGCTGGGGCCCGGGAGAACTTTCCAATTCGGACCCCCTTCTCCCCCATCCTAGGTACGCCTCTGAATTTCTAATCGTACGGTGTTTACTGAATATAGTTAGCATATTCATTTATAATAAAATGATCTACGTTCGTTTGTGCTTTGCATAAAAACATTAAAAAAAAAATTCTCAAAGAGTTATGATCGGCAACACTCACGCCTCGTCCCTACACCTCGGATATTTTTCTTTTTGGGTCCATATTATAACAACTCAAAAGATTGGAATATAAATACTCATTTAGCATGGGGGCCCCTGTACTAGTAGATCAAATCTTAATTTATATATTGTTAATGAACTTGGCGTCAATCGAACAGTGAATTGTGAATTCTTACACAGACCAAACACAGAAATGGCAGTTTATTTGATTAGTTTGGCTTGGGGACTATCCATGTATCTCGCCTATCTTTAACTCCCCAATTTATGAATTACTATCAGTACTGTTGATTTGTCGCTCAGCAATCATTAAAACTTATGATCCGTGTGCCAAGATAGACAGTGTTATATTAACAGTCAATTTCACTGAAAGTTTAGAAATGAACGATTCGATCTCACGCGAGAAAGTACATTGGCACTTATATGGGTAGGATTGATTGTAAATATTATAACTAATGAACTTTTTATTTAATCTTTTTATTGATTAAAAAAAATATATAAATTATCGTTTGGTTAAATAGTGTTTTTTTTTAAATCTAAAGCCCCAAAAAGTGCCATAGTATAGGGCTCTAAAATGTGCCATAGTATAGGGCCCTAAAATGAGCCATAGTATAGGGCCCTAAAATATGCCATAGCATAGGGCCCTAAAATGAGCCATAGTATAGGGCCCTAAAATGTGCCATAGCATAGGGCCCTAAAACCGTACGAACGGCACTGGTAATCGGCATATAATTATTATAGCTTTGACAACGTAAAAATTAGTTTCAGTATGCTGTACGGTTATTATAACATAAGCCAGGAACAGTTAAAACTTAGTCACCCTAGCCTAGAACACTGTCTGTACAGGGCCCCCTCTAGTCTATAGGAAAACCATTGTGCTTTGAGCCCGCTGAGAGAACATGAAGTGGCAGATAGCTTTAGGCAGATACCTGTCAGCATATCACACTGAAACTTAAAGTACCAGCCGATAAAGACATATTCGTGTAGAATCGTTTAATCTGAGTAGTTCATGCTCGTCTTTGTGTGTACATTGAAGAACCCTATGCATCGCTACATTTAGGGGACCTAGGAAAAGGTACTTTTGGGGGCCCTAAGAAAAGCTACAATTAAGGGTCCCGGACAAGGTACTTTTGGGGGTGTCTTTGGCCAAGTTTATAGTTTATTGAAATGGTTGGGGGGGTATCCAAAATATTAGGCCCATTAACAACTGGGGGCTCTCTGACTATCCCTATATACCTTTCACTAGTATAGACTGGTATTCATGATGACAAGCGCTACTATTGACATTGTTGTGGCTCGCAAAATAAAAGTCGAGACATGGGTGCTCTCTGCGTTTGGTCCCCAACTAACTAATGTTAGCTCCAGTGACTTGAACACTGTGTTGTCAGAAATATTACATCATCTCAGAGGTGGACTGACTTGGATATGTTACATCCAAACCTAGAAAATATTCGGTCACTTATATTAAAGGAAATTGCTATCCTCATTGTATATCTGTATATTTCTTCTTTTGGTTTTTGGTTTATTTAATATGTTCAGACTGTTCAGTCTACTTCTCGATGATTATTCGGGCCGCTGTGTAAGCGTGTCAACAAGTTACTTCGTAGTGAATTACGAGGGGTGAGGAAAGGGGGAGCAGTACGTGGGGCACGTAAGAGGTACCAAGATTATGTTTTTTTTTCTTTCAAGTAATTGTAAAATCTCCAAAAGCCCCTCCCCTCGTCCTACTTTAGACGCGAAACCAAAAAGGGAGAGGCTTCGACCAAACACTCGCCAGGGACCCAAAGCCTTGAGGAACACATCGCTTTCGAAATTTATTACAGCTAATTTTGTTTTTTGCTACATCAAAGCTAGTGCCCTTTTCGAGGAGAAAGGGAACACAGGGGCCCCACTTGTCAGGGGCTCGAGATGTACGATATCCTGCGCCCTACTTTGGCGTTTGCCCTTGTTGCCGCTGCAAAAGGGCGCTTCGGACTCGTTCGGGGTGCAAGGTGCCATTGAACCGGTACTAAGCCCAATGGTGTTTTAGTCATTTATTTTAATTCTATATCATTCGTAGGCCCGTGTGTGTTACTTTTACTAACACACACAGACAGACTGTGAGAAACATGTATTAGCTTTACATCTGCCTGTTTTTTTTTGTACCCGTTTTCTATTCCGGTCCAACATTTAATGACACGCTCAAATTATCACCCCCTTTATCCCCAATATTATGAGGGAATCAGTATTGTTGTGATGGTGGGGGGGGGGGACAACTGATGTCCGACCGATCAATTTCCTTACCCACGACTCCTGCGCATGCGTCGAAGCTTTCACTATGTCCCCCCACCCACGGAGTCAGAATGAGACTAATCTTGAAGCCAAGGAGAGATCATTTGTCAGCCGTGAGCGTCTAGATGGAGCTGTACACAATGAGATCAGGAGGCTGCACGCGATTTCTTTTTTTTTTTGTGACGGACGGAGCCTCACAGCGAGGTCGCGAACGCTGACATCCGAATGGCTCAATGACATTTGAATACGATACATAATTGGGAAACAATGCGTCTTGTGACCCACTGCTTCACGGGCTTTAGTTAATAGCATTGAAAACAATTTTGTCTCTTTTAAGAGACCATAGGTTTGATCAGTCATTATATACTGAATAAACTAAGTTAAGTTTGGCATGTATGAAAAAAAAAGTGCTCTAAAAACCTGCCCCACTGTTCAACTTGTAGCAAAATATGTTACCGAATACATGCTGTAAGAGCTTTAAACTATTTGATATCTTCTTTGATGCTTAAAATGGAAAGTATGGCGTCGAAATTTCATTCAACAAGCTATAGGGACATAGATTTTCAAGCAAATCTAGTGTATCGTTCTAATAGGAATGAATCCCCCCAAGGACATTTCATATCATTACTAAAAGCGTACATGTAAAATAGTGCACACAGCTCAACTTGCTATATTTAAAGTTCGAACCTATTGAAATTCTAAGAGAACAAAACCTAGTTAAACTTCTTAATTCTTGTTTATATGATACATGTATTACTATTGTTATATTTGGTTTATTGCTGGAGCCCCTAGAAAAATATATCCTTATCTTACATGTGTTGGGAGATGTACAAGATAATGATTATCATTACAAAATTACTTCAATTTTATTTCAGATCCTAAAACTTTACGGACATTATTATTATTAGGGTGGTTGTTTATTATTAGATGATTTGATTCAATTTTAGACATTCTTTTTTTTAAAATTAGTACTATCCTTTTCCAATGTCTACTTGTGCCACATTTATAGTCTACTTTCTTCAGTATCTCTTAAATGTAGTCACCAATAGCCACTGCAACATGGGCTATAGGAAAAAAAGACAGTCCATATATTTATATTGTGGGATTGTTATAGTAGGCTCATATCTAATTCTAAACAGAACCTGAGGAGGGCTAGTTTTAAACTCAAAGAAATATTGAGTGAAAAAAAAGTATTTAGAAGTTTCAATCCCAATTTTCCCTGTAAATGTTAACAAATTAATCATTTTTTCAGATTTAATAAATTAGACTAACTAAATACTATTCTACAAAATAAATGTAAAAAACATTTTCAAAAATATACATATTTTTTTTTTTTTTGGAAAATTAACTTAAAAAAACAAACAGGAGTTTGAACAAAACAAAAAAGTAGAAGAAATAAACGCGTTAAATTTTATCCAAATGCTGTTATTTTAGAGTTGTGGGGGAAAAAAATGTAAAAAATCATCAAATATCCCAATTCTATAACCAGATCAGACAAGATAAAAAAAAAAGCAAGAAAAAATAACCGAACACAGAAACTTTCACGATTACATAAAATCATAGCAGCTATATGAACCTTGAAAAAATAGGATTGTCATTTCTTAATTTTAATTTATGACCTTGAATACAATTTATTGAAAAGCTGCAAACGCGTGCTCATAGTTTGAAACAATGGAACTGGTGTCAACTTGTTTTGGGACAGGGGGTACGGTGGTTGGGTAAGCCATAAGTAATGTCATCTTTGTGTGGAGAGAGAATGTGTCAAAATGTAACTTGGTGGGGAAAAGGGGGGGGGGAATAAAGAAAAAAACGCGTTAATAATAAGTGAAAGAGTACTTTCTGGCTATACTATTATTTTGTGAAAGAAAAGTTACATTTGAGATATAAATGACGTGTGTATTTTTTTTGGGATGGGAAGGGAGGGGCAGGTACGGTAGTGGAAGATAGGGTAAGCAAGACTTACGTGTGGGCTAAGTGAAGCAAAATATGGCAGGGACGGAGGGAACAGAGGTTGACATACGTCATTAGCGACCTCATGATAGCGACTATTTTAAAACAGCGACTGTCACAACAGCGACCTCATGATAGCGACTGTATCTAGAGAGCGATTATCATAACAGCGACTAATTCATCAGACAACAGGCAACAGCTGAAAACACACAAACACACACATACAAAAAACCATTGCAAATGTTCATTATAAAAATTCAAGGCTAAAGAAATTAAAAATTACATTTATTTTATTTCCGATGAATTAAATGAATTAAATATAACATTCAATTTGAATTAGATAGGCTACATACAAAGTCACGTTTTTTTTTTAAAAAAGCTGACTTAAAATAGGATAGAAATAGATCAATAAGGAATTAAAAAATAACATTAAATCAATTACTAAATTTCTTTACCAACTTGTTGGCACAATCTTCTTGATAAAGAAAAGTGAAAAAGAGCAAGAAACTAGAGATTTTTTTATAAACTAAGAAAACTAAAGAATGAAACAATATTACCTAATGACGTAGATTTTCACTGTGAAACTATAAAGTGATCCTTTATTATGTCTTTCAATTTGGTTGCGTTGGAATCAATGACAACAAAAGTGGTACCTCTGTGTTCAAAACTGAATATTCAACCAACTCACTGTCTTTTGAAGACAGTAGACTCAACTTATGCAGAAAGCGAAAGAACAATTGATATCTCTCCTACTTCAGTCAAATTGCTAAATAAAATGCATAATGTGAAACAAATTTACATCAAATTTTAATGCAGCAAGTGTTGTAGACATATTAGCAAAGAAAATAATTCGTTCACATCAAACTGCGCATACTGAAATGCAAAGCCCGCTGTTCTCGTGTATATACTACATGTAACTATACTACTTTGAAACTAGAATGTCAGGTTAAATACATTTGAATATTTTTGATATCCCACTGCCTTCATATTATTAATGTATGCCTTCAGATTATTAACGTATTGTTTACAGTTTTAATCTTTTTTTATGGATGACACAAAACAGTTTTTAATTAACAAAAATGTTTCAAAGTTAGTTTAGTAGCAGTTAGTTTTATTGATAAAAGTGTATGTGTGTGTTACACCCAGTTGTGTGTTACACCCAGGGGCGCCGAGAGCCAACAAGGGCCCCAGGGCATGGCATCATTGCGGGCCCCTTAATAAACAATGATTCTGAAAAATTGACATGGTCGGGGCGGCCGGGCCTACTTACAGATGCGGGCCCCCTAGCACCAACCCCCATGCCCCCCTCTCGGCGTGCCTGGTTACACCCAGTTGTGTGCTACACCTAGTTGTATGTTACACCCAGGTGACAGGGACAGTAGAACAAAAATTCAGCCCCCACAATAAAGTCCCTATGACATGTTTTATAAATGTGTATATGTCAATGAGTTAATTTCATGTTATAGAATATAGATGGTTAAAAAAATTGTTCATTTATTCAAAAGACTCTATTAGACTGTCCGACGTCGACTCGGTCTACTTCTAGAGTGTTTGATGTTTTACATTTATGTTGTTTTCTACCCACATTACTTGTAATCTTAATAGCTAGACATCTTTTATATCACAACATCGAAGGGGATAGTCTTCAGTCTCCAAGCCGTTCACTAAGTCCTACCAGTGAGTAGTGAGTGTATCTCACTCTGAAGTTGACAGAAAAGTCGCTATTATGACAGTCGCTATTACAATGTGGTCGCCATTTTGACAGTCGCTGTTATGACAGTCGCCATTCTGATTACGTTGCTCATTTGAGGTCGCTGTTTTGACAGTCGCTATGTTTGGCATTGTTGTTGATAAAAAACAATTCGCATCACTTGACGTGATTGATATTTGTCTATAAACTGGTCTCGATAACTAATTCAATAGACATATATGCTAATGCTTAATAAACATGTTACAAATATTTATACCTAATTCGTAAATTAAACTGACTTGTTTATTGTGCCAATGTTATGGTATGATATTATGACATAATAGTTTGAATACAAACAAATGTATTATATTGTGTCGATTAAAATGTGCGTTAATTTGCGATAATATTTTTAATCATGCGTTAATTTAGATCAATTATTTTAATCGAACAGCAGCACTAAAATTAAGTTTTGCTATGAAAACAAATAAAATAACACCAGTACAGCAATGCATGCGGTTATTACCTCCTCACCTCCCTCCCCCTTCCTCCGGGGGGGAAAGGGGGGGGGGGGGTAAGGAGTTCAGAAGTGTGTTTATGATGACCTATTATACCCCCGTCCCCCTACCGTTCATCAGAAAAGAGATCAGAGAAGGTAAGCCGACCGCGTCTTCGGTCATTTCTTTTCATCAAAGACGTACCGGCGCTGGTCTCCGCCATCGTAATAGTTTTGAAAGGCAACATGCTGATAACGGTGGTGGTGGGTGTGTGAGTCAGGTCAGGCTGATTGTTTCGCTTGCTCATAAAGACAACGCAGATCTATCAGGTAAGGGGAGGGAGGGGGACATAGTCTAAAAGCAGGTTTTTTTGTGGGGGAAAAGATGGGGAGGGGGGGAAATAATTACCGGTCATTAGTTGTCATTGGTCATTGGTCAGCCAAGAAATCTGACGTCTCTCCAGCACCTCCTCTCTCGCTTACCTCCACCAATCTCAGTGAATAAAACAGCAACAACAAACGTGTTGTTCTTGTGCATTGATGAAAACTTTAAAAATAACCCTACTAATAAAGTAACTATATTGTAGTGCGCCCGGAATGTGGGGTAGCCGTCGCTATAAATAATCTATGACGTCATTTCCCGATGGTGCAATCCATAGATATAAAGAATAGATCGCCTACGTAAGGCATGGCCAACAGTTTTTTGTCACGGGCCGGATTGAAAAAAAAAATTTTTTTCGCGGGCCAGGCGTAAAAAATACCAACATTTTAAACAAAAAATGAACAAAATTTAATTATGAAAATATAAATAATGTAACAAATACCTATTTATATATAATAATTATAAAATTAACAGTATAATAAAACATACCAAAATTTTAAACAAAAATGAACAAATTTTTATTATGAGACTATAAATGATATAACAAATACATAGAAGTATATATATGTTGAGATCGAACCCCCCCTCCCCCCTACCACAGTGCCCCATATTATATTCCCCTCATCCCCACCCCCGTTAGATCTGTGGCCAGCGGAGCGTGATCAAAGCTACCAGGCGCTCGGACGATAGCTGGACCAAGATCAAAGCCCTACCGGACTCAGAGAAAACCCCTGAGTCAGGCTTTGATGTCGGAAACGCCCCTCCCCCTATTCCCTTCCCTCCCTTCCCTGTGTGTGTGTGTGTGTGTGTGTGTGAATAATTATAAATCATAGGTAACTTACAGCAAATATCTATACAGAATAATACAAAATAAACATTTTAATAATAACAAATATATTATAATAATTATTGAGAAATATTGAGGCGGTTTATCTCGTTTATAATCTTTTTAATGTCAGGTTCAATATCTGTGGTGGCTAATCTTAATACAGCCTCCAAATGTAAATCATTTAATCTCGACCTTGTAGGACTTTTATTGTGATTCATTAAAGAAAATGTCTGTTCACAAATATAAGTTGAACTAAATATTACTAAATATTTTTTACATATTTTTTACTATCCAGTTGCTAGTAAAAATTACACAAATTATCTTCCTCTTCTCGATATTTATCATGCAATAATTGATCACACTGTAATTCAATTAATTCTAATTGAATGTCTGGAGAAGCTTCTTCAATATTTGCAGTAAATGGATTTCTAACAATCGACAATATTTTATCTATTCTGTTAAAACATTCGAATCTGTTTTCAAAATCAAGTCGTAATGCCAGAATATTTTCAGTATACATTTGAGCTTTTCCTTTTAAAATTATTGCGGAAATGGTCTTTAAGGTTGGGAAATGATCAAATTTGCATTCATCAAGATTTGTGGAAAAAAGTTGAAGTTTCATTTTAAAGGCTTTTTTTCTGCATTAAATCAAAAGCAAATATTTTTTTTCCTTGTAAACTTGTGTTGAATTCGTTTAAATATGTGAGGATGTCTAGAGAGAAAGCCAAATCACAAAGCCAATTTGGATCAGTTAATTCAAGAAACTCCTCATTTTCTTAAAAAATTCGTATTTCCTCTTGAAGCTCCCACACACGCTTTAATACCTTTCCCAAGCTCAACCAACGGATTTTAATGTAGTATATTACATCGGAATATGTGGTATTAAGTTCTTCAAGGAAATCAATGAATTGTCTATGATTTAATCCTTTGGCTCTTAAGAAATTTACTAATTTTACAACTATTTTGGTAACATGATCGATTTTTAAAACTTTTTTTACATAGGACATGTTGATGAATAATGCAGTGTATTGGTATAATTTTATGATTGGGATCGATTTCGAAAATTTTATCTTCAATGCGTTTAATTACTCCAATATTTTTTCCTGTCATGTTTGGTGCTCCGTCTGTTGTAACACTCACCAATTTTTTCCAGTCAATATGGTACTTTAAAAAACACTTTTCAATCTCCTGGAACATATCTTCGCCCGTTGTTGTACCTTTCATTGGAACAATTTCTAAAACTTCTTCCAAAGATTTTAAAATCATCATTTATAGCTCTGATAAAAATTAACAATTGTGCAGTATCTTTTATATCGCAACTATCGTCCAGAGCTATTGCATAAAAATTGGCTAACTCTATATTATTTAACTAGTTGCAAGTACCCGGCTTTGCCCGGGTTTAAAATAAGGTTTTCTTCTGTTTTCTCCCTACCCCCTCTCTCCCTTCCTCTCTCTCTCCCTTCCTCCCTCTCCGTCCCTTTCCCTCCCTTTCCCTCCCTCCCTCCCTCCTTCTCCCTCCCTCTCTCTCCCATTTCTCTCCCTCCCACCCTCCCTCTGCAATCTCCCCTCTCCCCCTCCTTCTCTCCCCCTGTCCATCCCCCCTCCCTCCCTCTCTCCCCTTCCTCCTTACCTCTCTCCCTTCCTGCCCCATCTCTCTCTTTATCTCTTCCTCCCATTTCTCCCATCCTCTCTCCCTCTCTCCTTCCCTCCCCTCTCCCTCCCTAACCCCTCTCTCCCTCCCTTCTTTCTCCCTCCCTCCCCTCTCCACCTCTCTCCCTCTTCCTCCCTCCCTCATTCCCTCTCTCCCTCCCTGCCCCCCTCACTCTTTCTCTCTCTCCCTCTCTCCCACCCTCTCTCTCCCTCTCCCCCACCCTCTCTCTCCCTCCCCTCTCTCCCTCCCTACCCCCTCTCTCCCTCCCTTTCTTCCCTTTCTCTCTTCCTCCCTCTCCCATCTTCCTTTCTCTCTCCCTCCCTCTCTCCCACTCCTTCTCTCCCCCTGTCCATCCCCTCCCTCCCTCTCTCCCCCTCCCTCCCTCCCTCTCTCCTACCCTCCTCTCCTCTCTCTCCCCCTGCCCCCTCTCTCTCTTTATCTCTCCCTCTCTCTCTCTCTCTCTCTCTCTATATATATATATATATATATATATATATATATATATATATATATATACTCATTATTATGGTTTCACACTTCTTCTAAAATCCTTCTTCATTCCTTTAGCTTCCTCAAACTGTACACATCAGAGAGCATGAAAAAGCATCAACAATTCTTTGCATCACAAAGGCACAATACAGCACCAGCGCGCAAGTTCTATTCGATCTTAGGGAAATGACGTCACAGAGGAATTTTATTTATGGCGCCGTCGAGATTACTTTAATATAGTAAAATACTAAAATAAAAAAAAATTAATTACAATTAAACTACCCATCGATATGAAACGAAACCTGTCCTATAACCTTCCCCATGTAATTATGTGTATGTGTAACAAATTTCACGTTATTTGTTTGTCTGGATCTTGAGTTATAAGGGAACAGACAGACAGACAGACAGACAGGCAACAAATGCGTCTTATAAGTATAGAGATAATTGGTTGGTTATATCCACATTTAAATCTTCTACTCTTCTGGCAATAGTTTGCCTAGATAGGCTTATATTTTCGAATTTATTTTTAAGTTCTGGACATAGCACGTTACAAACATCCAACATGCATTTCTTAAAAAATTCTCCTTCAGAAAAAGGTTTCCCGCATTCAGCAATACGTTTAGCTATTAAAAAACTTGCTTCAGTCACCGATTCGTGCAAGTGATTTTGTTTAACAAATATATTTTGTTGACGAGACAATTTTGTGGCCAAATCTTCGCAATGTTTTTTTCGGCCTTCTTCGTTTAAATTGTTTGCATAATTCTCATGTTTCGTTTCAAAATGTCTTTTTAAATTGTATTCTTTGAAAACTGCCACACCAGAGTTACAAATGAGACACACAGCTTTCTCTTTAACTACCGTAAAAAAATATTTCCATTTCCAATCATCATTAAAATTTCGACACTCTGTATCAGCCTTTCGTTTTTTAGAAGCCATCCTAGGGGTGAAAATATTTCTTAATATAAAATATTTTTTATAAACAGAAATTACGTAACATACCTTATTAATTAATAAATAAATTAAAAAGTTAATATATATAATACTAGTTGCAAGTACCCGGCTTTAAAATAAAGTTTTCTGTTTACCTTCTGTTTTCTCACTACCCCCCTCTCTCTCTCTCTCTCTCTCTCTCTCTCTCTCCCTCCCTCCTGCCCCCTGCTCTCTCTTTATCTCTCCCCCTCTCTCTCTCTACAATTAAACGTCAAATTACGCTTCTTAAATAAACAGAAAACTTTATTTTAAACCCGTGCAAAGCCGGGTACTTACAGCATGAAAAAAACAACAACAACAACAATTCTTTTTCCGCCCCTAACCCTTTCTTCTCCGTCCGTTCAATCATACATTCACTTGGTGCGCGAATATAGGGAATGCCCTGTGCATTGATACGATTTGAATAAAATAAATTTTGAAGCACCGAGCGCAAGTTCATCATCGGGAAATGATGTCGCAGAGGATTTTTATTTATAGCAATGGCGTTCCCATACCGTGAATACTTTAATATAGTAAAGTACTAAAATAATTAATTACAATTCAACTACCCACTGAGAATGTATTAATAAAGTTAATAATGTCACAGAAACAATTTCATTAACGTATTTCGGTTTATCAAAGTGCACCTTTAATTTTAATCTTCTAAGTACATCAAACGATTGGAGTATTTTGTTTACGGAAGTTACCGCTCTTTTGCTTTAGAAACAAAAATGCAGTATACAATTGGAGTTTCCGGAAGTTACCACTCTTTCGCTATGGAAACGAAAATGCAGTATTTATTTATAGCAATCGCGTTCCCATACCGTGATTACTAAAATAATTAATTACAATTAAACTACACATTAAGATGGAACAAAACCTGCTTCATGACCTTCCCCATGTAATTATGTGTACGTGTACCAAATTTCAGGTTATTTCGTTGTCTGGATCTTGAGTTATAAGAGAACAGACAGACAGACAGCAAATGCGTCTTATAAGTATAGAGATAATACTAATAACGCCGAACCGATGATGTACCCTGCACTGGGTGATAGCGAGCACTAAAGCCTGAAAACAACCGGCTACTAGAGATGTTTTAAGATATTTATAACCCTAGTGGGGAGACGCGCAGGTTCGGTGGATCTTCACGGCAATCTCGAGACAGTGAATATATGCTAGTGAATTCAAATTGAAAAAAAAAATGGCGGCCGAAGTGATATTAGCAGCAAGTAACAAAATTAATTCCATTTTTAAATTAAGAAAGCTATTGCTTTTTTAATGCGATGATAATCAACATCCAATAAACGAATTAATATTGCAAATTAACTTCCAAGCGACCAAGTTATTACTAACAACTTTAAGTTTGCTACTTACGGAAAGCATTGAATGAACTGGCGTACTGTTCCACTTCAAATACATAGATTATAGAGTGTGTAGTGTGATTATAGATAACAAATATGCACGAAAACTTTAATTCGTATGAAAAACCAGAAATATCTTGAATTTACTTGATTAATACTATGCAAGTGTCAGGCAAACGTATATATTGAAAAATTACTCGCGGGCCGCATAAATTCGTTACGCGGGCCTGATGGGGCCCGCGGGCCGTATGTTGGCCATGCCTGGCCTACGTCTATTATATTGAGACCGATGAAGTATTATATTTAAGGAGCTAGAAGTTTAAAAAAAGTAGAGTACAGTTTTCTATTTTTTTCCGAAAAGATTTCTTTCCTTAGAGTTGGCAAGACGCAGCGCAACCATTTTAAATTGAAAAAAACATTAGCTAGAAAGTTTGAACGCTATAAAAATCAAAAGATGTGGCAGTAAATCACTTTTATTATATTTAACTTGAAACATAGAATGGTCCTGTATTTTTAATATACTTAAATAGTACCAACATTATTGCTATGACTCAAAATTGTATATGCCATTTAATATGTTAATATTGTTAATTCAGTAGTATAGTATCACTTCAACTTTCATTAAAACTTTTAATGTTTTATACAGAACACAAAATAATGTAAAGTTCCCCTATCCCTAGGCTAAATCGGTATAGGTGCAGATAGAGAGTAGAATTTATCTTTTTCTAAAACTAGTGCTTATAATAAGTCAACTTTGAACTATTTAATTTATATTTATTTCGACTGATTCTATCCATATTGATCAAGTCAAAATTTTTTTTCATGTAATCAAAACTGCCCCAAATTAAATACCTTATATATTACATAAGCAATAATGTTGATACATCATTTTTTTGTCATGAAGATAGTATTTAATTAGAGTGTTTGACAAATAGTAGCATAGTTCTGTTTGGTTTTAATATTTGAAAGCTAATAATAGAGTATCCATACGTACTATATTTAAAATTACAGAATAAATTATAATTTAAGGTTTACTATTTACATTATAATGTAAACAATTACAGTCAAACCTTCGTTTTCCTATGAAATTTGTCTAGTTCTAGAAATAATTTTATAATCCAAAGTAGACATTTATTTATGATTTCCCCATAAGATTAAATCTGAACTAAAATGATTGCAAATAAAAAATATATTTCAGCATAGCTTTGAATACTATTTTATATATTTTTATTCAATATGCAGTGCTCAAATGTATTATGTAGGACATGTTTTGCTCTGGCCAATTAATTCACTTCTATTAGTTGTCCAAATGTAATTTTGTGTGTGTGTGCGTTAACCTACCTAGCGATACTTTCTTTCGCCATATTTATAAAGGTTTATCAGAAATGTAAATGATGTTGTCGTTAAACAGATTTATTACTTGAATTGCTACATCTTGCAAAATACTAGTAAACCTGGTTTTGACTGTATAATTTGAAAAATTTAATATTATTTAATTTAATGCTTAAGAAGTTTTAATCCACAGAATAATACAGAACAAGAGAAAGTATTTCTACAATGCCACAATTGTCATTTGGATAGGGAGTTCAAGTTTGAACGCTATAAAAATCAAAAGATGTGGCAGTAAATCACTTTTATTATATTTAACTTGAAACATAGAAAGGTCCTGTATTTTTAATATACTTAAATAGTACCAACATCATTGCTATGACTCAAAACTGTATATGCCATTTAATATGTTAATATTGTTAATTCAGTAGTATAGTATCACTTCAACTTTCATTAAAACTTTTAATGTTTTATACAGAACACAAAATAATGTAAAGTTCCCCTATCCCTAGGCTAAATCGGTATAGGTGCAGATAGAGAGTAGAATTTATCTTTTTCTAAAACTAGTGCTTATAATAAGTCAACTTTGAACTATTTAATTTATATTTATTTCGACTGATTCTATCCATATTGATCAAGTCAAAATTTTTTTTCATGTAATCAAAACTGCCCCAAATTAAATACCTTATATATTACATAAGCAATAATGTTGATACATCATTTTTTTGTCATGAAGATAGTATTTAATTAGAGTGTTTGACAAATAGTAGCATAGTTCTGTTTGGTTTTAATATTTGAAAGCTAATAATAGAGTATCCATACGTACTATATTTAAAATTACAGAATAAATTATAATTTAAGGTTTACTATTTACATTATAATGTAAACAATTACAGTCAAACCTTCGTTTTCCTATGAAATTTGTCTAGTTCTAGAAATAATTTTATAATCCAAAGTAGACATTTATTTATGATTTCCCCATAAGATTAAATGGAAACTAAAATGATTGCAAATAAAAAATATATTTCAGCATAGCTTTGAATACTATTTTATATATTTTTATTCAATATGCAGTGCTCAAATGTATTATGTAGGACATGTTTTGCTCTGGCCAATTAATTCACTTCTATTAGTTGTCCAAATGTAATTTTGTGTGTGTGTGCGTTAACCTACCTAGCGATACTTTCTTTCGCCATATTTATAAAGGTTTATCAGAAGTGTAAATGATGTTGTCGTTAAACAGATTTATTACTTGAATTGCTACATCTTGCAAAATACTAGTAAACCTGGTTTTGACTGTATAATTTGAAAAATTTAATATTATTTAATTTAATGCTTAAGAAGTTTTAATCCACAGAATAATACAGAACAAGAGAAAGCATTTCTACAATGCCACAATTGTCATTTGGATAGGGAGTTCAAGAGACATTCTGCTTTTCTTCTTTTTGTCTTGTCATTGTTTGACTTATTACAGCTGAGTTAATTTCTTTGGACAAAGATAATCAAAAAGTATTTAAAGATATTTTCTTGGATTCTTCAAAAAAAAATGAATGGAGGCAACAATCCCACTAAGTTAAAAAGTAGAAAATACACTTTCTGGAAACATTTTTGAGATTATTATCTTCAGCATAAGAAATGTGGACACTTTCTTCAACTATTTACAGTTAAAATAACCTCAGTGAATTCTCAAAGCCCATTGGACTCATCTAATGAATAATATATTGGAGTATTTCTACATCTTTGATTTAATCTATCCATTACCAGTCTTTGTGATCTACTGAATTATGTTTATTGAAAACATTCATATGTTTCCTTTAATATTCATTTTTTCTTAATAAAGTACTGATTATAATTACATTTAAACATTGTATCCTCTAGTTGATTTGATAATTTAAAAAAAAAACATGAATAAATGATGTATCTAAATAATGACAACTTTTTTTGTTAAGAAATTCATTTATTGTAAAATAAATGATTAAAAAACACAAAAACTATGATGATAACTAAATCTAAGCTTTATTCTTCAATGCTTGCAACCTCAAAGTTTGCATCAACAATAATTTTTAACTTGTTTTAATTATTGACATTTAAGAAATAAATTTCAAAAGCCATTTAAGTCAAGTAATATAAAAAATTTTTAATAGGTTGCTCTAAAAGGGAAAAGAAAATTAATTTTGAAATAGATAAAAAAAACAATTATAAAGTTAAACAATTGTTAGTTGAATGATATTAAGTAGTATAAGACCAGTGGTTTTCAAAAAGTGGGTTGTGACACACTGGTGGGCTAAGGTCAAATTTTAGTTGGGTCATGTTAAATTATAACCTATATATAAAATTAAAGGCTCTTTTTTTCTTTCTTTATGGTATTTTGTTTTTCAGGTAGGTAGTGAAAACAAAAACAGTTTGTCATAGTGGGTGGCGAAGTGTAAAAGTTTGAGAACCACTCAATTAGACTGTAGTGTAGAATTATCTAGTTTATTAATTTATGTACATAGTTAATAACTGGATTATCTTCAATATTACAAATTATTACTGGACCATGTAATTTTTTCCTGGTTCAGACAGTTAAGTGTTTATAAAATGAAAATATATCCATTAAATTTTATAAATTTACAGTTATTTTAACAATTACAAGGATTCCAATATTATAATTTTTATACCAAATTGTGAAATACCATGAAATAAATTAGAATTTCTAAAATAATTAAAAATTAATGTTGATGACCCAAATAGATACTACTACAATTTAAAAACCAAATACTTATTGCGATGTTGTCCACGATGGTGAAAAGGTGATTTTATTTAGCTTTACTTAATTGAGTTCAAACCAGTATTTCATGTTGTGAAATTACTTAATTTTATTTCAATTAGAAGATATTAAAAGCATATGATTTAGCATTATCTAAAAGATATTTTAATTAAATAAAAGTTTCTCTACCTTCACATAAACTGAATAAACACATATGCATCTAAGATTAAACTTATGATTGTAATATTATTTTGTACAGTAATTGTTTCTAAAAATTATTTAGCATATATATGCAACCTTTACTATATCCTAAAGTTAATTTCTAAAACTATTTGTCCAATTAAATAACCAAGAGCTCAATAGTCTCTCACTTCACAATGATTATAACCCTAATGAAAAAACCCCAGCTACCTTATTTTGTTAAGCATCCACATTAGTTGGTTTATAAATGACATAAATTATTATTTTAAGTTCACTAAATTGCATTGAAAATCCAGTATAACAGCTGGTGTGACTTGTCATGATTTGATTGTATTATGAACATATTATTTCTTCCAGCATACATTTTAAACTAATGAATCCTGATTTATGGCTAACGAAATGTATCAAATTACTTAAATTAATCTGAAAATCCTGTAAAATTTGAAAAATTGCCGCTAGAACAGAAAATTCAAAATAAAACATAACTGATTGCATAAGTGTTCTGATACCAGTATTTATTTACAAGTCTATATATTTGTTTAAATAGGTAAATGTGAGAGCATAAAAAATAAATTTGAAATGTTTCTTTGACTTCTTGGGCTTCTTTGTTGAATGAAATCACTTATCAACTCTATACTTTAGCTTTTTCTTAAGGGTACATCCTCCTCATAATTTAAAGTAGACATTGGATGGATCAGCTACTAAAGTTTGATGGGGCTGATATTCTTTATCCACATGAAAACTGGATGTTCTGTGAAAATATTTATTTTGATTGCTTTAATGAAAACAATATAACAATAATAATAATGTCTTTAGACATTATGTAACATTTATTTAAAATAGTTATCATTGGTTATTATAAGCCCATTGACTGGTTGACTTATAAAGCAGGGGTAATAAAGACTTTTTATTTCAAGCTTCAGGAAATGCATCACAGTGTGAAAAAAAACTTGCCATACATCATGTTTTAATATCATTATTTATTATATATTGGTTTATAGATTTTAAAATCTTTTGGCGTGCATATAAAATTTTTTGCCTGCCAAGTTTGGCATGCAAGCAGCATTTCCATCCATGGTAGACCTAAATATGTAATGTAAATTAAAAAATTAAATGTTTCTAACCCTTCCCAAACTAAAAGGCTTAGGAAAATGCTGCTCTAGATGTTCAATTAGTTAGTGAAACCATTATTTCCCTGAGTTATGTGAAAATTATTTTTAAGAGATATAAAATGAAATCAGAGGTAAAACAAAGGTATTATAGTTAAGTATTTACCAAAACAAAAAAAGGATGTGTAACATCTATCTGTACAAAGTGATCAAGACACACACTTAAGTTGATGTCTCTCTCTCCTGTTTAATTGAAGGGAGCTGATTCAAATGTTTCTTCTTTAAGAGGTTAATGGAAACCTTACATAGAATGATAAAAAAAAAAGATATGTATTAAAAATAATTGTAAAAAGTAATTTAAGATAATCACATTATTGTATTCCATATGACATCATATGCTACAATGAAATATTAATAGCAAGTAAAGGAAAAAAATATCCACCACAAACTACATCACATGTAATTGTAACGGTAATTAAAGGTAAGAAAACTCATTATTTCACATTAATATGACTAAAATAAAAATATGGGCTGCCGCTATTTGGACCCGGGTTCCAATAAAGTCCGATTGTTATTCGGACCCGTGGCTAATATGCACTTAGCTATATTATATTTAGCATATAAACTTTATTATTGTTTTTATTTTATAGTAATTGTTGGTATTGTATTATTTAATTGTTAAGTTAAAAACACTCTTTAAAAATTAGTAACCAAATTGATAACATGATAAGATTAATTTCCGTGAGATTTCCATTTTACGACATTGTTTTGTCACGAAAATTTTTGACCAGGTTTCTTGAAAACATTTTGGGAATTCATTATGTGCATATTTTTTTATTTTGATTTATTTTCTGTAGTACAATAATGAAAAAAATATTTATTATTTTCATTAAAAACTTAGCTTGTGAAAAATGAGTTTCCATAGTATATATGACCAACATCGTAATAGTATTATATACTTGTTGTTGTCATTTATTGATGTATTAAAAAGAAACTTCCATAACCATTCTTACAAATAAATTAATAAAATAAATAAATCAAATAATACACATGAGATATAAAACAATACAGATTGTTAAAACATTTTGTCTTTATGTAAAAAAAAAAAAATTGTTAGATAATGTTGAGATACAGAGGCTTTTTTTTTTCAAATTTGGCTCTAATTAATTTTGTTCGCTGCCCCCCCCCCCCCATGACTAAAATTATTCTAATTAATAATAGTATAGTGATTTCATTTATTTCTCTTTAAGTACAATAGAATATATTTTAGTCTCAATGTCAATAATGAATGTATTTAAAATGTTAAAGTTGTCTTTGTTATTAAATGGTATCTGTAGAGATATTACCAATGCATTTATCTGGATTTAAAAAAAAAAAAGAATGATCTGTAATTTTTTAATACAAAACAGCTTATAAAGGATTGTTATGTTTTACGCATCAATGCTAATCTCATTTTATGCTCTTTATAATGGTGTATGTTTATGAAGGTTACATAAATCTTACACTTTTGTCACATCTATACTATTAAACTGAAAGTTTATGTGCGAGTTGTCACAAGAACTCCGAAATGGCCAACAGTAGGGATTTGAAATTCACAGGGGCCATTGTGTGGGTGACAAAACGTATATTTATTTTCTGTTCATGAACTCTTTGGGTATAATGATACTTCCCCTTTATTTAGGGTACTATCTTACAGAGCGAAGCTGTAAAATTGATAGCACCTTATAAAATGTTAAACCACACATTTTTTTTCCAATTCAGCAAGTTAACAGTTATTATGAAAATAAATTCAAAAACTTTGTTCATTAGTTGCAGTAAAAACTTTATTCAATTAAAATAAATATTCTAAGTATATAATGTCAGGATATATAATGACCCTTTGCTATGTCAGATGACCTTTTAGTAAATAAGACATTGTTTTCTTTGCAAAAGATGTCGAATGGCGCGTACGTATCAAACACGTTGGGTCATCGGGATCAAGATACTAATGAAGTGCATGGTTTTTCGATTACTAAGACTGTAGGTTTTTTTAGGTTTTTCGATTACTTAGAATCTATAAATAGATTTTCGGGTCCGAATAGCGATCGAACTTTATTGGGACCCGGGTCCGAATAGCCACTTCGAATAAATATAGCAAGTGCCTTGAAGTGGTCAGTGCCTTATTAATCATTATAAATTATTGATATATTGCTGATGGTGTCTGGCCAGCGAGTTTGGAGGATTCTTCTGAGGCAGGTGTTTGTAAAGGTTTTGACTTTCCTTAGTGTGGTCTTAGACATTAGCTTGGCGGGCTGGAATTGGTTGGGGGGATAAATCTGTCAGCAATAATATGAACGTGCGAGCATCTTATCGGTTGTCAACAAGTTAAATCAAAATCAAAACATTTGACAATTTGTTGAAAGTACTTTTTCTTACTTGGTTTTTGGTACTAAACACTCCGCCGCTGTTGGAAAATTGTCTATGTTTACTTGCTTTCATATTTCTATCAATGTTTCGCCAGCATATTTGAAGTATAATTTTTCCAACTCTTCATCAATTTTTTCAACCTTGTGTGCCAAGGTGGCTTCCAAAATGTTTATGTGGCAAAATTAGTAGGAATATAGTTAGTTTAATTAAAATACTGAATGTTAGGCGAATGTGTAACATAGGACTACTAACACTGCTAAATTTTCCTTTAGTAAGTAGTTATATTAAATTAAATTTAAAAAAGTAACATTGTTGACGTCAAGTTTTCTTGACCTCCCCCCCCCCTTGTCAACAATTGTCAAAAATTCCCGGGCAACGCCGGACTTAATATCTAGCATAATAATAAAAAGACTTATAATAAATGTGCACATGTATAATCGAAAGGGTGAATTTTTTGATTACTTTGTGTGTGTGTGTAAAATTGACTATGTGCTGTCTTGTCTGTCGATGCATGCATCGTATCAATATCTTTATTGACAATGTTAGCGTTAAAGTTTTATGTTATGAGATAGTCTGTCTGCTTAGTGACGTGGGGTTGTTGGAACACTGTGATGTGGACATTTGCAGCTCGGACTATGGGTGGTGACAGTGACAGAACTAGGTGGGGGGAATGGGGACGGTAAGTTCAGGGTTCAGGGTGTCACTTAGTTTGACGCCAGCCAGTGGCGGCAACAGTCATACATCCATATTTGGATTGAGGGGGGGGACTGTGAGCGACATACTTCTATTTACATCCCACCCACACCCCCCGTGCGTCACATACGCTAATTACGTCACAGAGTGTGGGCGTCCTGGACATTTCATCTACGTCGTGGTGATAAGGAATGAGATGGTGGGGTCAGTAACAGGACTACAGTGTGGCCCAAGCTAGGACAAGTTCTATGCGAGCTTGTTAAATAGACATGGGGACAAACGCTGACAAATTCCAAAAACAACAAAAAAAATTAGTTTTTATTCCTCCAAATCCTTTAGAACTGATTTCTATTCATTGTTCATAATATTTAAGAATGAAATGTTATAAAATTTAAAATATGCAAAACAATAAAGTCGGAGTGGGTTCAGTGCCGTAGCTTAACTCGCGCCCGGGGCACAATATCTTTTTAATACTTTATTAGCGCCCCCACCCCATTCGAAATCCATATAATATTATATGTAAAATATATTTGGCGCCCCTTTGTGAGAAGCGCCCTGGACATGATTGCCCACCCCTTGCTACGCCTCTGAGTGGGTGAGATGCTTTTAACCAGGGCTGAGGAGCCGGTGTCGATGTCGGTGTCGGCAGTTTTTGCCCGGTGTTAGTGTCTTTCAAAATAAAGTAAAGTTCCCTTAACCCTAACGGGCCTTCGGGGCAGATGAAGTATAGAATTCATCTGTTTCTATAACCTCGGCATATGAAAGGGTTGTGTGGTTAGCACAACGCCCAGCCGCCTTTACTTCCCCAACGTAAAGTCAGGTACCCATTTAAAGCTGGGTGGACTTGTGGGACGACTATGATACACATTTCACCTGGAAAAATTCCACATGGTTCTCACCGAGGATCGAACCCAGGACTCTCAGGTCGACACCACTCGGCCACCCGTCCCACTTCTTTCAAAATAAATACTTGGTAAATCTGTACATCAACGAATGTATTATTTTCCAAAGCGAGATTTTCTACAGTACAACGACTTGTTAACATTAACAGAATTGTAACTGAAAGCCAATAGGAAGGCTACTGGCTATGTTCATTCTGTTATTCACTCAATCATTGTAAATCATAAAAAATGTTTAATTTGCTTCTCTCTTTCAATATCCATGTTGGAGAAAGATTACACACAAACCTATTCAAGTCTTTTAGAACCTCAACTAATGACCTGTTTAAAATGTTGCTCCAATCAAAGTTAACTCACAACTAACACTCTCCGCGGCTTAATTTCTCTCAGCCAGACTGAAACATTCCCATCAACGGCACAATGGCACTACATAAAAGCCGGCGGCGGTGTCGGAAGTTTTAGCCCGGTGTCGGTGTCGGCATCGGCATCAGTACTTTGACCGGTGTCGGTGTCGGCGTTTGTACTTTGTCCGATTTCGGTGTCGGGCATTTGTACTTTGTCTGGAGTCGGCGCAAAAAAATGAGGGAAAAAATACTCGAACTTTAATTAAATAATTCAGAGCAACGTCAGACAGTTCTCAGGCAATCTTTAATTTAAAGTGTTCATCAAGTTATTTTTTCTGTTTAAATAAATACTTGGTAAATCTGTTTATCGGCGAATGTATTATTTTCCAAAGCGAGATTCTCTACAGTACAACGACTTGTCAAAATTAACAGAATTGTGACTGAAAGCAGACAGGAAGGCTCCTGGCCATGTTCACTCTGTTATTCTCTCATTCATTGTCTATCATAAGAAATGTTTAGTTTGCATCTATCTCTATATATCCAAGTTGGATATCCAGTCTTTTAGAACCTTAACAACTGACCTGTTTCAAATTTCCTACAATAAATGTTAACTCGTCACTAACACCCCCCCCCCCCAACTTAATTTCTCTCATGCTGACTAAAACATTTCCCAATCTACGTTACAATGGCACTACATGAAAGGCTAGCTAGCTATTGAGGCGCCATGTTCGAGTTCTTTTTCGCCCCCCCCCCCCATCGTTCTGAAAAGTGTGCAATAGGGTGGTCGTTATTTTCAAAGTTGTAAAATACTCAACACTTAAACCTAAAATTGTTTCATTTTGATACAAAAATAAATTTGGTGAAATAAAACACCATTCCAACATCATATAGAGGTAGCTCAAAGCTCCAAAAGTTTTATATGACCATTAATGAATACGGTTGCTCAAGCTAATTAAAATAATGACTAATTTTTTGTTTTCTATTTTATGGTGGGAGAAATGGCAACAGCACGAAACCACTCTAAAGTCTATATTCTAAATAAATATGTTGAAGGTATAACTGGTGGAAAGTTGCCATCACTGCGGCAAGTTCTTGGTCGTTTTCTGTTTCTCCACCTTAAAAAGAAAAACACAATTCGCCAGGCTTCAACTGCCGTTATAAAAGAAACCACAGTCTTTTGGCAGAAAGCAAGAATTTCTATGAAAGATGTTCAGAACTGACAAAGCAAGATAGAACAAATATTTGAGCAGTGGAGAAAGCCAATGAAAATGCATTTGTTTAGAATCTGGATGACCTGTTTAATCTAGAACATGAAGATGCATTGACAATGATTACACTTGATGAAGACAGACAGTTTCTTTTTGCACAGCGGGAGAAAGGTCGCAAAGTTTGTATGACATGATTAGACAAGCTATTGCATGAAAGAGAAAAAAGAGCTGCAGAAAGAAAAACGATTATGAATGCAAGAAGACAGCGCGTGAAACAGTTGCAAGAAAGAAGCTTTAAATCAGTAGCACTAGAGTCATCTTCCAGTTCAGATGATGAAGTCAGTACTGTTGAAACTGATACGACTGAATCCAAAGCTAGGACACAGAAAGTCGCTCTGACACCATCGTTAGCTGCAGCACTTGATAGATCAAAGCTGTCTGATCGTAAAGCCATGTATGTAATTACAGAAACACCAAAAAGCATGGGTGAAGAAATTAACAGCTTGACACTCAACCGAAATTCCATTCTTTTACAGCGAAAAAGCTGCGGGTTTAATTGGCTGGTCAAATGAATGCTGACTTCAAACCTGATGTTCCATTAGTAGTCCACTGGGATGACAAACTTTTCCAGGATCTGACAGGTAATGAGCACATTGACAGACTGCCTGTGCTTGTGTCTGGGAAAAATATTTCCAAATTGCTGATTGTTGCAAAGCTTCCTTCAGGTACTGGTGAGACCCAAGAACTTGCAGAATGGCACATTACAAACAAGGTCTGTGGAATGTGTTTCAATACAACTACCTCCAATACAGGCTTGATCAATGGAGCATGCACTTTGCTTCAACAGTTGCTAGGCAAAGATTTGCTGTCATTTGCTTGTCGCCATCACATTATGGGACTTCTTATCGGTACTGTCTTTAAGACCTGCTTTGGTTCTTAATCAGGTCCTGAAGTCTTACTTTTCATAAGGTTCAAATTTCAGTGGGGACTCATTGACACTGACCATTTTGAACCAGGTACTGATGATGAATCGATTTCAATGTTCTTCACTGACAAGAGAGATGACATCCTTGAGTTTGCAGCAATTTACCTACAACAGCAACAGCTTCGTGATGACTATCGAGAATTTCTTGAACTGACAACCATCTTCTTCGGAGGCATCAGGTTGTGTCACATATTTTTGGTGTCTGCTTCTAGATATCGACGCCAGTTGTTACTTGGGCGGCCTCTTCCGTTTACTTTGGGGGTTCCACCTCAGTGATACTGGCTGCTGGTTTGCGTAAGGTGTGTCCTATCCAGCCCCATCGCCTCTTTCTGATCTCTTCTTCAGCAGAGAGTTGGCAGGTCTTTTCCAAAAGGCTGACATTGCTGGTGGTGTCTGGCCAGCGAATTTGGAGAATTCTTCTGAGGCAGCTGTTTGTAAAGGTTTGGACTTTCCTTAGTGTGGTCTTAGACATCTTCCACGTTTCCGCTCCATACAGCAGGATTATTTTGACGATGGTGTTAAAAAGTCGAATATTATGTCTAAGGACAACTCTCTGGAGGACCAGACATTCTTTAGCAGTGTTAAGGCGGCTCTAACTTTACCAGTTCTTGATTTGACGTCTGCCTCTGTGCCACCCTGCTGATCTATAACACTTCCCTAGTAAAAGAAGGACTGCACATCTTCCAGCTGTCTGCCTTGTAAGGTGACGGGATTTGTGATGTTTGAGTTAATTCTTAAGATCTTGGTTGTGTCTTGGTTTATATTGAGGCCAACCTCGAACGCTGCGGCTGAGACTTTGTCTTCTCTTGCATCTGTTGTTTGCTGTGGGAGAGGAGAGCAAGATCGTCTGCGAAGTCTAGGTCATCAAGCTGGCTCAATAATGCCCACTGAATTCCATTTCTTCGTTCTCTGGTGGATTTCTTCATGATCCAGTCAATTGCAAGAAGGAAAAAGAATGGTGACAACAAGCATCCTTGTCTGACTCCAGTTCGCACCAGGAAGCTTTTTGTGAGCTGTCCTCTATGCATTACTCTGCAGGACATTCCATTGTAAGAATTCTTTATAATGTTAACTATCATTGGTGGGATTCCATAGTGTTAAAGGAGCTACCAGAGGGTCTCTCTATCTATAGTGTCAAACGCCTTCTCAAAGTCCACAAAGTTGACATACAATAGTGAGTTCCGCTCTAGGGACTGCTCAACTATCATACGAAGTGTTACAGTCTGATCTGTGCATGATCTGTTTTTTCGAAAGCCTGCTCATCTCGCAGCTGTGGGTCGACTGTTTCTTTCATCCTCTCCAAGAGAATCCTGTTAAAAACCTTGCCTGGTACTGATAGTAATATGATACCCCTGTAGTAGGGCGTCCCAAAAAAATGAAGTTTTGAATTGTTGATGTCTCACCCCACAGAATATGTCTGTATGGTAACAGTAGTTAACCTGCAAAATTTCAGCTCATTTGGACAATGTTAAGTGGTCCCTCAAGAGGTTTAAAGTTCCAGATTTTGGTGTAAAATCATTCGCGGTCAAATCTAATACAGCGTTAATGTTGCATTATATGCGAAACTGATATATTAAGTAACAAATTGATGCTTAGTATTGTTTATAATATTAAATGAAACAAAATATATAAATCTTGAATGGTTTATATTTTAAAATTTCAAATTTAAGTTAAAAAATTATGAAAAACAAAGTTTTATTCATTTTGTCAAGTTAACTCTTGAAATAATGTCAATCTGCTTGAAAAATAATAATAAGCAATGCAAATAAGCATTCTTACTATTTATTTTGTACTTTGTACTGTAGGGTAGACAAAAATTTTAAAAAGTTCTTCAAATTTAAATTTTAGCTAGCTGTTCACGATTAAACTCTGCAAAATTTTTCCGATGTTGTCCAACCACTTGGAGCAAAAATTGTTTTTGTTCTTCGTCCTTGGTGATACTGGCATTGAAATTTTGTATCAATGGTACACCTCGCTCTGCAGAGTCATTGATACAAGCCAGATTCTTTACAAAATCTGCTGCAACTTTAAAAGATGGTGTATCTGACCATGCTTCAACAGGAACATCTAGAAAACTGGCATCAATGTTGGATGTTTCAAAATATGTGGTAGAAGCACGCAAATCAAAAACACTTTTTGGTAGTGTTTTTATGAGATGCGGTCCACGTTCTGATTGCATTGTCCGAACAAGGCCAGTTTTTTCTTTCTCCGACAAAGGGGTTGAAAATAACGCAAGAGTCGACAGTTCCGGACTCAAGTACCACGAGTGACGCACCATCATTTTCAATAAAGTCGATCGAAGAACAGCATCATCATATTCGTATAAACGCTGTATCAACAAGATATCATTCACATGTGCATCTGCGGTGGGCCTGCATGAAAACCATGATTGAAGATAAACACATCTGGTAAACCGATTAAAGCGCTGAATACCTTGTAATTCTCGAGCTGTTAACTGAAAGATGGTTTCGTTGCCTGCAAACAATAGCTATATTTTGTGCAGCAAGCAGAAGAAATTCCAAATAATCATCACGTGAATGACTGACCTCAAGTTGACATTTGATAAATTCTTTAATCAAATCAGACACGATTATCAAAGGGGCGGATCTGGCTTGAGGTGTGTGGTTTAATTCTGGCCTCTTAAAAAACAAAATCTCTGGTCCAGTGGATGGTCCAATACAAACATTGAATGCATCGGAAAGAAGTACTTCCAACATGTAATGAGGGCATGCCATCCATAATAGATTACGTCCCAGGGCTATTTCTAACAGAGTGCAAGCTCCATTGAGTCTACACTTGAACCTGATGGTAACCCATGGTGACGGCACTGTGATATAGCATCTTTTGCTGCATCACCAACATCTCTGATAAATTGTTTCTGACGCTCAGCAACTCGTTTTTCTTTAGCAGCGAGCTTTTTGTCCAAAGATCCAATTGTCCTCTTGATTCTCATTGCAACTTCAAAAACTGCCTGTCTTCATCATTTTTATCCGCTGTTCAGAGTTGGCATGGCTAATGTCAAAAAGATTACTCAACTTCTCTGTGGATTATTTTTGGTTCATTTGTTCGGTTGAGTTGTTACGCTTACGGTGCTTCATCAAACGAACTTCTTCTGCATACAGATCTTTGATCTTCTGTAGGATGTGCTGCTTTTGTCGTACATGCAGTCGTGATTTCACCCAGAAGGGCAACAGTTGATCATGTACTTGCTGTGCAGCTGTATTGATGTTTAGCTTCTGTTGACGGTGATAATATACAAAATGTTTCATGACATCGTGGCCCAAAGGGAGGCGAGCACCTGATATAGTTTCTTTTGGAAAGCCGACAAGCCAGATGTTATTATTGCTTCTCGTTATTTTAGATTTAGCAGCTGCCACAGCCACACCTTAAGAAAATAATATACATCACATTGATTTTATATTAGGTAATAATTACAGCTTGTTAAGTAGTTTTATAGCACTAGACTAAGCAGACTTAGTAGACTAGTAGCAGTGACTGACTGCAGTGTAGCAGCACTTTTGTACTATTTAAATATTTTATTATACTTAGCCTTAGTTTTTAATTTTAAATAATTTATTGATATTTTAAAAATTATTTATTATTACTAGTGAAAATTTATGAACTAAGTTACTAAGTTTTGCACATTAGGTATTTTATATGTTTTCTCGCATTTATTACATTTTCTAATTAAGAATCATACAATTTTAACTCTAATTAATGGTAGCAATGAGATAAATATACTTAAACTTCATTTTATTCATATATGGCATGCAAAAACTGCAAATTATTTCAGCCACGATTCGTCTGGATTTTTATGTTGGCCTAATACTGGAATTTTGAAAGCTCTTGGGGGACCTCTAAATGTTGTTCAAATGAGATACAACTTCACCAATTCACTCATTGTACCCAAGAGACACATTTCAGGGGGTGAGACACCAAAGATTAAAAAAAAATTTCCGAGCATTACTGGGACGCCCTACCCTGTAGTTGCTGCAGTTGCTGAGGTAACCCTTTTTTGGAAGCTTGACATGGTAACCTTACTTCACGTCTACTGGTATGTCTTCTTCGTCCCAGATCCTCCCAAAGAGAGGGTATAGCATCTCTACTGATGTATTCATATCTGCATTTAGTGCTTCTGCTGAAATGTCATCTGGTCCAGCTGCTTTTTCATTTTCATCAGGGGGATGGCTTTCCTGATCTCTCTTGTGGGCTTTTCGCAGCTGATCGGAAGATCCACTTTGGATGGTTCAATGTCTGGGGGGTTCGGTGGTGCTGGTCTATTCAGGAGTTCCTGAAAGTGTTCAGCCCATCTGTTTAACTGATGGTCTAAGCTGTTTATGGTTTTTCCCATCTTGTCTTTGATAGGTCTTTCTGGTAGTATAGCATTTTTATGTTTCGCTATATGTTGCCTGTTCTGCCTCCGCTGCCAACCCCTTCACATAGTTTTTCTTGTCATTCCTTTACTACCCTGTGTGTTTCTGCATATTCTTCTTTGTTGCCCTGGTTTTTCCTCCTGTCTTCTATAATGTTCAGAGTTTCTATTGTAATCCACTCCACTGGTGATGCTTCTTTTTACCCACTGTCTCTTGGCATGACGATCTTAAGATTTCTTTCACTTTCTGCCACATATTTGGTACAGCAGGCTATTGTTGTATTTTACTCTTCCGTCTGATATGCTGTTGAGAATTATCTTTAGTTTCAGCTTCACTCTTGCTACTACCAGGAGATGGTCTGATGCTACGTCTGCCTCTCTTTTTACTCTTACATCTTGTAATGACCTTCTAAATTTTGTGTTGATGCAGATATGATCAATCTGGTTCTCAGTTGTGTTGTCTGGAGATATCCATGTACTCTTGTGGAACCTTTTGTGAGGAAAGATGATGCCCCCGATGACCATATTGTTTAGTGCACAAAAGTCAGCAAATCTTTCTCCATTTTACATTCATCACCCCTAAAGCATGAGTGCCCATGACTTGTTCATGGTTGTCGGTCCCTATCTTGGCGTTGAGGTCTCCCATGAGGATTGTGCTGTAGAAATGATCTATTTCCTCTTCGTCGCCGTCGTTTGTTGGTGCATAACACTGGATAATATTCGTTTTGATCTTCTTTGTACGGAAGGAAGCAGTTATGATGGTCATTCTCTTCATGTCCAGAGTACATCAGCAGCTCACCTGATATAAGTCATCTCTGTACAGCTTGTGTCCACCTTGTCTCGCTGATGCCTAAGATGACCAGGTTGTTTTAACTCATCTCTGCTGCTATCTGTGCCATCTTTCCTGCCTCAAACATGGTCCTGACATTCCATGTGCCGATGGCTATGTTCCTGGTTGTCAGAAGGGTAGTCCGCTTTGTGGCTTCCTTTCGGCTTTCACCACAACTAAGCTTCATAGGTCTTCGTGATGAAGAGCCTTCTTCTCCCAGGACAAAACTGTCTGATTTATCTGTTGTTCGTGTTTTGTAGCAAAGGTTTTTTAACAGGGTGGGGTTGCTAGCCGCACGCCCAACCCTCCTCCTTTTTCAGCCGGGCTTGGGACCGTCCTTGGGGGGAGTTCTTCAATTTCCTTTACCCCTGATATTTTTACTATTTTCACAACTTTCTTTATTACTTATATAGTTAACAAACCTATTATACATCAACTGGAAATTAATATTTAGTATTAAAAATGTACTCATGTTTAAAATTAAATCATTATCAGATCTTCTTTAAAATGAAACTCAAGAGAACCTTTTTTTTTTTTAATAATTAATGCAGTTATGAAAATTATGCTATGCATTGTTTATTCTCCTTTTATCCCTCCAAGTTGTCCTGTGTGCCAAACTCCACAGGAAATGGCTGATCAGCGATGTATGCAGTGTGGAGTTATGGCTATCATGTTTGTTCATTGCTGTAAAATAATTCGAAAGTCCCACCGGGCCCCAGCCTGATGGGGCCCCCAAAATTTTTTACATTAAATATTCAGTACATTATCTTAAGTCATTATGTCAAATGTCGAAATGCAGGGGCCCACGAAGAGGCTAAGCCCCTCGGGCCCCACACGTCCTAGGTTCAGCACTGCTATAATTTTACAATGTTTTTTGTTCCCATAACTTTTTTTTCTCCAGAGCTTGTGGATTTGTCTGATCTGTGGACAAGTTGGTTGTGGACGTTATGTTGGTACAAATGCTAAAAAGTGACTGTATAAATATGTTGTTCTTGTAGGTTACTCAGGCCCTTAGGGTGCGGGGGGCCGGGCCCCTCTTGTGTTTTGTCTGGCCCCCTCTGCTTGTTCGCTCTACTTAGTAACATTTATTTCCTGCCCCTCCTGCTATTGGCCTGGGCCCTGCTGTAGAATGCCTGGTCCCTGCTGTAGAATTTTCACGCTACCGGGCTGAGGCTACTCATATATTTATTATAATTCCTCTAGTTAACAATTGCCTATGTACTTAGCAGTTCATTACAAAAATAGTATCCTCAAAGTGATGAGCAATCATTTTAATATGGAGAGGAGTTTTGATTTTTTCCAGCCCATGCTATGTATGACTGGATAAACAGGAGATTAGGTTCACAAATTATTTCCTTATAAAATTATTTTTTTTCTCATAAAAACCTTATTACTACATAATGATACATTCTTACAGGGTGTTCTGTTTTCTTAGATCCTATAAACAACTATTGGAATGGTTTTTCTGCAGTGCCCTTATTTCATCCCCACTATAGCTGATAGAGCAATGACCATGTAGGCACCATGGGAGACAGTAGTCAACCCTTCAGCATGCAGATCATGCTGTAGAATGAACACCCAGCTTGCTACCATAGCGCCCATGTTTTGAATACTTTATAAAATGTTTCTTTCTCAGACATTTCCAGGAAACCAAACATACCTACGACATGCAGCTGGGCACCATTAGAGTCTGGGGACAATTAAGTCCATAGGCTGACCCAGAACAAATCTGATGAGAAGCTGGTTGAGTTGGATGAAGGTGGAAATGAATCACGAAAAGAAGCTAGATTCCCTTTTTCTTGAGGTAAAAAACAATACTCAGAAAAGCTAACATGTTTCATTCCTCCTTCATTCATAGGCTCTCTTAGAGTGGACAACCATTTTGAAAGCCAGGTGGCTGAATTTACAGGAAGAACATAGCTGCCATTGCTATTCAATATTGAAGAACATAGCTGCCATTGCTATTCAATATTTAAGAACATAGCCGCCATTGCTATTCAATATTGAAGAAAATAGCTGCCATTGCTATTCAATATTGAAGAACATAGCTGCCATTGCTATTCAATATTGAAGACCATAACTGCCATTGCTATTTAATATTGAAGAACATAGCTGCCATTGCTATTCAATATTGAAGAAAATAGCTTCCATTGCTATTCAATATTGAAGAACATAGCTGCCATTTCTATTCAATTTTGAAGAAAATAGCTGCCATTGCTATTCATTATTGAAGAACATAGCTGCCATTGCTATTCAATATTGAAGAACATAGCTGCCATTGCTATTCAATATTGAAGAACATAGCTGCCATTGCTATTCAATATTGAAGAACATAGCTGCCATTGCTATTCAATATTGAAGACCATAGCTGCCATTGCTATTCAATATTGAAGACCATAGCTGCCAGTGCTATTCAATATTGAAGAACATAGCTGCCATTGCTGTTCAATATTGAAGAACATAGCTGCCAGTGCTATTCAATATTGAAGAACATAGCTGCCATTGCTATTCAATATTGAAGAACATAGTTGCCATTGCTGTTCAATATTGAAGACCATAGCTGCCATTGCTGTTCAATATTGAAGACCATAGCTGCCATTGCTATTCAATATTGAAGACAATAGCTGCCATTGCTATTCAATATTGAAGAAAATAGCTGCCATTGCTGTTCAATATTGAAGACCATAGCTGCCATTGCTATTCAATATTGAAGAAAATAGCTGCCATTGCTGTTCAATATTGAAGAACATAGCTGCCATTGCTATTCAATATTGAAGAAAATAGCTGCCATTGCTATTCAATATTGAAGAACATAGCTGCCATTGCTATTCAATATTGAAGAAAATAGCTGCCATTGCTATTCAATATTGAAGACCATAACTGCCATTGCTGTTCAATATTGAAGAAAATAGCTGTCATTGCTGTTCAATATTGAAGAACATAGCTGCCATTTCTATTCAATATTGAAGAACATAGCTGCCATTGCTATTCATTATTGAGGAAAATAGCTGCCATTGCTATTCAATATTGAAGAACATAGTTGCCATTGCTATTCAATATTGAAGAAAATAGCTGCCATTGCTATTCAATATTAAAGAAAATAGCTGCCATTGCTATTCAATATTGAAGACCATAACTGCCATTGCTGTTCAATATTGAAGAAAATAGCTGCCATTGCTATTCAATATTGATGAACATAGCTGCCATTGCTATTCAATATTAAAGAACATAGCTGCCATTGCTGTTCAATATTGAAGAACATAGCTGCCATTGCTATTCAATATTGAAGACCATAGCTGCCATTGCTGTTCAATATTGAAGACCATAGCTGCCATTGCTATTCAATATTGAAGAACATAGCTGCCATTGCTATTCAATATTGAAGAACATAGCTGCCATTGCTATTCAATATTGAAGACCATAGCTGCCATTGCTATTCAATATTGAAGACCATAGCTGCCAGTGCTATTCAATATTGAAGAACATAGCTGCCATTGCTGTTCAATATTGAAGAACATAGCTGCCAGTGCTATTCAATATTGAAGAACATAGCTGCCATTGCTATTCAATATTGAAGAACATAGTTGCCATTGCTGTTCAATATTGAAGACCATAGCTGCCATTGCTGTTCAATATTGAAGACCATAGCTGCCATTGCTATTCAATATTGAAGACCATAGCTGCCATTGCTATTCAATATTGAAGAAAATAGCTGCCATTGCTGTTCAATATTGAAGACCATAGCTGCCATTGCTATTCAATATTGAAGAAAATAGCTGCCATTGCTGTTCAATATTGAAGACCATAGCTGCCATTGCTATTCAATATTGAAGAAAATAGCTGCCATTGCTATTCAATATTGAAGAACATAGCTGCCATTGCTATTCAATATTGAAGAAAATAGCTGCCATTGCTATTCAATATTGAAGACCATAACTGCCATTGCTGTTCAATATTGAAGAAAATAGCTGTCATTGCTGTTCAATATTGAAGAACATAGCTGCCATTTCTATTCAATATTGAAGAACATAGCTGCCATTGCTATTCATTATTGAGGAAAATAGCTGCCATTGCTATTCAATATTGAAGAACATAGTTGCCATTGCTATTCAATATTGAAGAAAATAGCTGCCATTGCTATTCAATATTAAAGAAAATAGCTGCCATTGCTATTCAATATTGAAGACCATAACTGCCATTGCTGTTCAATATTGAAGAAAATAGCTGCCATTGCTATTCAATATTGATGAACATAGCTGCCATTGCTATTCAATATTAAAGAACATAGCTGCCATTGCTGTTCAATATTGAAGAACATAGCTGCCATTGCTATTCAATATTGAAGACCATAGCTGCCATTGCTGTTCAATATTGAAGACCATAGCTGCCATTGCTATTCAATATTGAAGAACATAGCTGCCATTGCTATTCAATATTGAAGAACATAGCTGCCATTGCTATTCAATATTGAAGACCATAGCTGCCATTGCTATTCAATATTGAAGACCATAGCTGCCAGTGCTATTCAATATTGAAGAACATAGCTGCCATTGCTGTTCAATATTGAAGAACATAGCTGCCAGTGCTATTCAATATTGAAGAACATAGCTGCCATTGCTATTCAATATTGAAGAACATAGTTGCCATTGCTGTTCAATATTGAAGACCATAGCTGCCATTGCTGTTCAATATTGAAGACCATAGCTGCCATTGCTATTCAATATTGAAGACAATAGCTGCCATTGCTATTCAATATTGAAGAAAATAGCTGCCATTGCTGTTCAATATTGAAGACCATAGCTGCCATTGCTATTCAATATTGAAGAAAATAGCTGCCATTGCTGTTCAATATTGAAGACCATAGCTGCCATTGCTATTCAATATTGAAGAAAATAGCTGCCATTGCTATTCAATATTGAAGAACATAGCTGCCATTGCTATTCAATATTGAAGAACATAGCTGCCATTGCTATTCAATATTGAAGAACATAGCTGCCATTGCTATTCAATATTGAAGAACAAAGCTGCCTTTGCTATTCAATATTGAAGAAAATAGCTGCCATTGCTATTCAATATTGAAGAAAATAGCTGCCATTGCTGTTCAATATTGAAGACCATAGCTGCCATTGCTGTTCAATATTGAAGACCATAGCTGCCATTGCTATTCAATATTGAAGAACATAGCTGCCATTGCTATTCAATATTGAAGACCATAGCTGCCATTGCTATTCAATATTGAAGAAAATAGCTGCCATTGCTATTCAATATTGAAGAACATAGCTGCCATTGCTATTCAATATTGAAGAACATAGCTGCCATTGCTATTCAATATTGAAGAACATAGCTGCCATTGCTATTCAATATTGAAGAACAAAGCTGCCTTTGCTATTCAATATTGAAGAAAATAGCTGCCATTGCTGTTCAATATTGAAGACCATAGCTGCCATTGCTGTTCAATATTGAAGACCATAGCTGCCATTGCTATTCAATATTGAAGAACATAGCTGCCATTGCTATTCAATATTGAAGAACATAGCTGCCATTGCTATTCAATATTGAAGAACAAAGCTGCCATTGCTATTCAATATTGAAGAAAATAGCTGCCATTGCTATTCAATATTGAAGAAAATAGCTGCCATTGCTATTCAATATTGAAGAACATAGCAGCCATTGCTATTCAATATTGAAGAACATAGCTGCCATTGCTATTCATTATTGAAGAAAATAGCTGCCATTGCTATTGAATATTGAAGAACATAGCTGCCATTGCTATTCAATATTGAAGAACATAGATGCCATTGCTATTCAATATTGAAGACAATAGCTGCCATTGCTATTGAATATTGAAGAACATAGCTGCCATTTCTATTCAATATTTAAGAACATAGCCGCCATTGCTATTCAATATTGAAAAAAATAGCTGCCATTGCTATTCAATATTGAAGAACATAGCTGCCATTGCTATTCAATATTGAAGACCATAACTGCCATTGCTATTTAATATTGAAGAACATAGCTGCCATTGCTATTCAATATTGAAGAAAATAGCTGCCATTGCTATTCAATATTGAAGAACATAGCTGCCATTGCTATTCAATATTGAAGAACATAGCTGCCATTGCTATTCAATATTGAAGACCATAGCTGCCAGTGCTATTCAATATTGAAGAACATAGTTGCCATTGCTGTTCAATATTGAAGACCATAGCTGCCATTGCTGTTCAATATTGAAGACCATAGTTGCCATTGCTGTTCAATATTGAAGACCATAGCTGCCATTGCTGTTCAATATTGAAGACCATAGCTGCCATTGCTATTCAATATTGAAGACCATAGCTGCCATTGCTATTCAATATTGAAGAAAATAGCTGCCATTGCTGTTCAATATTGAAGACCATAACTGCCATTGCTATTCAATATTGAAGAAAATAGCTGCCATTGCTGTTCAATATTGAAGACCATAGCTGCCATTGCTATTCAATATTGAAGAAAATAGCTGCCATTGCTGTTCAATATTGAAGAACATAGCTGTCATTGCTATTCAATATTGAAGACCATAGCTGCCATTGCTGTTCAATATTGAAGACCATAGCTGCCATTGCTATTCAATATTGAAGAAAATAGCTGCCATTGCTATTCAATATTGAAGACCATAGCTGCCATTGCTATTCAATATTGAAGACCATAGCTGCCATTGCTATTCAATATTGAAGAAAATAGCTGCCATTGCTGTTCAATATTGAAGACCATAACTGCCATTGCTATTCAATATTGAAGAACATAGCTGCCATTGCTATTCAATATTGAAGACCATAGCTGCCATTGCTATTCAATATTGAAGACCATAGCTGCCAGTGCTATTCAATACTGAAGAACATAGTTGCCATTGCTGTTCAATATTGAGACAATAGCTGCCATTGCTGTTCAATATTGAAGACCATAGCTGCCATTGCTATTCAATATTGAAGACCATAGCTGCCATTGCTATTCAATATTGAAGAAAATAGCTGCCATTGCTGTTCAATATTGAAGACCATAGCTGCCATTGCTATTCAATATTGAAGAAAATAGCTGCCATTGCTGTTCAATATTGAAGACCATAGCTGCCATTGCTATTCAATATTGAAGAAAATAGCTGCCATTGCTATTCAATATTGAAGACCATAGCTGCCATTGCTGTTCAATATTGAAGACCATAGCTGCCATTGCTATTCAATATTGAAGAAAATAGCTGCCATTGCTATTTAATATTGAAGAAAATAGCTGCCATTGCTATTCAATATTGAAGAACATAGTTGCCATTGCTATTCAATATTGAAGAAAATAGCTGCCATTGCTGTTCAATATTGAAGAACATAGCTGCCATTGCTGTTCAATATTGAAGACCATAGCTGCCATTGCTATTCAATATTGAAGAACATAGCTGCCATTGCTATTCAATATTGAAGAACATAGCTGCCATTGCTGTTCAATATTGAAGACCATAGCTGCCATTGCTATTCAATATTGAAGAAAATAGCTGCCATTGCTATTTAATATTGAAGAAAATAGCTGCCATTGCTATTCAATATTGAAGAACATAGTTGCCATTGCTATTCAATATTGAAGAAAATAGCTGCCATTGCTGTTCAATATTGAAGAACATAGCTGCCATTGCTGTTCAATATTGAAGACCATAGCTGCCATTGCTATTCAATATTGAAGAACATAGCTGCCATTGCTATTCAATATTGAAGAACATAGCTGCCATTGCTATTCAATATTGAAGAACATAGCTGCCATTGCTATTCAATATTGAAGAACATAGCTGCCATTGCTATTCAATATTGAAGAAAATAGCTGCCATTGCTATTGAATATTGAAGAACATAGCTGCCATTGCTGTTCAATATTGAAGAAAATAGCTGCCATTGCTATTCAATATTGAAGAACATAGCTGCCATTTCTATTCAATATTGAAGAACATAGCTGCCATCGCTATTCAATATTGAAGAAAATAGCTGCCATCGCTATTCAATATTGAAGACCATAGCTGCCATTGCTATTCAATATTGAAGACCATAGCTGCCATTGCTTTTCAATATTGAAGAAAATAGCTGCCATTGCTGTTCAATATTGAAGACCATGGCTGCCATTGCTATTCAATATTTAAGAAAATAGCTGCCATTGCTGTTCAATATTGAAGACCATAGCTGCCATTGCTATTCAATATTGAAGAGCATAGTTGCCATTGCTATTCAATATTGAAGACCATAGATGCCATTGCTATTCAATATTGAAGACAATAGCTGCCATTGTTATTCAATATTGAAGAACATAGCTGCCATTGCTATTCAATAATGAAGAACATAGCCGCCATTGCTATTCAATATTGAAGAAAATAGCTGCCATTGCTATTCAATATTGAAGAACATAGCTGCCATTGCTATTCAATATTGAAGACCATAACTGCCATTGCTATTCAATATTGAAGAACATAGCTGCCATTGCTATTCAATATTGAAGAACATAGCTGCCATTGCTATTCAGTATTGAGTTATTTGGACTTACTTATGGGACGATGGTCTTTCTACTATTTATCATTGACAAGATTTCATGGCCATGCAGGCCACTCAAGTTGATTGCTCAGCGGGTGAGTTAAAAATATAACCATTGACCAGCAATTGGCCTACTGGGCTCTATATTTAACCTACACTTCTTCTTTTTAATTCCAGATGGAGGACATTATTTCACCTCCACTTAACTGCAATAAATATAAAAATATGACAGCTGCATTTTTTATGGCATAATCTGTGGGTTTCTATGCTTTCATACATCTTTCTCAAAAAGTAGTCCCCTTACTGAATTGTTTGTTTAAATGGATAAGATACACTTCCGGTACCAATTAATGTATGGGAATTTGCGAATAATAAATTTCTGTTGCCGCTATTCTTTTAATTTTAATCATGAAAATCAAATAATCAAAATTTATTATATTTTTCAGTGTGATTATTTATTATTATTATCTTAAAAGTTGAAGCTAAAAAGTAGAATGGTTAAAAAAATAATATCATTGACCATCACCTCATCATAATGAGGTAGTAGTTTCAAACATTTTACTACCGATTTTTAATTACTATCTATCGCACAATATATGCTAACCAAAAATATACTGTTTTACATATGACCCTACACAAGTCCCTACATATGACCCTACATAAGTCCCTACATTAATCCCTACATAAGTACCTACATAAGTCTCTACATATGACCCTACATAAGTCCCTACATTAATCCCTACATAAGTACCTACATAAGTCTCTACATATGACCCTACATAAGTCCCTACATTAATCCCTACATAAGTCCCTATATTAATCCCTACATAAGTACTTACATCAGAGGCGTTGCTAGGGGTTTGGGGGCCCGGGGGGCTTGGCCTTTTTGGGGGGCCCTGCAATTTGACATGCGATATCATAACATGAGATAATGTACTTAATAAATGTATGTCTAAATTCAAATTAGTACAGTATATCAATAAAAATAACAAAAGATAATCATTAAAACTCTTTTAATGAATAATTCCATTGTTTAGTGACGAGATAATGCACACGTGACAAATCTCAATTCATATTGCCTCATGTAGTGATTTCTGTGTAGTAAAGGCATTCATAACATCATCTAAATCAATGTTGTCTAGTATTTTTGACTTCGCTGACATTAAAGCCATGCTTTTAAGTCTTTCTTGCGTCATTGTGCTCCTGATATACTTTTTGAGTGACTTGAGTTTTGAGAATGATCTCTCACATGATGCAATGGAAGTGGCCTGAGTTAGCAGTATTCGGATGGAGGTTGCAAGATTTGAGCACACGTCATTACCATATGAAGCCAGCTTCCTCAATAAGTCAATTGGTGATTGTGGTACTGGTTTGTTGATTAAAGTGCTCGTGCATCAATGAAACCATCGAAAAAGTGATCTGCCTGTATGTCATCATACAAACAGGAAAAAGTAACAGTTTTTCATCAACGTGTCATCATCCATAGAATTCAACAGCTGTCTTGGTTTAAAAAGAACTCCAAAGGTGCCCACATGGTTTTGCAACCTTTGGAATCTATACTTCATCTCCATATGAAGCCTGTCCAGCACTTCTGTCGTAACACGTTTGAATTGCAGTTCTATTGACAGTCTTAAATCAGAACTCAACTCCTTATCAAGTCTTTTCTTTCTTCTGGTTGTTTTGCCTACAAGAAATCCATATCATTCCATGCCTTCTTTTGCTCTTTCGATGGATTGGGTGATCAGTTTCGTCCGTTTCTCATCATTTTGCGGAAAGCATGAAAGGGTCTTAATCTCTTCAGCATCTTTGTCAAGATGCAAGTAAACTGACGACTTACCTTCTTCTCTTGAGTTCCACCATGTACTACTCTCCTTTTTTAGTTTCCCGGCTCCAGTTTCAGTTTGGTCTATCTCTGGGGTGAATTGGAAAAAAAAAGTTGAGCAATTCATGAAAAAAGTTGACAATTGCTAGATCTATCTCAGCAGAATGAAGAGCTGCCAGGTTGAGCGAGTGATTATCACAGTTCAGAAATGTTACGTTTGGATTAATGTCTAAGAGACGTTACTGCCGGCCAGACCGACGGCCACTCATTATGGCTGCGTTATCATAGGTTTGATCTGTGCACAGATTAAAGTCTAGTCCAATGTCTTAAAGAGTTTTCAGAACAAGTTCTTCATTATGTTGTGCATCTGGCTTCACAATTTCAAAATAACCAAGGAATGACTCTTTTATTTCAAAATTCTCGACATCCAAGTAACGAGCTTTAAGGGATACTTGTTCTTTGTGAGAAACATCTGGAGTGGAATCAAACATCAGAGAAAAGTAATAAACTTGCTTGACTTTCCCAACAATTGGTTCCCTATCTTTATTGCCCATCAAGCTTATGAACTAATTTTGAATTATTCAAGTAATGTTATGTAACTTCATCAAATTCTGCAAGAAATTTCAAAGATTCTAGAAAGTTCCCAGGACTGGGAGAATCCGGTTCTTCTTTGTGGCCAAGTCAGCTTGAGTCTGTTTTTGCTAAGTACTTGACAGAAGTTGCTACACTGCTGTATCTTTGCATGAATTATCTGAATGATGATACTTTTCTTCGCCATGTTCATGGTCTTCTTTGTTTTCAATGCTATTATCAGGTTTCTTCTTAAAAAACCCTTCAAATTTTCCTTGATTTTGCAGCCTCTCTCGTCTTTCTGTAACACGCTTTTTCCGTTTTGTAGCCCCATTCTGGTAAACTCATTCTTTCGGCAAGGGTGAAGTTTCTCTATAAAGAATAACATTCTTTACATTTCACAAATAAAAAATCTACAAAAAATTATGTATCCTTGTTTCATCCGCCATGATTGTGAGATTTCGTCAGTCGAATAGACATAAGTATACGAACTATGATCCTTCTATTTATGTCTATAGACAGATGGATTGTAGCATGGACAAAAAATGGAAGATAAAATGCCGTCAAGATGACATGTTTTACAACAACCGAAACTATGTTTTGATACTTTTAGTAAACTTTTTACCAGTTTTTATTTGCGTGATGATTTACGTAATTCTAAAATCCTTAATCTGTATGGAATACATGCAACAGTGCCACTAATTCAGTGGCATCACTATGGTTGGTGTCACCCGATACGGACAATTCAGGGTGTCACCCCCCTCCCACAAGACTTCCACCATGAACAATGGTACACATTTCGAATGTTCCTGCTCTATACCAGTGCTTCTCAAAGTGGTGGGCCTAGGGGGCCGTGGACTGTTCGTAGGGGGCCGTGGAATTTCGAAAAATAAAAAAATGTAAGCATTCTAAACCAAAAAAAAAATAGGGGTCCGCGACATATTGCTTGGCGTTCCAAGGGGGGCCGCGACATATTGATTGGCGTTCCAAGGGGGGCCGTTACTTCAAAAAGTTTGAGAAGCACTGCTCTATATGGTCTTTGCCTTAGAGAATTTACTTTAAAATATTTAAGCGATGAAAACGACAGTATTACTAACTATATTTTAGAAATATGTATATTGCTTAAATTCAACTGAGTTTATAAACTACGTCTCCTATTTCATAAAACCACGTGACTACCTCTTTCCTTTTTTCTAGCGCGTTTATAAAAACTCCAGATTGATCCGAGCAGCTTTGAATTAGATTCATTTACCTAAGCTCCAGACGCTCTGCATGATGGCACCCTGTGCAACCGCTCGTATGGTGGCACCCTGTGCTACTGATCATGTTTTTGACTATGATCGATTATAAAAATGACCATGCCAAGTTCTTTCTGCTATGAAATTTAGAACTGTTCATGTTGTTGTCACCCCCATGTTGGTGTCACCCGGTGCGGCCCGCACCTTCCGAGTGACGCCTCTGCACTAACTTATATAACAACGTGCATAGCAAGATTACATGGCTTTGGCTTTATCTATATAAATAAAAATGTAAATAGGATTCACGCCTTGCTAATATCTTCTAAAGTTCTTCCCCACTTGCCTTGAAATTTATACACAAATTTGCAGTAAATTAATAAACTGAATTAGAAAAGAAATTTTTCTCAATGCTTACTTTTTACATTAAAGTAGGTGTCATAGCTACTTGTATTATTAGTTATGCATTGTGAGTTCTTGTGACGATCTGTCTATGTCTTCTCTTCTCTGGTAGGGATTGACACTTTATCTAAGCGTGTACTCAATCACATACATCACGAATAAATGATATAAACTGCCAAGTCCGATTCATATACTTTATTTGACGATTACGCAAAATTTAATTTCAAAATATAAGTAGAATGAAACTATACACTGCAAGATCCATATTCACTGAAACATCACTCCTCTATCCTGTGTGCTGCCTAATTTTGTCAAACTGCATGTCTGTTCTGTATCTCCCTGTTCTCATCCTTTCTCCCCTTAATTAATTAACTCATCTCTGACCCAATGATCCATATTCTTGAAAATACAATGTTTGATCTATATCCTTGTAAATACAATGCTCAACAATGCTCTTTGTATCACTTATCAAGCACATGTAGAAGTTTTGCGCCATGTATACGAAACCAGACAGTAGATAATTAGCTTATCACTGAGTTATCATAACATTTTTCTCTCGAAAATACAAGACGCTTAGCCTTGCTTTTTAATTTCAGCCTAACTAGGACATAACTCTCTCTAAATGTGACAGTCATTGTACCTATGACGCATTTCCAGCCATTCCAAAGTGTGCTATAAAAACATTACCGACTTGTGGTCGTTACAAAAGGCTTGGTCACGGCAGCGTGTGGCGGTTACAGCTAGTATTTAATATTTAGTCTTAAAATAATTAATTGGAAACTCGTTTGGGGCCCCCCTCAAGCGGGGGCCCGGGAGGACTTTCAAATTTGGACCCCCCCTCCCCCCACCCTAGTTACGCCACTGACCTACATAAGTCTCTACATATGACCCTACCTAAGCCCCTACATAAGTCCCTATATAACATATGTCTCTACATATGTCCCTACATATGACCCTACATAAGTCTCTACATATGACCCTACATAAGTCTCTACATAAGTCCCTACATAAGTCCCTATATAAGTCACTACATAAGTCCCTATATAAGTCTCCACATACGTCACTACATAAGTCTCTACATATGACCCTACGTATGACCCTACATAAGTACCTACATAAGTCTCTACATAAGCACCTACATAAGTCTCTACATAATCTGATATCGGGACATTTTGTGACTTTAAAAACTTGTCAACGTCAGAAAAATTAAATTTTGGTAATAAATTTTAACTCATTATATCTTAGATTAGACGAAAATGAAGAAAAAATAATCGAGAATTAATAGAATTCATCGAGCTAAGTAGTAATCACGTATATAAATATCAATAACACAAAGCGACCGGAAGCCCATTATGATCTTTTCACAAAGACAGCTGACGCGCAGGAATACATGTGAGAAAGGTCCATAGAACATTTTTATAGTTTGTATTCACTTTATTTGACCGTTTCTAGCGTTGCATCTATCATCTATTTATTATTCATTCCACTGGGCGTTAAATCGAAAGCGGAAAACAAGAAATAAAAATGGCGTCATGCCCGCGTCTCGATTCGAGAAATATTTTTTTTTTAAATCTACAGTTTTGAATTGATTCTGTGGTTTTTAACCGTGAAAGCCAAATGCCAAAATGTGAAATAATTTCATTGATTATTTTTTTTTCGACAACATATTACATCTTTAAATTGTAATAAAATCATGAAATTATCGGATCTGTCCGAAACCAAAAATAACATAGCCTACCGATCAAACCTAAAAGAGGCTATTCAAAAAGCGAGTCTTGCTAGTTTTAGTCAAACACTTGTCTTCCTAGTTTTAGTCAAACACTGTCTGGCTAGATTTAGTCAAACACCGTCTTGCTAGTTTAAGTCAAACACTGTCTTGCTAGTTTTAGTCTAACACTGTCTTGCTAGTTTTAGTCAAACACTGTCCTGCTAGTTTTAGTCAAACACCGTCTTGCTAGTTTTAGTCAAACACTGTCTTGCTAGTTTTAGTCAAACACCGTCTTGCTAGTTTTAGTCAAACACCGTCTTGATAGTTTTAGTCAAACACTGTCTTGCTAGTTTTAGTCAAACACTGTCCTGCTAGTTTTAGTCAAACACCGTCTTGCTAGTTTAAGTCAAACACTGTCTTGCTAGTTTTAGTCAAACACTGTCCTGCTAGTTTTAGTCAAACACTGTCTTGCTAGTTTTAGTCAAACACTGTCCTGCTAGTTTTAGTCAAACACTGTCTTGCTAGTTTTAGTCAAACACTGTCCTGCTAGTTTTAGTCAAACACTGTCCTGCTAGTTTTAGTCAAACACTGTCCTGCTAGTTTTAGTCAAACACTGTCCTGCTAGTTTTAGTCAAACACTGTCCTGCTAGTTTTAGTCAAACACTGTCCTGCTAGTTTTAGTCAAACACTGTCCTGCTAGTTTTAGTCAAACACTGTCCTGCTAGTTTTAGTCAAACACTGTCCTGCTAGTTTTAGTCAAACACTGTCCTGCTAGTTTTAGTCAAACACTGTCCTGCTAGTTTTAGTCAAACACTGTCTTGCTAGTTTTAGTCAAACACTGTCCTGCTAGTTTTAGTCAAACACTGTCCTGCTAGTTTTAGTCAAACACTGTCCTGCTAGTTTTAGTCAAACACTGTCCTGCTAGTTTTAGTCAAACACTGTCCTGCTAGTTTTAGTCAAACACTGTCCTGCTAGTTTTAGTCAAACACTGTCCTGCTAGTTTTAGTCAAACACTGTCCTGCTAGTTTTAGTCAAACACTGTCTTGCTAGTTTTAGTCAAACACTGTCCTGCTAGTTTTAGTCAAACACTGTCTTGCTAGTTTTAGTCAAACACTGTCTTGCTAGTTTTAGTCAAACACTGTCTTCCTAGTTGTAGCGAAACACCGTCTCATCATCTAGTCAAGTACACACAATTCTGTTTTTTTCAATACTGTATAAATTTTAGGTGCCTATATCTTTAATCAACTATTAGGAAAAAAAACCTTAATGCTAGCGTGTTTTTAAAGATTTTTTTTTTTTTCACAAATTTTTCGTTGTGGCAAAAGTGACCTTGACATTATTATTTCTTATACGAGTGTCTATTTTATTATACTCCTGAAGCAACCGGAAGTTAAAAAGTAAATATAAACAAAAAATTCATCAATGAAAACATACAAGTTACTTCAGGTAATAATAAATAATGTAAAATATACTGATATATACTTAAGCTGTAACAAAAAAAAAATTTCCTTAATAAAAATACGATCTTTAAAAAAAAGTACATATAATTAAAATGTGCAGTGTAAAATTATACAATTTCAGATTTACACATAGTCCTAATATTACATAGTGTAAAAAAGAACAAATTTTTCTTAGCCTACAAAAATACAGGTTAACTAAAAAAAATCTGTGATATATTAGTATATGTGTTCGTATGTGTGTTTGTATATGTGTTTGTATATGTGTTTGTATGTGAGCGAGCGCGCTCAACTGATGGGTTACGTCCTTTAAAAAAAATAGCACAAAAATGTACTTTTCCTCATGTCAGTCATAATTTATCAAACACAACATCCAGGACACAAGTCTTAAGTTGACCAGACAGACGACCCCCACTTCATGATGGCCCCACGCTACAGAAACGTAATTCTTTTTATCAACCGTGGAAGGGGTGGGGGGGAGGCTTGCTAAATGTGTTCCCCATCGGCCCTTGCTCCTCTAAAGTCCGGCAAACATTCGTATTTTTGTAAAATGTTAAATCCCCAATAATGCCCACTACAAACAATATAAAAATTGGTCATAAGTAATAAAATGTTCAAGTAAGTATCTAACATTAGTCATGGACAACCAAGGCAGCTGGACATTATACTCCATTCAATTTAATAGAATGACGTGGCTACTAAAGCAACCTCGTCTGCCCCGCTAATCTCAGGGGATTATTAGGAAATGTTAACTTTTTAAGAAAAAGATTTATTGGAAACCCACACTAGTGTATCCTTCTTCATAATAAGATTCTCATTCATTTAGAGCTATCAAAGTATTAGGAGAAATAGAATAAAACATGCAATTAAGAAAATAATAATAGAGAATAAAAATGCACATTTAAAAAACTGTATTTTTCATCATAAACTTTAACTTTTCTCCCGGACTAATTTCTTTTTTTAAAGCGCTCATTTTATTTAGCAATATGTCTACATTAAGTAAAGCTAAAAATATATATCCTTCACTATCCGTCTGTCTTTTAGCTATGTTATCTGCGAATCAATTTTCACTGCTATCTACTAACCACGGTTGACAATGTGGACAAACAGAATTTCCTCTGAATGCATCATCGCCCGGCAAACCACCAGAAGCAAATCTAACTGATAGCGTGGATTTACGAGGGCTACACAGTCCAGTAGTCGCGTGTGTGTTTACTATGGCAATGGCCTGTGAGTTTCTGTGAACAAAAGGATTTTTCACCAGTCCGACCAGGCATTGTCTACTCACTTTTGATAAATCCACAGCCTGCAGCAAGTCTGCAAGATGGCCTATGTTCTGGCTGCTGTCTGTATCACCTTGACCCTTAGTTTCTTCATTGTCATTCTGGGTCCCGCACCATTTTAAAATGGCCTCCACTTGAAAGTCAACACAAACTGGCAGATTAGTGCGCTGTAAAATTTGTAGGAGCTCTTTGTATTGAAGTTTGTATAAGTTTCCCGAGTTAGCAAAATAGAAAAACTTTTCCACTCTATATTTAAGAGTGTGACTGATGACCTTCACTGATTTAAATAAAACTGCGTAACAGTACACTGCGTCGTAATTTTCCGAGTTGATATTTTTCGAGACGAAATCTTCACATTCGGACATTAGGAACTCTATCTGCAGTTGATTCGCCGCATTCCACATTTCTAACATGTTACCCCGAGTCATGGCGATAGAACCAGTGTAAATAGCGTCAAGAATCAACTTAAATATGTTGCTGGAGATTCCCTGAAGTGTGGCGTTTAATGTCAGGCGCCCTCTCTTGTCAGATCTCAGCATAGCAGCAAAATATCCCGAGCATGCGTTGAGTACAAATCTGTGACAGTGGAACTTGACGCCCTCTACCTCAACGGTGGAATCACAGAACATCTCCCTGTTGACGTTTTGGCCGAAACAGTTAAACACTCCTCGCTGGATTCTCGTATTCATCTGGTCAACTATCTCATTTTCTTTCAATTCCTTCTCAGCCTGTTTTACGCTCATCCTGAAATATGATTTTTTTTTTTTACAAAAAGACCAATAAATTGAAATTAAATGTATCAAACCCATATAAGCAATGTTAACATTATATCAAAAGGAAGATGGGGTATGAATAAGTGTTTTGCTACTGCTAAGCTACAGCTAAGTTACAGCAAAGTTACAGCTGAGCTAGAGCTAAGTTACAGCTAAGCTAGAGCTAAGTTACAAACAAACAAAAAGTCCAAGCGCGAACCCCCCCCCCTCTTTCCAGCGCTGGGCCCAGGGCATTTGCTAAAGTTGTCATCCGTAAGGTCTCTATTGCTTTTCGTTTAATGTTAACTGCATTTACTGCTTTACACAAATGATATTGAACATATAATTTATATAAATATATCCTCTCTCAAACACTGTCTCATATTTAAATATTAATGGCTTCTTTGTCTGATTCGATAAATGTTTTTTTTTTTCAACCTTCAGCTTTAATTTGTTTCTGTTTTAAACATGAGACAATAGTAAACAATATATAAAAAGACGAATGCAACATGACCATTCAAATTATTGTTGTTGTTTTTTTTTACAACAGATATCATTTTAAAACAGTCAAACATGAACCATCGTTAGATTAGCGGAAATTCTCCGTTGATAAAAATAGCTGCACTCATTGTAATAAATTTGGTTAATACAATTATTTTTAAAATTCTACCTAATAAAACAGAATTAGTTTGCCAGAGTTCGAATCCCATTCAAGTTTACTTTTTTAAAAAAATAATGTTTGCTTTTGGTTGCTAAAGAAAAAAATCTTTCTCGATTTCGTGCATAACATAATATAAATAGATTAATAGCATTGACCTAGTTTAGATAACATCAGAGTTGAACTATGCTCTCTCTAGGCATAGGTTTGTAGTGTACAGCCAGCTAGTAATATATATTAATAATAATGATAATTATTATATATATATATATATATATATATATATATATATATATATATAGAGAGAGAGAGAGAGAGAGAGAGAGAGATTGTATATTATAAATGTGTCACGGACCATTCAGCATTAAGATGTTTAAAGTAAAATTAAAGACCAACCTTTTTGCCATTTTTATTTAAACAGATCTATTTTGAAATCACTGAAAGGACTATGACTGTTGGAAGAATACTACTGTTAAGGAAATGAACGATCATTTTGGGAAATCCGATGAAATCGAAAGTCCACTATAACGTATTGTTTATATTACCGTTATTTACAAATATAATTAACTATTTTATATGTAAATATTTATAATAATCGATGTAAAGAAATTTTATGTGCATGGCTCATATTTTTGTTTTTATTGTTTTCACATTGGGCCAAACTATTATTAAATAAAGTATGACTTCATTTCTTCTGAATACAGTAAATTCTTGGAATTAATTCTTTCATTTTAATACTATGAGTGAATGTTATATAACGGGCGGAAAGACCGGGCCCACCGGCTCCACTGGCTCGGCGTATGATTGTGAGCCTGAGGCCCTGAGCTCAATAACTCTTCTATATATTAAAACTTTCAGTGGGCCGCCACCTTAACTCCTCCAACATTCACTTAAGGCAGAGGTTTTCAACCTGTGGTCCGCTGACCCCCGGGGGTCCGCGGGGAGCTTCAAAAAGGTCCGTGGGCAAGTCATGAAATTAGCGATTTTCTAGTATAAAGTATAAAGTATTGCTTTGTTTGGTTGATTGGTTAGGTTTTAGCTAAACAAAAAAAATACAAGCTATGCCAATGCCTCAGGTACAGACAACAATGTGCAGAATTGAAAACACCGCTAAGATTTGCTGATGCTACATCTGAAATATGAACTAGACTGCATCCTAATGTACTTGTGTAGTGAGTTTTTGAGTCGTGTCATCTTGGCAATGTTTCTTACTTACTGAGCTATGGCGTCACTGTTAAAACATCCGCAAGTTCGACAGCATGTGTATTGTTGATAAATAGTCTGGTTGATCATGCTGTAATGTTTTCATAACATACTTTGGAAGGGCGAAAATTCGCCATAGATACTATGATATTACAATGTCGGTCATGTTTAGAAAGAGTTTGTATTTTAGGTGACACATACCTGGGAAAAGATGACCTGGTTAGGCTGGAATTAAAAGCGAGGCTTAGCGCCCTTGTGTTTTCAAGAGATAAATGTTGTGAAAAGTTAATTATATACTGTCTGGTATCGTATCTATGGTGCTGAACTTCCACATGGACTTGATTAATATTACAAAGAATCAGTGTCCCAAAGTTTCTAGGTTGAGCATTGTATTTACAAGAATATATGTCAAACATTGTATTTTTTTCAAGAATATGGATCATTGGGTCAGGGATGAGAGTTCATTCATTAGTTTGTCCACTAAATTACAAAGGTTTTGTGTTACTGATGTTTTGACTGAAATAAAAGAATATCGCCAACGAGGGACGGACCAATCAGAGACAACAACATAGGTGAGAAGACGCAGTAATTAGGGTCTTATAAAAGAAGTTAGCAGATCTTTTGATAGGTATAGAGATTGGAAGAGAGAAAGAGAGGGGAGTAGGAGAACAGAGTGGTACAGACGAAAATAGGCAGCCTACAGGATAGAGTAGTGATGTGTCAGTGAATATGTATCTTAAAGTATATAGTTTCATGCTACTTATATTTTGAAATTATATTTTGTGTAATCGTCACATAAAGTACATGAATTGAACTTGGCAGTTTAAATCATTTATTTTTGATGTTTGTGAATTTAGATACACGCTTAAATTAAGTGTCAATCGCTACTAGAGAAGTGAAGACACTTATCATCACAACAACGCACAATGTATAACTAATAATACGAATAGTTATGACAACTAGTAGTATGGATACATTTCTGAATAGGAAAACTGACCAGAACCTGAAATATTCTGATGATCAAGCAGCCAAAGACGAACGAAAAAGAAAACGGCGCAAGTATAATCCAGAATATATATCATTCGGCTTCACCGCAGGGGGGGGGGGCGATGCTGCCCAACATCTTTGTATCGTGTGCTTGAAAACATTATTGAACGATGCAATGAAGCCTGCCAAATTGAGGTGCCATTTGACCGACCACAATGCATTCGGCACTTGCCAGTAAACCGAAGGAATACTTTGAGAGACAGAAAGAGCTCTATTTGAAACAGAAAGGCAAACTGGTGCCCTGCACTACTGGGAACGAGAAAGCTCTTCGAGCGTCATATTTAGAAGCATTACGAACAGCGCGTTCCAAAAAACCTCACACAATTGCAGAAGAGCTAATTCTACCAGCAGCAGTCAACATGTACGAAGTCGTTCTAGGAAAGGAATACAGTCAAAAACTAAAAGTCATTCCACTGTCAGATAACACATTGAGCAGACGAATTTCTGACATGTCTGAAAATGTTCGCTGCCAACTGATTGCACGCCTTCAGCGTATCAAATTCGCAATTCAGCCTAACGAAAGTAAAGACATTGCGAAACAGCCCAATTGTTGGTTTACGTTCGATACTGCTGGGAAGGTGATGTCATGGAAGACTTTTTGTTCTGCAAGTCACAACCGGTGAAGAACTTTTCCGTGTACTTGATGCATTTTTTTAATAATCCGGACAGGCCTGGACACTATGTGTTGGCGTGTGAACGGGCAACGCTGCTGTGATGACTGGTCGTAAGTCTGGTTTAGTCACATGAGGGAAACAAGCAGCGCCTCACATAGTATCAACCCACTGAGTGATTCACAGCGAAGCCTTTGCGGCAATGAACATGAATGAAGATCTTGTTGACGCGTTTTCCACATGTATTAAAATTCTTAACTTCATCAAAGCCAGGCCACTCAATCAACGTTTGTTTGAAAACATGTGCTACGAAATGGATTCATAAAATGATGAAGTTTTTCTATAAAATGATGAAGTATTTCTATAAAATGGTGGTTTTTCTATAAAATGATGAAGTATTTCTATAAAATGATGGTTTTTCTAAGCTCTAAGCTAAGTCACCTTAAGAGTAAGGGATTTTTTTAAAGTATTTTTTGTAATGTTATTCTTTGTAGCGTTGAAAAATCGGCTTTCCACCAATTCGCAATAGTCAACTAACTCTACATGTTTATGACATTTAAAAAAGTATAGCATCTTTATTGAATTTATTTGTAGACCCTGATTGTATGTTCTTACCTAACCCTGGCAGCTGCACTAAACTTTCTATTCTAGTTGTGCCAGGGGGCTTTACAGTCCTTCACATACCGGTGAGTTTTGAGAAATCTAATTGTTCTATAGTATTCCAAAATAAGGCTACTGGCGCTCATCAACACGATTTACCTGGTTGAAGTTACCTGTCTGTTTTTGTTTTCACTCCCCACATCATATGTATTCTACCTGATGACTAGCGTCTAGTTACGAACTGTAGACAAGAAGTATATTGTTCACGGTTTGACTAGGTCACTAGCCTGACAGAAGTCTATTGTTCACGGTTTGACTAGGTCACTAGCCAGACAGAAGTCTATTGTTCACGGTTTGACTAGGTCGCTAGCCAGACAGAAGTCTATTGTTCACGGTCTGACTAGGTCACTAGCCTGACAGAAGTCTATAGTTTACGGTCTGACTAGGTCAATAGCCTGACATCCTTGTGTACACCGAACGACCAGACACAATAAGTTAAATACATACAAGTATTTTATACAAAATGATTTTTACTCAACCAATGAAACCACACAGATTAACAAATTTAATTCAAATATTTAGTCTGTGCGACAATAATTGTGCTACAATAACTGTACTACAATGACTGTACTACAATGACTGTACTACAATAACTGTGCTACAATAACTGTGCTACAATAACTGTACTACAATAACTGTACTACAATGACTGTACTACAATAACTGTACTACAATAAATGTACTACAATGACTGTACTACAATAACTGTGCTACAATAACTGTACTACAATAAATGTACTACAATAACTGTGCTACAATAACTGTACTACAATAACTGTACTACAATAAATGTACTACAATGACTGTACTACAATAAATGTACTACAATAACTGTGCTACAATAACTGTACTACAATAAATGTACTACAATGACTGTACTACAATAACTGTGCTACAATAACTGTGCTACAATAACTGTACTACAATAAATGTACTACAATAACTGTACTACAATAACTGTACTATGGTGTATTTATATTTTCCCAGAATCCTTTTCCATTATAGTTTTCCAAAGGCCGGACTACATTGTTAATTTATTATCGACCGGTCATCATAAAAACGGTTTTTCTTAAAATGTATACAACATGGATAAAAAAAGGGAATAAGCCGGTAGCTGGCTGAAATAACTAAAACATGTGAAGTCGTTTTGCCACTAACCCATTCGACATTTTTGACAATGATGACAGTCTTGAGTTTTGGTCCTTTGTAACTCTTCGTCATCGCAAGAGTCATTCACACGATAAGAGAATTGACTGTGACCAAACGGCATTTGTTTTTTCCTATCTGTGGAGAGAAGTTCATTGGCCGCTGCTGTGTTGACTATAGCAACCGCTTTTTCATCTCTCTGAACATAACAGTTTTTCAACAACTTGGCCAGACATTGTTTACTCAGTTCTGACATACGTAATGCCTTCAGCAGGTTTTCAAGATGAACCAAATTACATTTGTAAACATCACTTAACTCGAGCTTTTTTAAATTGGTGACGTCAATACCACACCATTTTAAAACTGCCTCGACTTGAAAGTCCGCACAAACCGGTAATTGTTTATTTTGTAAAATTTGTCGGAGATCCTCATACTGAAGTTTGATAAAGTTTCCCGAATTTACAAAAAAGAAAAAATTCTTCACCCTGTACGTCAAAGCAGATTGGATTACTTTATCTGATTGAAGAAGTTGTGCATTATTATAAACTGCGGAATAATTTTCACAATTATTCACAATTTCGACACAAAATCTTCACATTCTGAAATTAAAAATTCTATTTGGAGTTGATGTGCTGCATTCCACACTTCTATCATGTTATCTTGAGTTAAGGCAAGTGAACCGGTGTAAATGGAATCCATGACCAACCCAAAAATATCACATGAGATACAATGAATGGTTGCTTTCATTTCTATACGTTCTCTCATGTCAGACCTCAACAAGGCTGCAAAAAACCCCGAGCATGCGTTGAGTAAAAATCTGTGACATGGAAACTCCACATCTCCTACAACAACAGTGAAATCACAGAACATTTCCCTGTTACAACTTTGCCTAATACATTGAAATACTCCTTGTTGAATTCTTGTGCTCATAGTATTAACTATTTCATTTTTACTTTCAAGTTTTTTTTTTGCCGCAGTAACTTCATAGATAATTTGTCGTTCATTCTGAAATGTAAGTAAATATTAAAATTGACTATTAGTAAATTATTTCGTTTCATTGAAAACGTATATATATATATATATATATATATGTATATATATATATATATATATATATATATATATATATTATATACGCAGTGGCTCCGGCCCAGCCAAAATCATTATATTAGGGTATAAGGAACATGGCATATATAAATAATTTTTTTTTTTCAGAATTTTTTTTTCAGGATTAGGGTTAGGGTGCGGAGCAATATTATCTATGGCTGGTACCCGAAGTAAAAAAATACGGGTTCTGTCAGGGACAGAACCGTAGCCACTCCGATATATATATATATATATATATATATATATATATATATATATATATATACAGTAGATTCCGCTTAATTGGGACACATCGGGACCGAGGCTTTTTGTCCCAATTAAGCGGCTGTCCCAATTAAACATACAAATTTACTGTTGGCTTCTTGGTTTGGTTTCTTTGAGCTTTGTCCCAAATAAGCGGCTGTCCGAACTAAGCGGTGTCCCAATTAAACGGAATCCACTGTATGTATATATATATATATATATATATATATATATACACATATATATATACACACACAAATATATATATATATAGTTAAAAACAAAAATCTTTTCACAAACTGAGCCAGCGCTGTGAATGCTCTTGACATTCTTTATCACAAACTGCATCAGAGAAATATCGCTTTCTGTATTTAAACTGCATCAGAGAAATATCGCTTTCTGTATTTAAATTGCATCAGAGAAATATCGCTTTCTGTATTTAAACTACATCAGAGAAATACCGCTTTCTGTATTTAAACTGCATCAGAGAAATATCGCTTTCTGTATTTAAACTGCATCAGAGAAATATCGCTTTCTGTATTTAAACTGCATCAGAGAAATATCGCTTTCTGTATTTAAACTGCATTATAGAAATATCGATTTTGTATTTAAACTGCATTATAGAAATATCGATTTTGTATTTAAACTGCATTATAGAAATATCGATTTTGTATTTAAATTGCATTATAGAAATATCGCTTTCTGTATTTAAACTGCATTATAGAAATATCGCTTTATGTATTTAAACGTGTTAATAACAATAGGCGATCAAACATGTCACAGATACGTATTTCAATTCTTTTTTTTTTTTTCGGAAATTTGCTTCATTGTTACTGAGTTCTAAATAAACGCTTTGATTTTAATGACACTTGTTATTTACTATTATGCATTTACTCTATTTTTAAGTTTAAATATGTAACATAAATGTATAAATTAAATTATCATGAAAATTCTACGTCATTCCTTAAAGTAAGCTTTCCTCATTCTAAAAATGTACATAGTATATAAGTTAGCCAACATAACAAACATTTTAGAAAAATCTGCATTAACATAGCCACGCCCCCCAAATATCAATATTTTAAAGTTGTTTTTTTTGTTTTTAATTTTTCTGTTGATTTCTTTTGAAACTTACTGTACAGTAACGTAGGAACTAAGTAGGAACTAAGTAGGTGTACTGTGTGTTGTGTGTCCGCTGTTATATTTTTTCTGCACTACTTTTCAGATTAGGAGAAGGGCGCGAAAAATGTAACTCGCACCGGGCGCCGTAATAGCTAGCTACGGTTCTAATAATATACCATCACTAAGATGTTAATTTGTCTTTAATTTGATAATATCGTATTTTAGCATACTCAATTACTATTATAAATGATTCATTCAGGCTATTCCTCATAATTAATGAGTCGCTAAATCAATAATAGACTTTCACTTGTATGCACTTACCTAAATGATAAGTCTTGACTTTGTCCAATAAGAGATCACACCAATATCTTGTGCTGCAAACGATGATAAATTTCTTAGCTTATGTAAAATAAAATGTTATTTCAGCATCTGCTCGGACTCACAGTTTCTGCACTTGAGACAGTCCACGTCCTGAAATGACAGGAAGTGTCTCACGATGCGGTAGTAGCCCCTCTTGCAGCCGATCACCGTGTCAGAAACTCGGCTACAGTTGGTCCTGACGAGCTCATGGTCAAAGAGTATCTTAGTTTTGGAATAATCCGATAGAATCGAAAGTGCAATCACCGAGTTTTACATTTTTATTAATTTCAGAGGCGGAATTAACGGTGGGCGCACCTTGCGAGAGCCATGGGCTCGGAGTTCTATTGGGTCCCGCAAATCCCATGTTTCTACACTTCTAGCTTTATTTTTCATTTCTTTTCCTTCTGCGGCTCGGACATTTTCAAGGATTGGTGAGAGAAAAGATTCTAGTCAACATAGTAATCCTTTATTTCTGTTTAATACAATCAATTCTTATAATTAGTTGTTAACTTGTTGTGTAGTCCTTTATTTATAAAGTCAATTCTTAGAATTAGTTGTGTATTTTTTTCTTCATCCTACAATAGAAATGTTTAAAAATTAGCTTTTAAAAAAAATAAGATAATAATTTACAATGAATTCAAGTTCATATTATCACCACACTGTTGGGACCTCATACTTTATTATACTCATACTTTATTACGTAAGGCCATTTGGGGGGGGGGGGGTTCTAATGTATTACGTCGCAACATCATTAATAAAATTTGACAGATAAGTAAGACAGATTAGACAGACAGATTTGACAGACGGATAAGACAGACAGACCAGACAGACAGATTGATTGATTACAAATATTTGGAAGACTTTTATGTGCATGAAAAAAAATCTTGTTAAACAAATTCAGTAAATAAAGTTAGAGACGTACAAAGAATAGATGCCATTTGTTTATTTTATTGAATTAGCTGATTAATTAGTCTATAATCAACCCAGACATTTCCCACTCTGGTTCTGGTTGGTTACATCTTGATCCCACCACACATTTTTACAATAGTTTTCATCTGAAAGTGGTCACTAGAATGCACATTTATATCTTTTAAAATGGGTAGAAGACCATCAAATTTAAGTTTAATAAAGTTTTCTTATTGAACTAAAGAATTGTTTTCATACTAGAATGTACTATTCTAAGTTCAAACCAGTAGTTTCTTTTAAAAAAAACATTAAAACGACTGTGACATGGAGCCATTAAAAAGGCCCAAACAAGGGAACCCAAAGAGCTCTGATAGTTTGTCTGTGTCAGTTTTCGTGTGCATGTAAAATGAATATTTTAATCCTGACATCTTCCATTGTGCTCAGAGCTCTCTGAGATATTTGACCCCCATCGATCGCAGCAGATGGAGTCATGAGTCTCGCTGCAGGACCTGATGGTCAGCATCTGCTCGGACTCACAGTTTCTGCACTTGAGACAGTCCACGTCCTGAAATGACAGGAAGTGTCTCACGATGCGGTAGTAGCCCCTCTTGCAGCCGATCACCGTGTCAGAAACTCGGCTACAGTTGGTCCTGATGAGCTCATGGTCAAAGTGAACGGGCCGAGTGCAAGGTGAGCAGTTGACGTCCCTGTGGTTGTCTTTGTCCGAGTAAGTTTCTTCGGGGCAGTCCAGACACCTTGGAACGCCTGGATCAGTGAGGTCAATGTACTGTCCCCGCTGACACACGAATTTCGCCTCGTTCACCGGATACGTCTCGTTGCAGGACGCCGCGGCCCATTTACCGCCAAGGCTCAGAGCAGTTCCGGGTTGGCTGCAGCAGACGGCGTCGCTTGTGTTGGTGCACTTCCTGATCTCTACGCGTCTGCTCACTGTACAGGTGGTGCAGATGTTACAGTCTAGATCAACTTCATCTTGGTGAGCGCCATCGCGGACCTCGTAAAACCCTTCCCGGCAGCCTATGACCGTGTCCGAAGTGGCCGTGCACTCTTTGAGCACGACCTGGTGGTTGAAGCCGTTGACCCTCGAGCAGGGCCGGCAGTCGTAGTTTTCGTGGTTGTCTTCAGGCTCGAATGTACCTGGCTCGCAGTCGATACAGGCGGGGAGTCCTAAAGAAGAATAGTACATATACTGACCTCTGTGACATTTGAACTCTGACCTGCACCCAATAATAAAGAAGCAAAGTCCAACAATCTTACGATACATTATTGCTCGCTTCTAACTCAGAAGTCTGCAGCTGGTTGACTAAATTGCAATCAGCGACTATTGTGCTTTTTAAATCATCGGTCATAAAAGTAATCACTTTTTTCTAGAAGGACGAAATCAAAAGCGATTCCTGATTATGAATTACAATGCTAATCCTTAACTAGAAGTATTCTGGTGATTCTAGTAGTAGTCCATATACAGCCGGCTTGTTCTCAATACCTCTTAAGTTGTTGTTTTTTAGATGTTTAACTATGACATGTACAGGCAGTACACAGTCAATAGCAATACCTCTTTACACTAACCTGTTCAGTATCAACATAAAAAAAAGTATATTAATGGACACATCATTAAATTTGCATATGAAGAGCCGTTCTTATGGATCGGAAAACTCGGTGACAACTGAGGGCCCCATCTGGTGAAGGGCCCCTCTATATTTATTCAATATTATTTAATCTGATGGTAAGAGATCCTCGACAGAAACATTTGAAGAAGTTTTGGCCTAGGGCTTCCATATACTTAAAAACGGCTCTATGTGCATTTTTCTGTGCGAAAGAGAAAAACGGAAACGGTGAGTGGACTTTTCGATCCCGGACAATTCGACCCCAAACTTTCGCCCCTGCGACACTTCGACTCTACGACACTTCGACTCTACGACACTTCAACCCCATGACACTTCGACAACGGGAGTTCGACCTCGGACGATTCGACCGTATTAGTATATGTGTGATTATATGACGTTATTTTTCTACTCAATACATCTTTTTGCCCCATCCTCCTTTTTGGATTATAACCTAGCTCTGAAAAAATAATAACCTAGCTCTGATAAAATAATAACCTAGCTCTGATAAAATAATAACCTAGCTCTGATAAAATAATAACCTAGCTCTGAAAAAATAATAACCTAGCTCTGATAAAAAAATAACCTAGCTCTGACAACTTGTCAATATCACACCTAGTGTAAGTGTGGTTAGTGCCAGAAAGGTATATGAAATAATATATGGATGTCAGCAGGTAAACGTTATACTGAACCCACCCACCTTGGATATTGGTCATTTATGTCATTTGTGGGGGTGGCTAGAATTGACACAAACCATTGGTCAGTGAAACTTATGTGCAAGCATGAGGTGTGTACGAGAGATATGATGGCGGTCTTTATAAACTTTTGAACGTACTTAGAGTATCATGCATGACAATCAAAACTCAAACTTTACTGAAAAAAATATTTTACTATTTGTAACAATTAAAACACAAAGTTAAAATAAAACCTAAACAATTAAACACATAATTTGAAGTAAGTTTACAAACATGTTTAAAACAAAGAGATAAAACTTAAAATATTATTTTAATCAGCTGACAGGGTCGAATTGTCCCGGGTCGAATTGTCGCGGGTCGAATTGTCCCTTGGTTCAAGTATATTGGGGTCGAGGTCTCGCGGTGTCGAAATCGTGGGGACAGAACTGTCCAGGGTCGAAAAGTCGTGAAAGCGAGAGAAACAAGTGATAGAGACAGAGAGCAACAAGTGATAGAGACAGAGAGAAACAGTGATAAAGACAGAGATAAACAGTGATAGAGACAGAGAGAAACAGTGATAGAGACAGAGAGAAACAGTGATAGAGACAGAGAGAAGCAAGTGATAGAGACAGAGAGAAACAAGTGATAGAAACAGAGAGACACAGTGATAGAGACAGAGAGAAACAAGTGATAGAGACAGAGAGAAACAAGTGATAGAGACAGAGAGAAATAAGTGATAGAGACAGAGAGAAACAAGTGATAGAGACAGAGAGAAAAAGCGAGCGCGCGTGTGTGTGTGTATGTGTGTATGTGTGTGTGTGCGTGTGTGTGTGTGTGTGAGTGTGTGTGTGTGTGTGTGTAAACAAAGAGACAGAAAGAAAAGTTGTCCAAAATATGACAACATTGTCACTTTGATGTCAATTTAAAATTTTTTTTAATGAGGAGATGATAACAAACGTATGATCTCTGGCAGTCACGTGATCTTGTTTAACATATTGGCAGATACAAACTTTACACAAACAGAATCAGAAACATAATTGCAGACAGACAATACAAACACGGATATGAAGAATTTTGAAGACATAATCAGAAAGATAAACAATAAATAAAACTGTAGATTAGCAGACAAAATGACATTTTCTGACTGACTTGTAATGAAACACGGAGATAAACAGACAGAGATTTAAAAAGGTATTCAGTATAGAGAATTAGCTATTTAGACAGACACAAAGACGAGCAGGCAGAAAGAAAGTTCAACAGGTGAATATATAAATTGTCAAAAGGACAATTAACTTAAACAGTGAAACATTAAAACAAAGAAATAGTTAAATATATAATTGAACAAATAAAGGTATATCAGACAGTCAGAGACATGATTATTGATTCACTGTATGGTTGAAAACATAACTCACCGAATAAAAAAACTCAGCTTATCCTTCCACAACCAAATGTTGAAATAAACACTGCAAGTAAAACTTGTGTGTATCATCCAGTTGTAATCATCATGCTGCATGAGAGTGTGGCGATCATCACAGGGACGTTAAGCATCACTAAGGTGATCTGTTGTGGTTGGAAGTTCAACAAACAGATGGCCTCCCGTGTCTATCTATGCTGAGAAGAGGTAACATAAACACATTGATTCGTTTTATCTGTTGGCTAGACTGCCAGTCTGTGTTCATTCAGTATTTCATAACTCAGCGGTCCTCAACTAACAATATTTCTATCAAAACGAAACTTTGTTCCTGATTCCAAGTAATAAAACTTTAAAACATGGTGGAGTCTCAGTGGCGTAACTCGGATAGGGAGGAGGGGGCGGGGGCAGTCCAGACTGGGTGGCACTGTGTTTGTAGTCAGCCAAGGGTGGAATCTGCCCAACTTTTTTTTTCATAAAAAATGGGTAGTCCTAAGATGACCCATAATGTGTAGTCCTAAGATGACCCACAATGTGTAGTCCTAAGATGACCCAGTACGAAAAATTGATCCCAGTAAAAGGTGACTCAATGGATTGTAGAAAAAAAAACAAGTTTTGGGAACCACTGATTTATTGCTGATGGTCAGTGTACCAGTGTTTATGTCGAATGTTCATATAAGTATGTCTGTGTTTGTGAGGGAGTGCTGATGGTCAGTTTACCAGTGTTTATGTCGAATGTTCATATAAGTATGTCTGTGTTTGTGAGGTGAGTGCTGATGGTCAGTGTACCAGTGTTTATGTCGAATGTTCATATAAGTATGTCTGTGTTTGTGAGGGAGTGCTGATGGTCAGTGTACCAGTGTTTATGTCGAATGTTCATATAAGTATGTCTGTGTTTGTGAGGTGAGTGCTGATGGTCAGTGTACCAGTGTTTATGTCGAATGTTCATATAAGTATGTCTGTGTTTGTGAGGTGAGTGCTGATGGTCAGTTTACCAGTGTTTATGTCGAATGTTCATATAAGTATGTCTGTGTTTGTGAGGTGAGTGCTGATGGTCAGTTTACCAGTGTTTATGTCGAATGTTCATATAAGTATGTCTGTGTTTGTGAGGTGAGTATTGATGGTGTGTTTATGTATGTGTCTGTGTTTGAGCGGTGAGTGTTGATTATGCGTGCTCATGTATGTGTTTTTGTTTGTGCGGTGAGTGTTAATGTGTGTGTTCGTGTATGTGTTTGTGTTTGTGCGGTGAGTGTGAATGGTGTATGTTCATAAGTGTTATAGTCTTTGTGTGGTAAGTGTTAATGTGTGTGTTCATGTATGTGTCTGTGTTTGTGCGGTGAGTGTTGATTATGCGTGCTCATGTATGTGTTTTTGTTTGTGCGGTGAGTGTTAATGTGTGTGTTCGTGTATGGGTTTGTGTTTGTGCGGTGAGTGTGAATGGTGTGTGTTCATGAGTGCTACTGTCTTTGTGTGGTGTTAATGTGTGTGTTCATGTATGTGTCTGTGTTTGTGCGGTGAGTGTTAATGGTGTGTGTTCACGTGTGTTACCGTGTTTTGCGGTGAGTGTTAATGTGTGTATTCATGTATGTGTCTGTGTATGTGTTTGTGTGGTAAGTATTAATGTGTGTGTTCATGTATGTGTCTGTGTATATGTCTGTGTTTGTGTGGTGAGTGTTGATAGTGTGTGTTCATATAAGTTACTGTGTTTGGGCTGTGAGTGTTAATTGTGTGTGTTCATGTATATTACTGTCTTTCTGTGGTGAGTGTTAATGTGTGTGTTCATGTATGTGTTTGTGATTGTGCGGTGAGTGTTGATGCTGTGTGTTCATGAGCCTTACTGTGTTTAAGCGGTGATTGTTCTATGTGTGTGTTTATGTACGTGTTTGTGTTTGTGCGGTGAGTGTCAATGTGTGTGTTCATGTATGTGTTTGTGTTTGTGCGGTGAGTGTCAATGTGTGTGTTCATGTATGTGTTTGTGTTTGTGCGGTGAGTGTCAATGTGTGTGTTCATGTATGTGTTTGTGTTTGTGCGGTGAGTGTCAATGTGTGTGTTTCATGTTTGTGTTTGTGTTTGTGCGGTGAGTGTCAATGTGTGTGTTCATGTATGTGTTTGTGATTGTGCGGTTAGTGTTAATGGTGTGTTCATGCAAGTTTCTGTGTTCGTTTCAGACTTTCTAAATTTGTTATTGGAATTACAATGTCAGTCTCGGTTGCTCTATTTTTATTTCTGGACTAAGAGGTGAGAAATTGTAAAAAAAAAAAAGACATTTCTTCATCTCGTGATACATGAGTTATGCAACACGGGTTACGGTAATCGTTGACGAGATATCCTTGACCCATAGAAACATGTAAACATCATACATCTACTGTCTGCTACCCATAAAAACATGTAAACATCATACTGCTACTGTCTGCTACCCATAAAAACATGTAAACATCATACAGCTACTGTCTGCTACCCATGAATCCTGACTCCGTACCATTTACAGGGGTCGGAAACCTACGGCGCGCGAGCTGCATGCGGCTCTTTCGATGTCGTTGCGGCTCTTTCGATGTCCAATTGATGCCTTCCACAAAGTGCGATGGCTTTCCAGGGATACCTTATTGAAACGTTCTGCTTCTTGCTTGAGAAAAATAAAAAAAATTATAAACGGAAAATGTATTGTCCATCTTGAATTGGAAGAAGACAAATGGCTGCAAAAGTTCAACTTCATTGTGGATATCACAAAGATACTAAATGAGGTTAATGTAAAACTAAAAGGAAAAGGAAACCCAGCCTATGCCATGCTTGAAGAAATGGTTTGTTTCGAAAATAAATTATTTCTTTTTGTCCAAGACCTGTAAAACGATAAATTAAATCATTTCGAAAATCTGAGGCAGTTAGTGTTACAGAAGACTGGTAAGTCCAGTAACAATATTTGGATTCAATTTACCGAGATAGTTAAGGAATTCAACAAATATTACGTTATAATATATCATCGTATAAAACACCAAAGAATATAAATTATACAGAAAGCACCTTGCTATTTAAAAAAAAAAACTATTGACACGAATTACTTTAAGAATAGATTCGCAGAGGGATTTGAGCAATTCAAAACAAATGCAAGTGCTCTGGCGTTCATATTAAATCCTCTCAATTCTCTCAATACAATTACAAATGAGAGCAGCCCCGTAGCGTGAAAATTCTACAGCAGTGGCCAGGCATTCTACAGCAGTGGCCAGGCAATAGCAGGGGGCGGCCCCTCCCCCGCACGCTACGGGCCTGAATGAGAGCAACATTGTGCCATTTGGAATTGATGCGTTCTCTTGCATGAATATAATACAATGTCAAGTAAAAAGGCAACTAACAAATAAAAATTTAGAGGCGTACTTGAAGATGAAAATAACAAGTTATGAGCCAGATTTAATCAAACTTTCAAAAAAGCATGCAAGACCAATGCTCCCATTGATGTAACTTTTGTAGCGATCTATTAGAATCATTTATTTAAAGATTAAATTTGTTTATATGAATAAATATTATTTCGTATTTAAAGCCATTTATTTTAAATCGAAAATCAAATTTATATACCTAATCGAATACCATAATATTGAAACAATACTTTTAGTAGCTCTTTAAAAACTGAGAAAAATGTAAATTAGAACTTTTGGCTCTTCCGTCTCAAAAGGTAGCCGATCCCTGCCCATGTCTATTTTATCTTTGCAAAATAAATAAATAAATAAAACTGAAATAAAGTTATTTGTAAAAAACAAAATTTCAAGAATGAAATATAAATATTATGTAAACATTATGCTAGCGGTGTTGTTGATTCAAACAGCCTGAAAAATAAATCTCACCCGTAAGCCTATGCAGGCCCGTAGCCAGGTCAAAGTAAGCAAGGGGGCACCAATACCCAGCAAGGGGGCACCTTTACTTTTTCTTTATTTTTTCCTCTTTTCTTCTTTTTTAAGAGGGGGGGAGCACTCCATACCTACTCGTATTTGCACCTTGGTTACTTATACTTGTACCCGTACTTGCAACTTGGTTACTTATACTTGCATTCGTACTTGCAACTTGGTTACTTATACTTGCATTCGTACTTGCAACTTGGTTACTTATACTTGTACTCGTACTTGCAACTTGGTTACTTATACTTGTACTCGTACTTGCAACTTGGTTACTTATACTTGTACTCGTACTTGCACCTTGGTTACTTATACTTGTACTCTAACTTGCAACCTGGTTACTTATACTTGTACTCGTACTTGCAACTTGGTTACTTATACTTGTACTCGTACTTGCAACTTGGTTACTTATACTTGTACTCGTACTTGCAACTGCCTGGGACCTCCAACTACTTCTGAACGACCCTGACTATAAATATAGGGCCGAGGGCGTGTCGTTTGTGGGGCTTAGAGCGGGGCCTGGAACTGACGTTTAGTTTTGTGTTTCAGTCAGGTAACAGACAACTCCATGCACGGGGGCCAGTCTGATAGTATTTGTACCATCAACAGCCCCAGTTTCCACCCCCAGGGCCACTACTGCTATACACGCTATGTTAAACATTACAACACGCTATGTTAAACATTACAGCACGCTATGTCAAACATTACAACACGCTATGTTAAACATTCCAACACGCTATGTTAAACATTACAACACGCTATGTTAAGCATTACAACACGCTATGTTAAACATTACAACACGCTATGTTAAACATTACAACACGCTATGTTAAACATTCCAACACGCTATGTTAAACATTCCAACACGCTATGTTAAACATTACAACACGCTATGTTAAACGTTACAACACGCTATGTTAAACATTACAACACGCTATGTTAAGCATTACAACACGCTATGTTAAACATTACAACACGCTATGGTACGATATGTACAGTTACAACCCCTAGGCCTCGAGTTAACTATGACCCTTTGGTACGATATGTACAGTTACAACCCCTAGGCCTCGAGTTAACTATGACCCTTTGGTACGATATGTACAGTTACAACCAGGCATCGAGTTAACTATGACCCTTTGGTACGATATGTACAGTTACAACCCCTAGGCCTCGAGTTAACTATGACCCTAGGGTACGATATGTACAGTTACAACCAGGCATTGAGTTAACTATGACCCTTGGGTACGATATGCACAGTTACAACCCCTAGGCCCTGTGCATTCAACCATCATGCCAAGGACGCCTCTGATATAGACATTTTTGTGATTCCGGTATAAAATTTATAGAGAAAAAGTTAACCTTAATAAAAGTGTTAAGTTTAGAAATGTAAAGTGAAGTAAGTATTGAGTAAACACAAAAATAAAATGTATAAGTTAAACCAAAAAAAAGCAGTTTCGTGTGGTTGAAAAGAACATATGTTGTTGTCGTTTAACTCATAGAGATGTCAACATATGTTGTTGTCGTTTAACTCATATAGATGTCAACATATGTTGTTGTCGTTTAACTCATATAGATGTCAACATATGTTGTTGTCGTTTAACTCATATAGATGTCAACATATGTTGTTGTCGTTTAACTCATATAGATGTCAACATATGTTGTTGTCGTTTAACTCATAGAGATGTCAACATATGTTGTTGTCGTTTAACTCATAGAGATGTCAACATATGTTGTCGTTTAACTGATAGAGATGTCAAGAATAAAAGAAAGTAAAAATAAAGAATCAAATGAAAAAACAATTGGTTATAATGGGGGGGGGGGGGGGGGGTTGAATGTAGCTAACATATTCGAACTAACATAACTATCAAATAAAGCAAATAAAAAATAACTTTTATGACTGCAAAAAACAATAACGAATAAAAAACAAACAAGCAATGTATGTTGCATACTTCATGTTTATTAAAACCAAATAAAACAAACTCGACTCAAAATAGTAACAATTTTTAAATGGTTCTCCAAGTTTTGGAACAACTTCTTCAAACTGAAAATAGGTTATATGTTTCAGATCATTTGTAGCCTCCAACTTAAGTTATTCTTTGTTGTCTTTGTTTCAATTAAGTGTTATGCTTCCAAGGTTACCAATGATTCGAAACAGCAAAGCTGAATGATATGTAAAATGTTAGATGAAAGTAGTAGCCTAACTGGTGTCAGTGGTGCCCAGGGGTTCTGAAAATGCCGTTCCATTCCTGTGCCCAAAAAAAAAAGGACAAAAATGGGAGATGCGCCCTTATGAGACGGTAAAGTGTGTGCCCCCTCCCCGGACGCACAGCCTCTGACAAGTTATAGGCCACCACTGGATAAAAAGAGCAGGAATTAAGTCAAAGACATACAGGTAGAAACAGACATATGGAGGGCCGCCTCTGAATACAGGTCTGAAGTTGTAGGCCTGTCAGTCTCTCAGCTAATTAATCCGCCTCTTAAAATAACCAGCTCTTTATTTTAGCACAAGGTGAGAACGCCATTTTTGTTTATGAATCAGCCTCACAGGTTCACACAAAATGTGTTTATACACAAATAAGTAATTTTCATAATGTATTACCTAACTACCTAGATGAATTATACTAGAGAAAAAATATACAACCAATTATTCAAGTTTTTGTATTAATTCATTTAATTATACATTTATAATATCAACAATGAAAACTGAATTACATACATAAAAAACAAAACAAAAATAATGAGTTAAATTATTCTTTCATTAATTAAAGTAACAATATTTTTGTTAAAAACTTTTAAAAATCTATTTGTATTTGTTAAATATTTAATAAGACCACTGAAGATTATACTTTTTTCATGTAGTGTAATAAATTAATATATGTCCGCATAACAGGTTTCTTTGTTTTTTACATTCAGCAGATATTTAATTTGTGAAAAAGTGACACCTATTGATTGACACAATTTAATTCTTATACATCTGTTTTTACATTTCTATATATTACATAAATAAATAATAAAATAAAAATTTAAAAAGCCATTTGTTTTAATTAATGCTGCAAGGACAAGTAAGATTGCAAACAATTCAATGCATAGTTTAGTTTTGGCAAAATAAAATAATTAAATTAAAAAAAAACATAACATATCAAATGCACAGTTTTCTTGTCATTGAAAAAAAAAGTTTCAAATTGTTGGCGATGGAGTTAAACAGTTTTAGAAATCTCTCTATACACACTCTGAACATTTACTATTAATAATCTTTCGTGAAAGTAAAACGCAGCAATTCATTTAAAATGAGAATATTAGTGAGAAGATTAACAAAAGTGAGTTTGAATAAGTACTGGGAAACTAATTGAAACATCTTACGGTTGAGTAATCAATGTTATCAGTCATGACATACTTCATGACTTGTTTGAGCAGTCATGCAGATTGTGCTAATGTTATCACTTGCATGTTTAAATGTACAGCTAAATGAGATCAGTTGTTTTGAAAAAGTGTATGTTGGTTTTAATTACTCTGAGAAAGAAATGAACAAGAGAAAAATGAATCAAATATAAAGGAGATAAAAGAATTTTTTAATGTTCCCAATGAAATGAATTATCTGCCCCTGTGGAGACAAAAACTATAAATGCACCCAAATAAAAAAAAAATAATAATGCATCATTAACACCAACCAAGTCATGAAAATTTACAGGAGTCATACAATGACAAGTTTTTATTTCTATGATTTGATTTAGAACTTGGAGTTGTTAAATATTTCTCAAGTATAGTGCAACTGATAAAAGTTTTTTTTTCAGTTTCCAACAAATAAAAAATTATGAAATTTTAATTCTCATAAAGCAAAATCTGTACAGCTACAACAAGAGCCATTTTTAATCTTTTGCTTGAATAAATGCCATTTTGTAAAACAACGAAAATATTTTGAAAAAGACCAACATAAAATCACTAACCTATAAAAATGTGTGCCAATTTTTTATACTGTCCTTAAATAATACTAAATCAACAACAAAAGCCAAAAAAAAATATGGCGTTTGTGCTAAATAATAAACATATATGTATTTAATATAGCTAGAATATGAAAGAAACAGAAACAAAAACAACAAATATAGACTTAAGCTGTAATAGAGCAAAAACTTTATATATTAAAAATATAGCTATGGAGACAAAAAAAGAGAGGGGTGAGTCGACAGACAGAAAGACGTTTGTAATATCATTCATAGTAATCATACATAGAAAAATGAAAAAAAAGGACTATAATAGCAAAAGTTTCTATTTCATCTTAAAAGAGTACCAGTAGTGGTTATAATAAATAAAGAAGAAAAATTTGTTTAAGTGTGTCAGTCGTACGTACACTGTACAGCACTAGAACCAAGTACAGGATGCCACTGTTACAAAAATATAGTGAACAATCAAGTACGTCTTTTAAATGTAAATTAAAAATGTTTTAAGTAGAACTCAAGAATAATAGAAACAAATAAATTGCTATCCTTCACAAAGAAAAGAAATGATAAATAAATATTTCCATTGTGCGTGTTGATATCAAGAAAGATATCACTTACCTATACATTCAGTAAAGTGATACAGAACAGATCTATAAAAGTAAAAAAAAAATGTAACATTCTTTCTATGCCTATAGTGATAAGGCTGTAAAGCCAAAAAAAAAAGGAATAAGGCAATATATATGTTAGTGACAATAGATGATATATAATAAAAATATTTTACAAACCGCTGCTTCGCACTGTTCAGTGTTTTGAAAACATACACAATTAAGTCTTTTTTTTGGTCACAAAATAATAAACTTCTGCTGTATCATGTCCTTTAACTACTACTTACTGAAATAACCATTACATGTATTTGTTTGCCAAACCTCAGTAAAAGAAGGATGATTAGCATGTAATGATAAAATAAGAAAAATAAAACATGTCAAATAATAGATTTAAAAAAATCACATGAACAATCAGCTACTAATCAGGAACACAAGTGGAGAATCAGACAATAAAAGTGTTACAGTTTTTATAGCACTTCAAAATATAATCAGCAATAAAAGTGTTACAGTTTTTATAGCACTTCAAAATATAATCAGACAATAAAAAAGAAATTTTAATAATGAAAAAGTGCACACTATTTAGCATTTAATTTTAATTTTTTTTTCATTTATTTTTTCAATACATTTTTGGGAAAATCATGATTGAAACTTTAATACACAAGGTGTCCACAAATCTACTTAAAATTTCAACTTTTGATAAAGAAAAAAGAAGATGAATGATATTGATAGATAAATCTGTGAAAACCAAATTAGAAAAAATGAGAAGACAAGTCACCATTAGCAAAAAAAAAAAAAGCATCAAGAAGATTCTCAAATATTGACTTGTTTTAAATAACCAGCATCAAGAAGATTCTCAAATATTGACTTGTTTTAAATAACCAGCATCATGAATAGTTTTAATTGATTAACATGATGAATTATTGATAAATAAATCAAAAGAAAAAATTACTTTATAAAGTCTAAACTGCCTTTCTGAGTCAAAGGAAGAAGAGTTCACCTGTTTCTTTAACCATGGTTGATCTTTGGGATTGTGTGGAATGTAGAATGCCCATCTCCCTTTAATTGACCAAACAACTCTAGGGTTCCCATTTTTAAGCTGCATAGACATATGGACATTGATAAGACCTGAGAATTCCTGCACTTATCAAGGCTTGAGCCCGGAACTTTCAGGTAGGCAGTTCAACCCCTACCACACTTGCATGTTTATTAACTTTTGAAGTTTTAGTAAACTTTGTTGGATGCCACCCTGTATATTCAGATCAGCTGTTAAAAATATTACTGAAATTTAAAAACTTCAACAAACTATAAAAATGCCCCAGCTGAATGTTTATATAAAACTGTAGATAAAGATGTATCTAAATAATACTGAATAAAAGAAAAATTTAATTCACATAATTAATAAATTAGTTTGTTTTTTTCTAAATTAGGTGTACTATTTCTAGACATATCAACACATTTTATGGTGGTGAAAAAACTAAACTGAGTAGAAAATTGTGAAATAATAAACAGACTGAACAAATGTTTATGGCACAAAATAAAATAAAGATTTCTGCATTAAAAAGTAGATTAATTCCTTTAGCAAGACTGCTGTTACCAAAACAAATTCAAATGAAATTAGCCAACCAGTGTTGCTGGGACAAGACAACAATGCTTTTTCATAGACCAGTAGAAATAAGCTTGTCAAAAGAATGAGTAAACTGAGTTATGTTGTATTTTCATTTAACACAGTGAAGACATTTTTAAAAATGTACAAAAAGTTTAAAATGTATCACTGATTATAAAACATGAGGCAGTATGAACCTAGGCTTACAGGTTAATTGTATGAAGAATTCATGCTAAAGCTTGAAAACTAATCAATCAACTGCCTTTTATAATGACAATTATTGAAGATTTCAACATATAGCCAAAATAATTGAGTTGACAGTTCAATAGTAGACATCTGTTTAATAGATTTATTTCCAATAAAGCTTCAGCTGTTTCAACGAGAGTTCTGCTTATGAACTCAATAAAAAAACAGGAAAGTCTATAAAATAAAATAACCCATAAAAAAAGCTTCTCAGGATTAAAACAACATTTTGTAGCTATAAAAACTTCTCAAGTTTTATGAGGTATTAACTAGCATGTTTCTTTAATATTGCCAGATGCACAATTAATGTGGCAGAATACACTGATGTCACAAAATAATACTTCTATGAGGAGTAATTATTTTAAGAACCTTACAAAGAATGACTAATATATAAACTGCAGAGTGAAAAAGACATATGGAAGAGATTCTTTTAAAACCAAATTATCATATCATCTCATGTCATACATTAACTTTGGTAATCTGGACACATGTCAGGATTTAATGATTAGAAAAGAAAATGCCATTTTTATTTTTAATCTATAATAGACAAAAAATAAAAGTTTAAAACAAAGAAATACAGTTGAGTGAGTGATTATATTTCAGTCCAAATATTAATAGATAAGTTTTTTTAGCTTTGACTAAATTGTAGTCATTTTTATGGTACAAACTTGACTAATAGGGTAACTCTTCAATATGAACTTAATAAAAACAAAAGAGCTATTAAAAGCTCACAAACATAAAAAGTACAGCCAATAAAAAAAGAAACAAATCAGGGTAACAGACAATGTATCACAGTAAATTTCATGAAGAGGCGGCAGAAAAAAAAAACAACTATAAAAACACTGGTAGGAATGATCAACAAGCTAAACAATGTTTGAACGCAGAAATTTTCAAACAGACAGTTAAATGCAAATATAATGTAGAGATACGGGAGGAAAGAGAGAAACATTTTAAAGTTCTTATTTACACAACAACTTCTAAAACAGTAAAATAAAACCTGCTTTGAATTGGATTCAAATAATCTGACCATTTTTCTTTTAATTTGAGCATTTTCAATCCTACAGGACAATCTGTAGCTTATATGTATAGTTAAATTGAAAAAATAAAACACACTAACTTAGTACTGAGGTACAGTACACAGTCCAATTAGTTAAAAATGACAGACCATTACATGAGATCCTAACATAGTCCAATTAGTTAAAAATGACTGGTACTTACATGGAAATAGTAGGCAGTAACAGGTTTTCATGTGCAATGGCTTAAATTATCTTGAGTGGTAATTTATCTTTGCAGACTAAAATCTTATGAAACATTTAAATGTCTTTAAAGGGTATATGTTTCTTTTTTTTAATACATTTTCAAATAGCCAAATATTTGTAATTATTTAGTTATCTTATTTCAATAAGAATTTCAAGTTGAATTATAAACTATTCAGTAAAAGAATTAAAAACTACTCAGTACAAAAAACTATATTCCTTTATATTCAGCTAGCAATTAATGTGAAATTTTTGTTTTATTCTAATTAGGTAAAAAAATAATATTCTTTTTTTTTTTGAATGATAATAATAACATTGAAAAGTGCATTACAATACACAGCGCAATCAATAACATTGAAAAGTGCATTACAATACAGGGATTTATAGTCTCAGAAGTACAGAAGTACAGAGTATTCAGTCACAGATCAAAATGAAGAGAATGACATTGAGAGGGCCATTCAAGTAATGTTTACAACAGGGTAAAAAAACTAAACAAATTATAGGCAAGTCCCAGCCTTTGATGAATGCAATTTTTCACCAATGTACTCTTGACCAGATAATGTCAAATTAATGACAGAAAATGTTGATATAAAACTTTCAACCAACAGAATTAGTTGGAAAAAAAGGAACATATTTTAAGTGTTCATCAGATAAAAAAAAATTGTCCAAAATAAAACCTCTTATATTAACAAGAAAAAAACTAATTCTTTTTTTACTCTGCTTGATATTGAAATTTTTTTTCAGGAAAATATTTTTTTTTTATATTTAACGCAATACTCAATGGAAAAAAAAAACAAGTCTGTTGTGTTGAAAGAACTATAGTTTCAAACATTGTTTCATTGTTCTTTTACAATATTTTAATATGCTACTTTCAGAAGTAAATCACACTCATCTATACAAAAAAATTTAACATTCAATAAAAAAAATTCTGCCAAATCTTCAAGATACAGTGGGTTATTTTTTCAAAAACAATGGCGAGTACTTCCCTGTGGCTGCATCCTCATAAGATGGCGGGGGAACAGACAAGGTTGCTTCCTCATTACTAGCATTGTCTGCATTAGTTGAAAGCCCTGGATATGGTGGAGCATCACTGTTGCTACCATGACCACTGTTGCTACCATGACCATCTATCATCCCGTAGTAGGTCAACGTCTGACCTTCAAGTTCAACAAACCCTGGATACTTCGGAGAGCCCCCCTGAATAATGGTTGAGCTGTTCACCCTGTTTCGGAATGGGGAGCCACGACCACTGCTGGGTGAGTCCCTCCCGCAGGTGAAAGGGTAGCGTCGGCTATGAAGGCTGCTTCGAGATCTCCTGTCCTCTTCCTGCAGCTGAGAAAGGTGATTTTGGCTGTGTATGGAAGAAATCATTGTGGGAGCTGGAGCCACAGGATACAAGGAATAACACTGGTCTCCTGGTGGATGCAGCACGCCATCTTCATCGATGCTGCCAGCGTAGAACACCCCTGATGGATCCTGAGAAAGCAGTGAGCTGTTAATGTGAATGTAGTGATGCTCCACGCCTGGGCAATCATTAACAAACCCTGTGTCCTCCCATTCAGAACTGTACCCTGAGCACCCATCCTCGTGGATGATGTAAGTATTAATGTGCAGTGGTGGGTGAGGCTGTTCACCGTACTTCAAATCTCCAGCGGGATGCCGCACCCTAGTGTGCTTCTTATGTCCATTGGGAACGATCTTCAGCTCAGAACCATTAGATGACTTTTCAAGCTTGTGATGCCCATTGCTGACCTTCTGCTTATGAGCAGCAACCATCTGATCTGTCTGGTCAAGCAAATTCATTGTGGTTACCCCCAAATCAGCTGACCTTGAGATATCATTATCAACATTTGGTCTTGCCTGCAGAAGTACATACACACAAAAAAGATGCTTGATTAATAAAAAAAAATTTAACTGATTTATCAACAGTAAAAGAAAAAGCTAAATGTATCAACAATTTAAAACAATGAACAGTAATAATCAATTAAAGAGGGTGTATAACACTTCAGTAATAATCGATTAAAGAGGGTGTATAACACTTCAGTAATAATCAATTAAAGAGGGTGTGTAACACTTCAGTAATAATCAATTAAAGAGGGTGTATAATACTTCAGTAATAATCAATTAAAGAGGGTGTATAACACTTCAGTAATAATCCATTAAAGAGGGTGTATAACACTTCAATGATCAGTGCAAAAATAAGGTGAATTCTAAGAAAATCTTTCATGTGTAGATATGGGAAAAAAAAAACCTTCAAGATTAATTTCTATAAACTCTAGTCAGGGTGACTTGGTGGAGCTTCGGTTGTGAGCCCGATCAGCATGCTGTAGCTTGTGGGTTCATAACCTGATACACGCAGTCACCTACCAATGTCTTCTGGTGCCTCCATAGCCATTGCACAAGAGAGGGATGAAAAAAGGGCACTACAAAAAACTTCTTATTAATGGCTCATTAAACTCTATAAGCTAACTGTAGAGATGAGAGATACTTTTATCAAGAAATAAACTTAGCCCTCTTAGGTTGATACAGTGACAGGTTCTTAAGTTCACAAAGCATTTAAGTGTATGACAAAAGCTCTCCCTGTCTCTTTGAACTCTCTCAGTAACAACAGTTAGCACATTTAAAAAATTTTTCCTGTTTCATTTTTGCTATTAGTTTATAAGCCTGTGTAATCATGAGAAAAAAAGAAATCTCCTGCACTAAAATGGATAATTTTGAATCATTTCACCTCCAAGCAGACATAGATGAGATTGACTGAAAAGTAGCTTTAAAGTCCAAGAAATTTCATTGCAGCACTACAAATGTCCCAATTTTATCACATGATTGTAGATGTCTTCTGTATTCACCTTTAACAAAACATATGCACTATCTTTTATTGCGGGACTGGTGGCCGAGTAGTGTAGATGCTCGGCTGTCGACCTGAGAGTCTTGGGTTCGATCCTCAGTGAGAACAAAGAGAATTTTTCCAGGTCAGAGTGAAAGTTGTTAAAGTTCCACAAGTCCACCCTTATATTTTGCGTTTGTCAACCATATCTACAATGTCATCCAGTAATAGTAACAAACTTAAGTTGGGGAAGTAAAGGCGGTTGGGCATTGTGCTAAGCACACAATCACTTTATATGCGGAGGTTACAGAAACTGATGAACTATACACTTCATCTGCCCCAATGACCTTTATTTTTCTTTACTATCTTTCATAAAACAATCTTCTATAAGGATTAGGATATATTTTCATAAATGCAGTCAAAGATGTGAAGAAGAGGCTTACCCTATGGCAATATTTACATCGTCTGTACACAAAAATAAATATAATACAGTTAAGTATCACAGCTGGGACCACAATGCCAATGATGGCTCCAACACCTGGAACAAAGTGTAGAAAATAAAATATAGTAAAAATGCCAAATTTTAATATGCAAACAATACAATGGGAATTAATGAAATTCCTAAGCTCTTTATGTAATAAAAATAAATATCAAGTATGAATAAATGGAATAAATAAATTGATAAAAATATGAATGGGAAATCGCTAATTCCTATTATAGCACAACCTACTGTATGAGCTTTATTTGATTCCTAAAATGGGGAAAAGGAAAAGAAGTATAAATAGTATGTAAATTGAGGCTTGGCAACACATTTAAGCTTATGACAGAGAATACCGTACAGTAAAATGTACAATTATCTCTATGTACTTATAGAGGTCATAAAAGAATGACATGATATGGTTTATACTACTCAGTCTAGCCAGTTGCATTATGGCATGATTATGCTCGCTGGATATAGTTTATTCTTTTTGCTATGTATGAGTCATTTGTATGGTGTGCAATGGGCTATGATGCTGTATCTAGTAACAACCAACAAAAATGTTTTAGTATTGTATAGATTATTTAAACAGTTAATCTTGAGACTCAGTAAGAGTCTGAGATACTATACACAGCAGAGTTACTCCTCCTGAGTCCATCTGGTCAACATTAGTATTGTAATCAACAAAGGTCAACATTAGTATTGTAATCAACAAAGGTCTGCATTATTTTTGTGTTTGTCAACCACATCTACAATGTCATCCAGTAATATTATATTATTATAAGTTTGTTATGTTTATTGGAACCAGAAAAATGTTCAACATTAAAGGATAATTTGAATAAAGATCATCTCAATGATGACTATTGGGGTGGTTTTCTCTAAATCTTATCAATTTTTTATTTTTACTCTATGACGACATAATGAAATGAAATACTGCTCTGACTCTAGTGTTACACTGATGAGTCTAACACTGCTCTGACTCTAGTGTTACACTGATGATTCTAACAATGCTCTGACTCTAGTGTTACACTGATGAGTCTAACACTGCTCTGACTCTAGTGTTACACTGATGAGTCTAACAATGCTCTGACTCTAGTGTTACACTGATGCATATAACATTGCTTTGACTTAATAGAACAAATTAAATGTTATATTTCTATTTCCAGAGCAGAATATAGTAACAAGCACTATCTCCATTATAGCAGTTCTCATGTCATTTTACTGCCAAAAACATAGTTTAAAGAAGTGATGAATGGCATCCATTTATATTGAATTATACTTTTTAATGTCAGTCATTATTAATCAAGCTGAATAAAAGGAATTAAAAAAACTTGGTTGTTTTTTTTTTGGTGCAATTTATATTCAATTTTCTTTAAAAGTATAAAAAAAAAAACTGACATGTAATTGTTTCATTTATTTATAACAATTAGAGATTTTAAAAAAGCCAACTCTTCATGCTCAAAACATGGAAAATTTTGAGACTAACATTTTGAGTTCATTGCAAAAGTTTTAACGTCTCTTGGATATAGGTTATAAAGAAAGGAATATAAAGATTTGTTGAATATTTTGGTCTTTAAGCCAAAAAAATGACAACCTAAGAAGTGGAGTGTTTACATGACACGTCATGGCCATTCAATGTACATTATTTTACAAGGTCCATCTCGTTTTGTTCTCATGATATTGGCAAAAATTATTTCGTTTTGAACCTTCAGTCTGGAAATTAAAATATTTTACCTTTATTGGTTGGAAAGTGGGTTGAGAAATACATGTAGTTTAAAATCTGCAAAAGCCGAAATATATAGCAAGTTTACAGGCGATTCAGGCTAATCATCTTTCAAGAAGAAGAAACTATGTTTAATGTAAACAATAGTTTGTGATATTTGTATATAAATGTAATTGTTTTCTGCAACTTATCTCAATGTGCTCAACCTTAAAATGTATGGGAGTAGGAGAGTGGAGGAAGACTACCTAGGATCAGTAAAAGTGGAGGAGAGTTCTTAAAGCAAGCCAGAGTCTTATATGGGCTGTAGTAAAAATTGTAGTCCCATGACTAATTTATATATTACGACTTACTTATTGACTTGGAAGATTTGTAAGCCTCAAAACCTCCTTCTGAAATTGATGATACAGGTTAGATTAAAGTAATTTTAATTTATTATTTTTAATCATGATTAACTCTTACTTAAAAATAACTCAAGGTAGACAAAAATGTGACCAAGTAAAATAATTGTTTTATCAAGATTTAAAATGGTTGAAGAATAAAAAATGAAAGAGGCTGCAAAACAGAAAAGAGAAAGTATTTATTGTTAAACCAAAATAATGAAGTTGAACCTAAATATGAACCATAAACTTAAAAATAAAGTTGCCAGCAAAATACAGAACAGCTTTTTCCCCTTTGATTTAAAACTAACAGTTAAATGGAAGAATACAGTTTGATAATTTATCATAAAATGAGAACATCCTATTTGAAAAGTAAAAATTCTTATTTAAAAAGCTAATCCAATAAAATTAAATATTTCATGACCAATATTGATCTTAAGAAAGAAAAAAGTTAAAAAAACTTTGTAAGATTTCTATTTCTATATCCAACTCACTGTCTAGGCTGAAGTATTGCAGTTTGAATCCTTTGAATACTCTGGACTTGTTGCTGTGAATGTTAAATGTCATAAGGATTGTGTTCCCTGTACTCTCATATGTTGGTGTTTCCTTGCCACAGAATTCTCCTAACATAGGATCCACTGTACTTGAGCCTACAAGGTAAAAAGCCCTTGAAAATCAGTTTTGCCTTTTATAATTGTACTTTCATATATACCATTTTTCATAATAAAAGAAACATATAAGCTTTAAATTTAGCTAGAAACCGTCATAATCAAAACCCTTTCATCAGATAAACCAATATTAGTTCAGCATTTCAGGTTTATTGTATTAAATATTTATGTATGTTTAAACGCAGTGGCTTTGAATACGACCGGGCATGCTACGTATTTTTTTTTTCGAGACACGACCGACAAACTTTGATGACGTCAGTAAACAGAATGAATGAGAACTCTTATTTACTGCAGACGTTGATGATGTCATTTGCTGTTAATAATCGGAGATATTTTTATATTTGGCTTTAATTTTTTTCGGGTCTGTCCAAGCCTAAAAAAGTCATTTGCTGTTAATAATCGGAGATATTTTTTTAATATTTATTTTTTTTTAAATAAATACAGCTTTGAATTATATATTTTAGTTGTCAGGATATATGTCTAAGACTAAGAGTAAAGATGTGCACATGCACAGCAGTTATTCTTTATTACTTTCTTTTTTTCGGGTCTGCCCAAGCCTAATAAAGTCGGACGAATAAAACAAAAAAATTATGCGCTAAATTAGTATCTATCGTAAACCCCCCCCCCCCCCAGAAAGCTAACACTCATTAATTCGCTCCGTCGGTATTTGGTTGAATTCTTGGATATAAATGCTTCCCCACCCCCTCTATTTTCGTTTCTTAATCTTATTATTATTTAGTAAATTTGAAATATGTAGGCTACTCTGAATTTTTTAAAGTGTGACGCAAAAATGATGGTAAGGAAAAGTTAGGTAATATTTAGGACTAGCTGTACCCTGCAAAGCCTTTGCAGGAAGATAGACTATTGTAAAGCCATTGCCGAACCTAGGATTTGGGGGCCTTACATATTGACATTCGATACCATGACATGAGATTGTGTACTTAATATTTAATGTAAAAAATAATTTTGGGGGCTCCCCTCAAGCTGGAGCCCCCCTGGACTTTTGATTTTGGACACCCGCCTCCTTGTTACGCCTCTGTGTTCAGCTTTGATACATATTTTCAAAATATTTTTTAAGTTATGAAATAGTTAAAAAAACCTAATTAGTTGTTGTTTCTTTTTCTTACAACATCCTAAAATATAAATTATTTCAATTAAAAAAAAATGTTAAAGAGATCTAATTAGTGTCTTTTCATTAAAACAACTACAAGGATACATTCTGAAAAAAAACACAATAAAAAAAATTATGTTCCTGAGAGGAATCGAACCTGGATATAGCCAGCATAAAAAGTGGTTCACGTCCAAACGCTTAACCATTGTGCCAGCAGGACACACATACAATTTTAATGTATAAGTAGAAAAAATTGCTCGTTCCCGCAAAAAGAAAATAACTTTAAATCATAAGAGTTCATTCTGTTTAGTGACGTCATCAAAGGTTGCTGGTCGTGTCTCGAAAAAAAAAAAACGTAACACGCCCGGTCGTATTCGAAGCCATTGCGATGTTTAAATACAAATACAAGGCTGATTCAGTATTATTAAAAATTCATGAAAATGATACTGAGCATTTGTCCATCATAAAGAATTGTATTCACTTCTGTGTTTAGTCAAGTAACCCTCTAGCATATTTTAAAAAATCTAAGGTCACATTTAGTTCCACCACATGACCAGTACCTAAAAGCTTAATTTTATTCCTGTGGGCGGTTATTTATTTTACAACAAAAATTGACTGTGTATGATTTCTAATTTATGAATGCTTCCTAACAAGTAGGAGATTATCTAATATAGCACCAAGTGAATCTGAAACAAATTTTAATTGTTTGTCTCCCCCCCCCCCTTTCACAAAGCATGCTAAAATAAAAAATAAATAAAAATGCACGAAACAGTGAAATAAATAATTCCTTCCACCTTACAAATATTTATATCAATTATCAGTAATAAAAATATCAGCATGGGTGCCCACCCAGATATAAAGATTATTTATTTATTTATTATTACTTATCTGCTAATGTAAAGACATATTTAGCTCAATATATCGTAATCAACCAAGTTTTTTAATTTTAGTCATTTTTAAAAAAGGTTTACTTATTTATTTTTTTATTTATACTTTTTAATTTTGAAAGAATCAAACTTTCTATCGCATATTGTACACTGTAATAGAAGTTAATTAATTTGGCAAGTTTATATAAGACTAAAAAAAAGGTGCTATGCATCATATTTATTTTGACATGAAATTTTTCCCATTTTAAACATAACTAAAAAGTAATCTGGTTCATAATTCTACAAGATGTTATTCAAGGACTTGCAATGATTAAAATTTTGTATTGTAGAATATACAAGTGTTGCCGACTTTGAACCTTCTCACTAAATAAGAAAAGATCCAAAATTGAGTGACATTATTCGAGGACAAACCCAGTCACAAGCACATTCACACAGAAAGTGAAACTAATTTAAAGCTTACGAAAATAAGACCTCTCAACTTAATTTTATGTATATACACTTTTTATAAACAACATATGATATCTTGGTCAATATTATTATATGTAAAAAAAAAACATTAAAAAAAAAGCAATAAATGTTTATCACTTTTTTTTTGTTAACTGATCATCTGATGAAATTTTAGTATTTTATTGTACAGGTACAATGATGAAATTTTAGTATTTTATTGTACAGGTACAATGATGAAATTTTAGTATTTTATTGTACAGGTACAATGATGAAATTTTAGTATTTTATTGTACAGGTACAATGATGATAAAACATCATGGAATGTGTGCTCAGTGAGTAACCTGGAATTGAAACAAAAAGCCAAGTGGGATTGAAGGCATATAGTGTCCTTTCATAAATTAACAGCATCCTTGTAGCTTAACAAGAAGAAATGTCATATAACTGAGTTACCCCACACTTGTAATCAAATGTAATATAATGATGTTCTATAAACTACAACCTACAACTAAACAAATCAGAACATTTACTATTTAAAAAAAACCTGTATGCAGCTTTAATTTTTATCACCCTTACAGACAATAAGACAAACTTCACAAGTCAAAAGAATTCTAAGTACCAACCATCATAAAATGTTACTTTGTCTCTGCAAGCATTGTAATTTCCTCTTGGTTCCAGGTTTGATTCTAGTATTGTCACATTCACAATGTCTAAATCATGAGCAGCTATGAACAAAACTTTACAACTGCAAAAAAAAAAAAAATGATTGAAATTATTTTCAAAAAAGTAACGAAATAAATGAAAGGTATTTTTTAGAACTTTAATAACCCATGAGTACTCAAAGTGTTTTAATAATAGCCCATGAGTACTCATAGTGTTTTAATAATAGCCCTTAAGTACTCAAAGTGTTTTAATAATAACCCATGAGTACTCATAGTGTTTTAATAACCCATGAGTACTTATAGTGTTTTAATAATAGCCCATGAGTACTCATAGTGTTTTAATAATAGCCCATGAGTACTCATAGTGTTTTAATAATAGCCCATGAGTACTCATAGTGTTTTAATAATAACCCATGAGTACTCAAAGTGTTTTAATAATAGCCCATGAGTACTCATAGTGTTTTAATAATAGCCCATGAGTACTCATAGTGTTTTAATAATAGCCCATGAGTACTCATCGTGTTTTAATAATAACCCATGAGTACTCATAGTGTTTTAATAATAACCCATGAGTACTCATAGTGTTTTAATAATAACCCAGGAGTACTCATAGTGTTTTGTAAAAACATCATTACAAAAATTAAAATTATCCAAATAATCCGATAACCCTCATCTTTCTTAAATGTAATATTGTGATAAATGAAAAACTTGGAATATGAATAGCTCCATTAAAACACTGTGACCTATAAAATCTCTTTGTAAAAGTGACTAACATTTATTTAGCTGTTAATTTAATTTTATTTTTTTTCACTCAACTCACCAATACTTTACTTTTAATCAATTAGAGAAGGGAAATAAAACGAAGATTGGAAAATTATTAAAATTATTAATCTACATTTTATAAGGAATAAGTAAAATCCTGAATAATAAGCTCAGGCTGATGGAGTTTAAGAACAATTGTCAATTAGATTTATTCCAAACTCAGTAAGTATTTGTTTAGCCTGTCAACTGATGTCGATTAACAACAGTAAGTGTTAAGTAACGCTGTTATCCATCTTTTAAAGACTAAAGTCAGAACCTTTTAGCGATGTCAATCGCTATCAATGTATTTTTAAAGACACCAAGTATCTATTAGCGCTATCAATTGCAATCGTTCTATCATTAAAAAGACACCAGAGAATTTTTCATTTTTATGCCGGATACACGCCACACCGACACTACAACCACACCACCACAAACACCACAACCAACACCACCAGCAGCACTAACAACACCTCTATAGGACAGTCATAAGATAGATATAGATTTTAAGGCCGTTTCTAACATTTAGCAAGGTTGGGCTTTCGAACGGGTAATTTTGGGCATGTCTAAAGTCCCCGCAATAAATTTGGCACGTTATTTATTTATAAAACTGTGAATAGCAGAGCGACGGTTTCAATGTTTACTTTCTATTTGATGTTTTCTCTGATAAGTGGCGGATTCTACAGTGGAATGAGCAAAACACCAAAGGAACTGAGCTCTGCAAGTTGACACCTCGACCAGAATATTCTCTGTTCATTGTAATCATCGCCATTTTCCTGCCAGCTGTCACAGTGTTTGTCATCAATTGCTTCATCTTCAGAGTCATCCTAGAAGTTAGGTTACTTTTTTTCAATTTGTATTTTAGAGTATTTAGTTCTAATTTGTATCTTAAGAGAGACTATATTAATATTCGAAACTATGTTAAATGGAATATATTCATGTGTAAATATGCATATAATTTTGAGGACATGTAAAGCCTATACACTTATATATAATAATGGAATGTATTGATTTACTCTTTTTTTTCCCCCTGTGTGAATCAGGATTCAGCCTGGCAGCGGTAATGCTGGATTTTGGAAAGAACGTAAGTAATCGTGTAAAGCCATTTTGTTTTTTGATCATGTGATACAATCTGAACGTAAACAAACACATTTGTAAAAAAACTACAATATTGGTGCATAGGTGCATTTAGTACAACAAGTTCCTAACCAAACTCAATCTTGTAACAAAATTAAAACACTTTATAGTGCAAGGCTCGGCACGGCACTAGGTCCGTGGAATGGTAGTCAACTGAGGTGACAGCCCCAGGCCAGGATACGGCCCAGCGCTTGAAGACTTTCTAGCAGAACTAGACGTATGTTCCAGGTCCCGCTTATATGTCTGTGGCCCTTGCCTCCAAAGGAAACTCGCACCAATGGGACGGTTTTTTGCACCACGGCTTTTGTAGAACACTTCTTTCATCCCCACCAAAGTCGATAGTGAAATCACCATGGAGGCACCACGGGAGATATAGTGAAGACTCGCACTAATGGGATGGTTTTTGCACCACGGCTTTTGCAGAGCACTTCTTTCATCCCCATCAAAGTCGATAGTGCATTGACCATGGAGGCACCACGGGAGATATAGTGAGTTAGACCTTCGCACTAATGGGACGGTTTTTGCACCACGACTTTTGCAGAGCACTTCTTTCATCCCCACCAAAGTCGATAGTGCAATTACCACAGAGGCACCACGGGAGATAGTGGTAGACTTTAACCATAACCTGAAGATCGAACCAGGGACTCCCCCCCAGGTCATGGTTAAACCTCATGACCATCCGTCCCCGCCCTGCACCTCAGTTTTTCACTCACTTATAGAAATATCATATATAATAATACTCATTTCCAGTGTGCGTTAAATCGAAAGTAAAGAATTAATACAACAGTATTCCAGTTTAAAATACAACAAAGGTTTTGCAGGGTACAGCTAGTATATTATAAAGAGATGCAAGAACCAAATTTATTTAAGAAAAGAAGAATTGAACAAAAAGTGCATTAGGCCTATACGACAACCAAGCTGAATTCAATGTAGAGTCAAATTTGGACAAGCACTGGTATATTCCTATACATTTTGTACATTACTTTTACTTAAAACTCTTGAACTCTGTTGTCTTTTTTTTTAATTAACCCGTGTAAATGGGAATGTGCAATAATGTGTCTGTATAGCAATGTCAGTTTTAAAGATAATTTTAAAATGTAACACACAAAAGAAAGTTGATTATTTTACTTTAAAATTGATTTTGAAAATTTACATCTACTCAGAATTTTTTTGAAGCAAATAAACAAAGCAACTAGCTTTTATAATAAATATAAATTTTGCGTAACAAAAAAAAAAGAATGAATTTTCTAAAAGATATTCTGCAGTTCAACACGCCTGGTCTGGTGCGGCCAGCTTAGAGCTTTCCAAATGATTGAGTGGACCGGGTTTGAGGTGAATGGAATTGAGGTTGTATAGAGGCGCGGCAGACTCATTCCTTGTGAAAGTTGAAGATCGTGTGTGCGTGTTTGGGATGCATTGGGCACCTTGTGCCCTATCGCAATAGCCCATACGAGTCAGGGCCGTTCTTATGAGATAAGCAAAAAACCAAGTGACAGCAAAAGAAGCCTCCCCCACCCCCAAACTAATTCCTTTCTAATCTAATTTTATCAAGGTCCGGGTAGGTACTTTTGAAAACCATATGGCTCCCAAAGATACACGAAAAACTCAGTAAGAATGATATGTAAATTGTTGATTTGCGATGCCCCCCTCCCTACCGTTAAATCATCCCACGGGTGGTACTCTTTCTATTATGGGGACTTCACGAAGTTCATTACCTAGGTTAAATCATCTAGTTTTTTTGGGGCTCAAATTTTCGTAAATCGAGAGTAAGGAACATGAAAAGAATGACCCACTTGTAAAGAAAGAAAAAAAAATGATAAAGGGAAGAAAAGCTAAAATTAATTGTATATCAAAAGTAATATCTATTAGGTTATTATTACATTTTTTTTGGCGACCTTTTAAGAGAACCACTATATAAACATGCAACAATAATCTCCCCAGAACTATAATCTCTTTCTCCACAATAATTATCTCTAAAGAAATATACCCTATAAACAATTATCTCTCCAGAACTATGATCTCTGTAAACAATTATCTCTCCAGAACTATGATCTCTGTAAACAATTATCTCTCCAGAACTATGATCTCTGTAAACAGTTCTCTCTCCAGAACTATGATCTCGATGAACAATTATCTTTCCAGGTTTCCCCGATGATATCTACAATGAAATGCCAGAGAGAAACAGAACACCGGAGCCAGCTAACTATGATGCTGCCCCTGACCAGGTCGCCGATTCCAGACCTAAAAAAGACTTGCCCGATGTTGACAACCCAGCCATCTCTCCTAGGGTTACCGATCGCAGTGACGGCATAGGCGGAGACAGACTGTGGAGTAGTGGGGTCCAAATGGATTACGGCCAGGGAAAGAGAGTTAACCCTCGATATGACATAGATGATATCCTTTAACCATCAGTCGTGTGTAATATTATAATTTCATCGAACGTCATCATTAAAAAAACAACATTTTAATAATTTAAAATAAATTATTAGTAATATAAGAGCCCCCGTTATCCTGTAAATATTTAATGCTTATTTTTATTTTCTGATATCAAAAAATGCCCATTTTTTAAATTTTTTTGAAAAACCTGGCCAAAAATGTGGGTAGCCTGGGAACAAGTACATTTTATACCCAAATCAGTATTTGAAGTTTTGTGAAACAGAATAAGCCGAATCTTTTGAATGCTTTATTAAAGCCCAATTCTTTTAATTCAAACAAACTGAGTATACATTTTATGCTGCTTTTATTTTTGTTATTTTAAAAAAAAAAAGTTATGCCTTATTATTTTATCTGATACAGACACACACAAAATTTTCCCTATAGTGGCCTTTATGTTTAATGGCTATAACTGAGTTTGTCAATATAATTGAAATTCAGACAATGACAGACAAAAGAAGTTACCAAGAACTTAATAGAAAATAAAATTAAGAATAATAATTAATTTCACGATTTCATTGTATCACAACATTTTTATAAGTTTACTTTTCTGATATTTTTTTTTAGAATGACAAATATGGTTTAGTAGCCTTGATAATTATTCAATTATTTCAACAGTATTTAAAAAAAATATTGCTTTAAGGCAGCTAGCCATATGCAGTGCAAATGAAATGTAGATCATTATAATTTTAATAAATGCATGTGAAAAGGAACCCAAATAATGAAAGACTGGTACAGATGGAATTTTTCAATTTGCTTGCTTAATTTATTCATTTCATTTAACATTTATTTTTAACTTAGCAGAATTTAAAAGCAGAATTAATGAATGTACTAATCCAAATTTTTTAAAAAAAAAAGGATATTTTTTTCCATTATAAATTTTATTAATTAACAAACTAAAATCAAAGTAATATTTTTTTCTGTTCTGTACATTTATTGGATGACACACGAAAGACAAATTAAATTTTTTAAACTGCTAAAGTTGTATACATTTAGTAATTCCTTAACAACTAAAGGCATAATATTTTAATTCATGCACAGTTTAAGAGTGATTATTTAACATTGGTATTTACAGTGCTTTTTTTGTAAAAAAAAATAGGTGCAGGTACTCAGTAATGGATTGCTTAACTTTTAACTACCAGTTCGCAGTTTCACATTTTATATTTTAATTCTTATTGCACACAATTTTAAAAGAATTCAATTTAAACAAATTAATAATATAATACATTAATAATAAACGTTAAAGTACAAAAAAAGTAATAATTTTTTTCCCCACAATGAAATAGGTGCCCGTATGCCGTACCGGTACGTACCGGCACAAAAAAAAGCACTGGGTATTAATATTTTAACAAGCTCACAAAATGGTAATCATCATGTAAAACATTAATAAACAAAATAAAACAATCTTACCAAACAAACATAAAGTAATAATATGAAACAATAAAAAAGTGACTACCAGTAACATTTGTTCTTATTTTCTAAATCACAATTGTGTTATGATATAAAATAATCTACAAAAAACTCTACATTATGATATTCTGTACTAAGCAATCAACAAATAAAGTCTATGACCCTAAGACTTCAACTAATTTTAGATAATTTCAGATTTAGCAGTTATTTGAGCTAAACCCATTAATTCTTTTTTTTTTTAAATTGAGCAGTAATTATCTATATGCTTATTGTTGTTTTGTACACATCTCAATAAGTGAAAATGTGAAATCATATGTCGCAAAGATAAATCATATGTCGCAAAGATAAATCATATGTCGCAAAGATAAATCATACGTCGCTAAGATAAATCATATGCCGCAAAGATAAATCATATGCAAATATAAGAAAAAAAAGGACACAGAATTCAGACTTTATAATCTGATGGACTAGAACTTATTTTGGGAATGCAACTTAAATATTTACATTAAAATATGTATTACATTGCATTAGACAAGTGTTTTTTTTTTCTGAAGGACCATCACTGAATGGCTCAATACTCAATGACCATACAGAGATTGCTAGCCTGCTCCAACATCCCTGTTCATTTGGTCCTGCCCATGCCATCACTTCTCATGTATTATATTGTGGTAGCTAAAAATTTGGCTACATCAGCCTCAGAGCAATGAACCCGCTGCTCCAACTTCCTGTCAGGCAGTGCTGACGCCAGCTAATCTGGGTCCCTGACTATCTCAACCTAATAGGGACACTACAACCACAAACTCCCACCAATCGCTTAGTCATTTTTATATCAGATTTCTGTAATAGTCAGGGCAACTTGCAGTGAAATGGCATGCAAATCATAATAGTTGCAGCAGCCCTGTTTCTAGTAGGTCCTTGTCAACACACCTGCTCATCAAAGGTGTGAATCTTTCTTTCGGCATTTGTGCACTTTTTTTCAATGCTTCATCCATCTATTTATTTTTTTTATAGGCTTTTATTTAAGACCGTCTGGGTTAGATGGAATTTTTTGGGGAAAATTTATATCAATTATCACCAACTTCTCTATCCCTAATCGATCTGAAATTTTGAACGCCTGTGCATTCTCTATGACAATACCCTATTTTAAAATGTTGGTGTCCATTCTTATGGAGCAAGAAGCTAATTACTTTACTGAGATTGTTCATTAAAGAGGGAAATTGCAGAAAGACATTATGGTGTCTCAAGTTAAGCACAAGTTCATAAATGAGCTGATTTCTGATGTTTGCTTTTTTTCAGTCTTGTGCGCTAGTTTTATTATTGTATATAAATTTTAGCAACAGTATAAGGTATCACAAAATAATACAAAACAAAGTTTTTGTAACTTTCTTTATCATACTATGTAGACCACACATTAGTTTTTATCAACTATACTAACACAAACAAGATAAATAACTTTTGGCACTAAAAAGTATAAAATAATAAAAAATATAAAAAAAACTTTGTTGAAAGATAGACGTTTTAAAAATAATTTTTCTTAAAATCCTACTCAGCAACCTATTACATTTTTTTTTACATACATTGACACCTACCTATGGCTATTCTGATATGGACCATGTATTTTCATGAAAATCCCATTTTTTATTTCTTCAGGTTTGTCTGTAAGACCATTACAACAGTTTAAAATCAAATAGCTACTTTAGAGCTAATACAATCACACAAGAATATATACACAGATATAATAAAAATTAGATTGCTGAAGTGGATAAGAAAATATATTTTTTCGTATAAAATACTGTTTCTCAATATTTCTCGAATTAAAAATGTGATTATTATTAAGAATGAGTTAATGAAAGATATTAGATAAAAGACAAAAAATTGGCTAGGTGAGAGCCCCACATAATAAAGAGCAGCATGCAGCTCAAGGAGCCACATTTAACCACACCTGATCTATAAGAGCCAGAAATCATATTTAAAAAACCATACTAAGTTCTAATTCAATTAACATTACCAGAAAAAAAAGTAAAGTAAATTACCATATGTATTTATACATTATTAATGTTTACCGCTTGTTGTACTTATGAATTCCTGAATATAAAAAAAAAAATATATGTACACTGATAGTTGAAGATAATATGACAATGAGCACGTTAAATGACTTGCAAAGCATTGCATGACATTTAATTTTTCATAATAAAATTATCACATAGAAAAAAAATCAATTCAAAGTACAACAACACATTTCTCCCAACCTTGTAATTGAGTTTGAACACAGTCTATGAAAACAAATCAACATCTTCAGTGGCAGCTGCCAGATTTTCTTGCAAGTATTTCAGTATGTCATCCTGACCTAGATCGTCTGCGACTTTCTCCTGTGAGTCAACCTTGGAATGGCTCTGATCAGAGAGGCTAATTTTGGGTTTTGCGGATATGACTGGCTTACTCGATGGTCCACTGCTGTTTAAGTCTTTGATAGGCATGCCAGCAGCATTAGGCTTAGCTGGCAAAGGTGGTTTGTTAGAAAGAGCTGGCTTTGATAAAATTGGAGGTTTATTTAAAGAAGTGGTTGGTTGTGATGTTTCCTTTTCTGGTGGCTTGCTCTTTTTCTTCCCAACATCAATAGTCAAAAACCTGTCCAAATCATCTTCTATTCTGCAAATGAAAAAAAAAATTAATCATTGAAGGTTCTAGCTGGAACAATATTAATTAGTAAAAAACATGTTGTTTGTTTCTGCCTTTTTTTTTTAGCTTCACGTTATTTAGAATGACTAAAAATAAAAGCATAGACGCCAGTGTAATTAATGAGATAACAAAATTAAGAGGTCACTACACATAATCTGGACTAAGTATGTCCTCCAAATCATTCATTGCTAAATTAATAAAGTAATTGGAATTTATGTCTACTTTCATTAATAAATTGGGATGGATGGCCGAGTGCTGTAGATACTCGACTTTCGACCTGAGAGTCCTGGGTTTGATCCTTGGTGAGGCCCAAGGAATTTTTCCAGGTGAAATTTGGTGCAAAGTCATCCCACAAGTCCACCCAGCTTTAAATGGGTACCTGACTTAAGTTGGGGAAGTAAAGGCGGCTGGGCGTTGTGCTAACCACACAATCCCTTCACATGCCGAGGTTATAGAAACAGATGAATTCTTCACTTCATCTGCCCCGTTGGCCCGTTAGGGCTAAGGGAACTTTACTTTTTTTTTCATTAATAAATTGCAAAAGAAATAAATGAAGCTCATAATCAAGATTAGCCCTCACGCTTTTTTAAGTAATAAAAATTTCTTTAAATATTTTTATAACCTAAGAATCTTTTAATAAAAAAAGCATAATTTGAAAGCTTTACTTTTTTCCATTTATTTCTTATAGATGGGGCAATTAGTGAATAATTTAGTTCTATCTGACATACCCTTCAACTACATCATGCCAGATATTCAAGAGTCTTATGCAAGGATTGTACACATGCTAAACTTGGCAAACCAAATAATTTCCCTACCATCCCAAAAAGGAAAAAAATATTTAAAAAAAAAATTCTTCCAAAAAATATATATATATATATATCATTTCAAGGACTTGTAAAACTCTTAAGCCAGTTAGGAGGCATAATAACCATCCAGGAGTGTATTTAGCAGAATATCCAGTGTAAGGAATTGTATTTATTTCTAGTTTAAGAAAATCTAGAAACTGTCACTCTTTCTGTACTAGAGGGTTTATGTTTTGTTAATTTATGAGCTGAAATAAAATGTTATTAGTTTGTGTCTCTTGTAGTTATAAAATGAAAAAATTTTAACATTAAAATATTCTGTACTTCTAACTCTATTCATTGCTAATTTAAGGATATACTGAAAGTAATCTATCTACTATACTACATTTGTTGAAAAATTGCAAGATAGAAAAATGAAATAAATAATCCATATTGGCACAAGCTTTTTTTCTTAATTCAATATCATTTCTATAAATATTTGTATGATCTAGGTATTATTTTTTACTTTTAAGGAGAAATTTTTAAAACCTGATTTTATATCTTTTTCTAGATATTTCTTTATTATTGGATTTTTTTTTCGAAAGTGAATTTAATAATTGTAATTCAGGGAGTTGAGAGGCAATTTAAAATTATATGGACTTATTCAACATAAAGTATTTTGATACTAGCCTCATTATTATGATGAAATTATAAGTACAGACAATAGATCTACATTGTAATCCTATTCGGACACAAAAATTTGTAGATTTCCATATTGAAAAATAGGCATTTTATCTGTCAGAATCTTTCCAACTGCTCTAATCTAATACTTGACCTGTACCTGTTTGTCTCTATTTTATTTTCACAGAAGGATATGAAGTGTTTTTTTCTTCATAAACATTCTGAGTTCATGACTCATTCAACTAACTTGCAACTGTCTAACAGAACCTACAGACATATCAATAGTGACACTATAAAAAAAGTTAAATTAATTCAAGCTGGATGAAAAATTCTTAAATAGTATTGCAACTATTTCTCAATACCCCAATTTGATGTTGATAACTTACTCAAACAGGTCAGAATGATCTTCGATCTGTTCTTTGTAGATTTTGACAGTCTCTTTCTTCTTTATAATTGCATCAGGTATGAATTGAAAATTTTTCTCATCGTCTTCTGTAAGTTCTCTCTTTAGATCTTGCTCCTCAAACATAAGCACTATTAAACATTAAAAGAAAAAGTTGTGTGAGTATTTTAACATTTTCCATTAAAAATATTTTAATTACAGAAAACATTTCAGCCGTAAACAATGAGCTTTACAATTATTATAATAAAATCACTAAGAGGAAAACAATGAGCTTTACAATTATTATAATAAAATCACTAAGAGGAAAACAATGAGATTTACAATTATTATAATAAAATCAATAAGAGGAAAAAAAATTAAAAGAAATGATGACTTTTCTTTTTTTATAAAGGTCTATTTATTTCAATTATAAAAGTAAATATTAAAAAGTTTTAAATTTCACAATTTTTAAGTATGTGTATTAGGTCATTGCATAGCTGCTATTTAGTTTATAAAAAAAAAAGTAATACGTTTAAAGAGGTAAATAAATGTTTTTATTAATTCTATTTGGGGATATAGTGGTTGAGTTGCAGAGCATACAACTGTCAAGCCTAAAGGTCAGGATTTGAGCTCAGGTAATGTGAAATTTTTCTTAGATCTAGATATTATCCCTGAATATGCCCCGTTTATTTAAAGTGCTTGACACTGGCTCAGACAAATAACAGATGGAGATCTATGAAGTCCCTGAACGGATTAGAGGTTTATCTCTTAGACCCTATAAACTACTACAGAGATGGTTCTATCCAAATTATACACCAATGTGATGTTGCTACTTAAAAATTGTCAACTTCACTGAATAAGGTTCTCTTTGCATTCTTTTGACAAGAGATATTTTATCAGGTTTGATATATATGGCTAACAATACTAATGTTTTAAAAAAAATGTTCAGAGGTTAACTTGCATGACAGTGCAGAATATATTCAATAGAATTTTACTATATTTTTTTCAGACTATAAGATGCACATTTTCTCCCAAAAATGTGTGTGTGTGTGTGTGTGAATGCAGTCATCTAGGCTTTTGTAAAAATATATTTGCCAATGGTACCCTGTGTGTTGTTGCCACTGCTGCTTTCACTCAAAGTCAGTTTTCCTTAAAAAATGACAGATAAATAATTCTAATACAGGTTTATGTTAAGAAAACATTTTAATTATACTGTTAATGTTGTTTATTGACTCTTTTAAGAGGTCACTACACATTATCATTGATAACAATGCTACGAAAACCATCACTTTCCAACAAGTACAGCGCAATGCCAATGAGCATAAGAATATTCAGCAGCTAATAGTTACCATCAATGGAATATACTGTATCTATCAGCTATATATTTTTAACCTGTGTTACTGTCTTTTTTTTCTTCAAATGAAGTTACTTCTTGTTCACTTCCCTGCAGGGCGAATAAATCATTTTCATCTTGTTCACCATTTTGCTCTAGAAGAAAGTCCACATTGGTACTGTATTTATAAAAAAAAATTAACATAGATTACAAATATCATAAATGTGTCTTAAGTTCGTTAGAACCAATATAAAACTAGTTATATCTGAAGGGTAAAACCAGTAACAAAGTAAAAGCATACTCATCGCCGGCCACAATTTCCTCATTTTCAACAATTGGAGAGGTGGTAGATTCTAAAGGCTCACCAATGCTGAACTTCTTAGCTCTCAAATAGTCAACCCCTATTTTTTTTTTAAAGAAAAATAAAACAAATTTACTAAATGTCAACAATATTATATCTATGGTTTCTAATAATTGTCTCTAATATTAACTAATAAGAAAAATATTTCTTTTGAAAAAGAATACACTGTACTTTTAAAAACATGACAAATAATCATTTGATTTATCAATGTAAAATGTATTAATTTATAATATTTTTTCTGTAAATAAATAAATATCTGGACCTTAGAATATATAATGAACAGAATGTGCATGCAAGTTTTGGATGGAAAAAATCTGTCAATTAAAGCTATATGCTTTATACCTATCCAATGAGACAAATATACTTAATGAAAAAACAACATATTTGTTGTTACATTACTTGACCAAGGTTTTTGTAGGTATTTTCCTAAGAGTCGCACTCTAGAAACACGGACCATCAAGGTTTTAATAAAATATTTTTTCAATGAACTACATTATTTAACAAATGATTGTTTTTGTTTTTATTAATAGGAGGCTGAAGAAATAATTTCATGTTTTTTTTTTACACTGATGATTTTAACAATGTTGCAATATACTATGATTATTTGATATCAGGGAAAAATACTGTGATTTTTAATAACAATTACTAAGCTTTCAATTTCTTAGCAATAGGCTCCATAACTATTTCCTAGATATAATTTTAGGTAACATAATACTTGGGTATTTTAATGTATTTAAGTCCATAGAAAACATTTTAAAATGGTAAAAGTGCAACATATATATATATATATATATGTTAATACAATAAAGTTAACTTAATATCACCAACCAAGAAATTCCAGCAAAGGAACAGACATAGCCAATTTCGGTATTGATGCAATGAACTTCAACAGGTGATCTAAGCTGTTCCTTCTCTCTCGCAAGACAAGTTCATTAACTATTATAGACTTTTTATTGATGATGGGTAAAACTGTGTTTGGAAACATCTCTGACAGTGTAGTACGCAGATCCTCAAACTCATTCATTTTTTTTTCAAGCTGTGAACAATGAAAAGTCATGTGATTATGACGATTCAAGGAATTCTGAACAATGAATATTCTTTGTTGCTTGAACTCTTAAGCAAATGTCTGAAACTTCATTTGCCTTATGAGTCACTTTGATGAAAAACAATTACACTATCGATAAATGAAAACACAGATAGGCCAGAGCTTTTTCAAAAAAGCTTCGTTAATTTTAAATTCTCCATTGTTAAATTTATAAAACAGAATCTGGAAAGTTAAGTATCAAGTGATAGATAATTTATTGTAAAAAAACTAAAATAAATAAAACACTTATTATTTGACATACACTGTACTGCACTACATCAGATTCTTTATGACTTGGAGTTTTGAAACAAGATAAATTTGAGACCAATACAACTTGATACTGGACTACATTTGTCATAAGTCCCTTCTGCTCAGAGAATGCTGTTACATACAGGTCTATGCCAGATTCTTTATTTTTTAGTTCCCTAAATGAAGAAGATAAAATATACTTAAAAAAAAATTGTTTGATGAAAAATAAATGTACAGTGCTAAATAAAACACTAAAATCTGTGAAAAGAAAATATTTTGCACAGATGTAATTCACTTGCAATTTTTTGTTGGACAGATTTTTTTGAAATTATATTAAGAATTGATATGTATTTTTCAAAGGTAAGTTATGTATTTTGGGAAACTTACATAATGAAAAAGCAGGGATACTTTAGGACTATAGTAGGCCTAGACAATATTGCCTTTAACACTAGAACAACGGCAGCGGTCATTTTGACCGCAACGCTACTTTGAGGTTTAATTACTTCTAAATGTCTAACCCCAGACTATTGAAATTTCATGACTTTTCATATCTTTATAACATTGTTATGATTATAGAAGATTATTTTTGTTGGTTTTTAATGATCGAAAAAAAAAACAAGTTAAACCTAGAACGACTGCAGCAGTCATAATGACCGCCATACTGATTAATCATTAATATCTAGTGATGCTGTCAGCTGATGTCATATTATTGCCAAAAGCACATCCATCGCTGGTATGATAAGGCAGAATTAAAGAGAGTTGCTAGCCATGTTCTCGTCAATGGTAAAAAAAAAACCTTCACAATTTACCATTGCAAGCCAAAAAAGAATGTCTGCATATTGAGTACCTTGCACAAACATGCTGCATATTGAGTACCTTGCACAAACATGTTGACAGTGGGGAAACAAAAAAAAACTTCCAGAAACTGAGCAATATTATTATTTTTCTAAGTGTGGAGTGGGCGTACTGACCAAATGAGCCTCCCACAACGAGACCAGCATCACGAAGATGGCCTGTATATATATTCTACAATGCATTTATATTATTTTGATTATGCAACTCTTCCAGCATTTCTATTTGGTCTTATATTTTTGAAACTTCTTCACGAAATGAGATCACCTTTCTGTGCAACAAAAATAAATTTCATTAGGCATTCCTGTGAAAAGTGGAGCAAGGAGTAACACACGCCATCAATGCTCGTTTTGTCGTAACAAAACACAAGATGACTAATGAACAGCATATGATTACTTACGTATATTTTTGAATAATACTGTTTATAATTATATAGATATTGTTTCTGTGGTTGTTACACATAATAAAAATATTTATTATATGACATAATTTGTTAAAATGCTAACCGCGGTCAAAATGACTGCTTCAGCCGTTAAAGGTAGTTCAAATTATCCGTTGTTCTAGTGTTAAACACATATTTATTAGACATTTCAGTTTAATCAAAATGCCAATATATTCAAATTATTTTCAATATCTATAAATACCAATTAGGATTTTTTAAGTGAGTTTTACAATATACGCCACCTACATTACATACAGTATGCTGAGCAGTGCTCAATTTAAGAAAAAACCAGTGATGAAAAGGAATTTCTGTAGAGCCGGTGATAAATGTCTATGATTTCATCCCATCTGAGATATATTAGCTAAAGCAGAGCCAGGGATGACAGGTCGCAGTGCCGGGGATATCCCTGGACGCCCTGGTGGTAAATCGAGCCTTGATGCTGAGTGGAAATATATTTGAGGACCCTTTTGCAATATATCTGAGAATCATTACTATTTAGAATTTCATTTTCTTTTTACTTTTTAAATGCAATGTTACTGTTACAGTAATAATTTGTCACACTAAAATATTACTAATATTAGTTCCTTTAAAGCTTAATTTTAGGCACTTGTTACATGACCAAACGTTTGGTCTTCGTATTTTTTTTACTTCGTGTATCAGCCGTAGATAATATTGCTCCACACCCTAACCCTATCCCTAACCCTAATCCTGAAAAAAAAAAATTTATATATGTCATGTTCACGTTTGGTCTTCTAACAAGTGCGTTAAATTTTAATTGGAGTGTTGGCACCTTGCTATAAGTGGCTTTTTGGGTGAGCTTATGATTAATTCTTCAATAAACATTACAGGATTACTATAACTTATGAAAATAAATACCTCGATGTAACTACTGGCTTAGGCATTTTACAAAAGACAATCTAAAAAATAATACTTTCACGGCACGCCCACTAAAAAGCTGTTTACTATTTTAACTTCGTAGTTCGTTTACTTTCACCTCCAATAAAAAATTAATAATTTTTATAAATCTGAACTAAAAAAGTATCGCATTTTAAATAATTGGATGCGGAGGAAAAGGGAGAAAAGACACAAAAACTTTCACCCAATTCCACTGGGCACCCTTCCCCCTCCCCACCCCAGTGTTAATCCGATTCTGGGTATGCTATGACTTGAACACACACACCACACACACACTATATATATATATATATATATATATATATATATATATATATATATATATATTATATACAGTGCGTATTTTGGGGGGGAAACAATCAGAGATGGATTGCGTAACTTTTAACTACCAATTCGCAGTTTCGTATTTTATATTTTAATTCTCATTGCGCACAATTTTAAAATAATTCAATTTTAACAAATTAATAATACAATAGATTAACAATAAAAGTTTAAATACAAGAAAAGTAACAATTTTTTACCACATCAAAAAAGGTGCCACTGGCCCAAAAGCACTGTGTGTGTGGGGGGTTATATTTATATATATATATATATATACATACATATATATATATATATATATATATATATATATATATATATATATATATATATATATATATACGTGTAGGCATGGGCGTCGCTAGGAATTTTTCCAGAAGGGGGGGGGGGGCAAAAAAAAAGTTTTTTTTTGCATTTTAACTGACAGTGCCATACAGGTTTATTTCTCTATGATCAAAATGTGTGGGCCTCTCTTGTGTGAAGACATTGTTCGTGAAGCAAATAATTCAGTTGCAATTTCTATACTTACGTGCCGACGAGACAACATAATTTCAGGCATTGAGCAGATATCACTTGGTGTTAGATTTGTCAAAGAACACCATCATTACAAATTCATTAGAATTGGGATTAGATATGACAAAGCTTGTTGGTCAAGGATAAGACAGGTGTTCTACAATGGCAGGTAAAGAAGGAGGAGTCCAAGCAATAATTCGAAAAAAAGACCCAAAAGCAGCATTTGTACATTACAGTTTACATAAACTAAATCTTGTAGTGAGCGATTTAAATAATGGGAATGCTGTACGAAACACAATATGAAAAAGTTAGTCAATTATAGTGTTTTTCTGAGAAATTAATCAATGAAGAAAATTAATTCCAAATGTTCCTTTGTTATGTGAAACTAGATGAACACATAAATATAAAAGCTTGCGGAATTTCGCTGAAAATTGTTAAACATCTGGAATATTGTGAACAATCTGGGAAAAGTAAGCAAGTTGCACATCGGTTACTTTGTGCTTAAGATGTTAGGGTTGTTTGCTTAGTTATTATGCAAAAATATTCATCAAAGCTAGGAGCTGTGACCCAAAAATTACAGTCAGTGCATTTAGATTTACTGGCAGTACAAAAATACATTGAATAATTGTTGACTACATTGGCTGTTGATCGACAGAATTGTGATGAGAGGTATACGGAAATTTTTAGTTACAAAAGATGTTGCAGGTGACATTGGTGTCGACATTCAACCTCCACGATAAGCTGGAAGACAAATGAACAAGGAAAATGCAAAAGTTGATTTGCCTAAGGATTATTTTAGAATAACTGTTTTTACACCTTACCTTGATTCTATTAACTGGAAACTCGTTTTTGTGTAGAAAATAAACCAGCATTTTCCCTTTTAGTTTTGCATCCCTTTTTGATGACAAACTAGAAAGACTCGCATTTATGGATCAAGCCGGGGCTATCGCTGAATATTACGCATTTGACAATTTAATCGAGGAGTGAAACCTTGTATGATATATGGAAATGTAAAACTAGTAAAGAGGAAAAACAATTACTCTTTGTGAGGTTTTAGATAAAATCAATTTTTTTCCCATGATTAAAATGGCTTTTTGACAGCATTTACTTTTCAATTCACAACATGCACAGTCGAGAGATCATTCAGCACTCTAAGACCAGTAAAATCGTGGCTTCGCTCAACAACTGGTGATGATCGTTTATCTGGTCTTTGCAGCCCCGTAGCCAATGGGGTGGGGCCTGGGGGCCGTGCCCCCCCCCCCGCTATGTGTGGAGTGCCCCCCCACCCCGCTAAAAAAAGAAGAAAAAGAGGAAAAAATAAAGGAAAAGTAACTAAAATGAGAAGTTGCCCCCTTGCTGGGTATGTTTGATATATGTACATGTTCTTCAATGTTATAAACTTCCAGGAAATTTTTCCAAAATGTAGGGGGGCAAATGCCCCCCCCCCCTTGAATACGCCCAGGCGTGTAGGGCAAAACCCCAGCGGACAAAACCCCAACGGACAAAAACCCGCAGCGGACAAAACCGCCAGCGGACATAACCCCCATCGGACAAAACCCCCAAAATATTAAGATTGAATATAAGTCAATGTTATTAATATTTCTATATATACGAAGTTGACCATGGGCAAAGGGATATATTTTTCGATATAAGAGATTTCATCTGTCAACACAATCTATATCATTAGGCATGTTTCTATGCTGTTTTGCCTAAATTAAGGATTGGCTTTCGACCACTGTGGTTCTTATGCTGTAAAATATGTGTCTGGCGCGAGAATTAAAAGGTAGAACAAAGATACGGTCAGTATTGACCTTGTTTTTTTTTACCATTTAAGATAAGCTGCCTGTTGACGTAAAGTTAACAAGAGATTGACTTTTGACCACTGTGGTTCGATGGATTAATGCAGTTTTTTGGGGGTACTTAGAAAAAAAAATCCCTTAAAAAATACGTATTTTTATATATATTTTCACCCAGGTATTATATATTAATTTTTTAAAATAAAAATGAGGGCCAAATAATAGATGTTATAATAAAAATAGGTTAGAGGTCCAGTGGGGGTTTAGTCCGCCGGGGGTTTTGTCGGTAGGGGTTATGTCCGATGGGGGTTTTGTCCGGATATATATATATATATATTCGTTTGTACAGTTAATATCATCTAATCAGTGGTGTAAATAGTTTCATTACGAAAGACTAAAAGATATGTAGATTTATATTTTCTTGTACATTAGGCTATGTTGTCAAAGAAGTCGCCTTGCCAGCCCCGTAGCCAAGAGGAAACAGGGGGGCCGTGCCCACCCCCTGCTAGGAGTGGAGTGCCCCCCCCCCGCTTAAGAAAGAAGAAAAAGAGGAAAAAATAAAGAAAAAGTAAAGGTGCCTTCTTTGCTGGGTATTGGTGCCTCCCTGCTTACTTTGACCTGGCTACGGGCCTGCGCCTTGCTATTGATGGTATGTTTATATACAATGTAAAAAAAAAAGGATGCTAGAATAAAAACAAACAACTTTTCAGAATTTAGCACATGTATAAGTATCGACCCGTGCTAAACTTCAGATCCCATAATCTCTTTCCGCTATTTCCCTATTTTATAAATTAAGTTTCGTGCTCAATAATAATTTAATTAGTTAATATGAATGCTTCGAAACAGTTAAGTGTGATCGAGAATCTTCAAGTGTTCAAGAATTCAAATTGACTGGGCTTAAAAACGTTGATAATAACTGAATTCAAATTGACTGGGCTTAAAAACGTTGATAATAACTGAATTCAAATTGACTGGGCTTAAAAACGTTGATAATAACTGAATTCAAATTAACTGGGCTTAAAAACGTTGATAATAACTGAATTCAAATTGACTGGGCTTAAAAACGTTGATAATAACTGAATTCAAATTTTCCGAAACATCCATCTATCACCACTGAATGACTGTAATAAAAGCCTCTTATAAAATATATCACGTTTATCCAATTTATAAAAAAGTGGGACGGGTGGCCAAGTGGTGTAGACACTCGACTGTCGACCTGAGTGTCATGGGTTCGATCCTAGGTGTGAACCATGCAATCTTTCCAGGTGTTACTCAGTGCAAATGTTACACATGCTGGCATCACACAAAATCGCAAGTCCTGTTTTCTATTTTAAGGGCCACATTCAGCTACGACGGGGAGGAATGAATGGACTCCAATAGAAATAAAAACATCAACAACAAACTAACTGCTCTATTTGTGGACTATGGAATCAAGCGATAAACATTGAATTCTTTCAGGGACTTAAGTAGCTAAATCAATGAGTCTTGATGTACTTGAATGAATATGCCTTGATGTATTTGAATCAATGAGTCTTGATGTCTTTGAATCAATGAGACCACGAGTATCCAAATGAACAATTAACTAATGGAATCAACTGGTCATCAAGTATCTAAATGAATGCCTTCAACAGATCAATGACACAAGGGATTGCTTTACACTTCCACTTAAAATGTATAGCAACTATTTCTAATCAGATGTCATTTAAAGTAATTAGGAAATTGCTTCCAAAAATTAATTTTTTTTAACGCCGCTATTGCCAGCATGGTAGGGTGTAGTGTGCCTACCACACCAGCATTGTTGGCGGCGCTGATGCACGTCTGCCGTCCCTACAGAGCGGCGGGGTGAGTGTGCCCGCTATCATCTGCAGGGATGGCAGAAAGATGGGTTTTAATCCTAACCCAAACTGGCCAGACCAGCAGGGTGTGTGTACTGCTGATCGGTCAGAATGGCAAGGAAAGGGGTTTCTCCTGCCACTCGGACAGAGGGAAGGGTGTAGTGTGCCTGTACCCTCAGCCCGAAATGACAGGCTTCGCAGGTGTGCTTGAGTGGGACGGAGTGGAAGGGTGTTGTGTGCCGACCACATCCGCCACCACCGCCGGCTGTGAATACTACGGTCTCGGATATTCCTCATTGACCACAGTACCACCACCCTCGCAAGTAATGTTTTTTTTTCTTGACTAGAGAAGGTCTATGATCCACCACCCGTGGATCATGGTATGTCTCTTAGACCAGGAAGGAGAGTTCATAAAAATATCTAAATATTTTATGATACTCTCCGAAACAAATGCTTCCAAAAATTAAACTGTTTTTTTTTATATATTTTTTTATAAATAAAAAAAATATAAAATTAAAAAGTTCATAAAATATCATGCCAAAAATATTTTGTGATACTCTACGAAACAAAATAGCTTTTTTTTTAACGCCGCCATTGCCAGCATGGTGGGGTGTAGTGTGCCTACCACACCAGCATTGTTATCGGCGCTGATGCACGTCTGCCATGCATGCCTACAGAGCGACGGGGTGAGTGTGCCCGCTATCATCTGCAGGGATGGCAGAAAGATGGGTTTTAATCCTTGCCCAAACCGGTCAGACCAGCAGGGTGTGTGTACTGCCGATCGGCCAGAATGGCAAGGAAAGGGGTTTTTCCTGCCACTCGGACAGAGGGGAGGGTGTAGTGTGCCTGTACCCTCGGCCCTTAATGGAAGGCTGCGCAGGTGTGCTTGAGTGGGACGGAGTGAAAGGGTGTTGTGTGCCGACCACATCCGTCACCACCGCCAGCTGTGAATACTGCGGTTTCGGATAGTCCTCACTGACCACAGTACCACCACCCTCGCAAGTAATGGGTTTTTTTTCCTGACTAGAGAACCCCTATGATCCATCCCCCGTGGATCATGGTATGTCTCTCAGACCAGGAAAGGAGAGCTCATAAAATATTATGCCAAAATATTCTATGATACTTTACGAATCAAAATAGCATTGAATAAGGAAACAATGCACATCCAAAAATTAATTTTTTTTTTTTTTTTTTTTAACGCCGCCATTGCCAGCATGGTAGGGTGTAGTGTGCCTACCACACCAGCACTGTTGGCGGCGCTGATGCACGTCTGCCATCCCTACAGAGCGGCGGGGTGAGCGTGCCCGCTATCATCTGCAGGGACGGCAGAAAGATGGGTTTTAATCCTTGCCCAAACTTGACAGACCAGCAGGGTGTGTGTACTGCCGATCGGCCAGAATGGCAAGGAACGGGGCTTTTCCTGCCACTCGGACAGAGGGGAGGGTGTAGTGTGCCTGTACCCTCAGCCCGAAATGGCAGGCTGCGCAGGTGTGCTTGAGTGGGACGGAGAGGAAGGGTGTTGTGTGCCGACCACATCCGTCACCTCCGCCAGCTGTGAATACACTCACACCTCGTCCCTGAATCAAAGTTATGTATTAGGTTATATCCATGAAATATAATTAATGAATTTAGTAGCTTGTGAAGTCCAAAAGATTGCCTATCACTGATATTGTTACAAATGCCAGTTTTCTTACATGTCTCTTAGTATTATGCATATCAATCAGTAGTGCTCGAAATATTAAGAAACTGCGATGTCTTTTAAATTGGGGGAACAATTTCATTTCTCCAGCAGAAACTTTACCACTGTATACTAATAGTTCAGCCTAAAATTATATTAAGCCATTTTGCCACAGGCATATCTGTGCATACATCATATATAAACTAAAAAGAAAGTGAAGTAGTAGTGATTAGATGTCTTGAGTGCATTTCTGAATGTGAGAAAGGCCAGTAAATGATTTTGTAGTCATATTATGTCTATATTTATATCAATGCTGATAACATATTAAAGTTAAAGATGCAGCTGAAAATCTAAGGGATCTTTACTTTTTACAATTAGTGGACTATGCTTAAAATGTATTTAGGTAAAAAGGTAAGCTATATTACTTTATTACATACCTTAAAGGCGAACTGGCCAGAGTAGTCGTACATACCACAAGACAACATCAAACTTAGAGTGTCACGAATGCAATAAGGTTCCAGAACTTTGACACCAGTGGTTGGACAGATGCCACCATTGGCCAGTGTGGCAGCAACAACAGCACCTGAATCACATGTGGTTTCCACAGAGCAGAGCTGGAAATTATAAATATAAATTCTTTGAATAAGTTGCATTTTTTTCTTTTTATGCTTTTTTTCTTTTCATCATATAAACATTCAAACACTGAGAGAAAAAAACTCACTTTTACCAGATAATTTATTAAAATACATGTAGCATGATAAAATTAAATGAGTTGACAAAACTAACAGGGTGTATAAAACAAAACAACTCTCATGTAATGTGTATGGGTGACAGAGGCAGACTTAGGGATGGGTGCATCAGACGTGTGCACAGGACACCCGATTATTTATTTAGGGGCCACAGATTTTAAACCCTTTATTATGTCTCTCCTCTCTTTTTCTCAAACGCCCAATGTTTTCTTCTGCTCCCGGGACCTTTACTGACATAAGTCCGCCCAGGCTGTATGATATCTTTAAGTCAAACCGAGCCTAGAATAGATAGCTGACACAAGTATAGGCGGGTACCATGACTCCTGGCTTACAATACTATATCCTCAAATGCTTAACACAGGCTATGTAACAAACAAACAAAAATATTATGAGCAAGATAAAAAAAAATTACCTGAAAGTAAAAATCCAGCAGTTCATGAAGATTTGCGCCTCTGGGAAAACACTGCAAAAGCAAAAAAACATTACAGTAACAGACATAAAATTTTTACTTCAATATCTTATACATTAAACAAAAATTTAATGAAAGGAAACATTCATCTGACCTGTTTTTCTTTTAGATAGTAGCCAATTGCAAAATTTCTATCGGCTGTCTGACGCTCTGATAAAAATCTGTAACATTAAAATTGTTAAAAGTTATTTAGGACATAAATACAATCTGAAAATTTTTATAATACACTGTAGCAATAACATAACATAAAAAATAACAAATCAGTGCCTGCCAATGATCAACAATTAGGTACTAGTCAAACTGTTCATTTTTATTTGTATTGCAACAGAAAGTTGAGCTCTTACATGGAGTTATTAAAGGAGACAAACTCATTTCCAGCCAATTGTCTAAGCTTTTGTTGATTCTGAAAAATGTATGATACAGAGATGAAAAATGAGTTAAAAGAGAATTTTTGAAAAAAAAAATATATGCATGAAAATTTATCCATTCAAAAAAAATTCTCATAGCTATGCATTCTATATTTAACCAGTGATGTTATACTTACATAATCAAATTTATCAGCCAAATTCATGCCTTGTTTGAGCAATGAACAAATGACCACTGCCCCAGCATTCACCATAGGATTATGTGGTCGATCTGTAAGAAACAAAGTAAAACAACATTTAAAAATATGAATAGTTTTATTGGAGATGTACTTAAAGCTCTCATAAAAATATTCAAAAATGATCTATCGATAAATGCTAATCTGTGAAGGATTTTAAAAAATCACTTTTTGGATCCAGTCCTATGGTGTTAAAAGCTTGCCCACTAGGCTCCTGGCCTACATACTGGTGTACCACATCAGGACCCAGCTCATCCAGAACCATGGCATAAGTCAACGGTTTGCTGACAGATTGCAGACACACCGGGTCATAAGCATCACCAAGAGCATACCTATATGAGATTAAGAATCAAACATGTTAATGGCGTATTCACTAAATTAATATGCACGGTTAACAATAAGTCTAGAAAAATCACGGATGGTGACCTTGACATTACAATTATCATCTTTGACTTAAATGTTATCACTAAATTTAATATTCTTTTACATATAAGAAAGTAAAAGAGTATTACACAATGATGTATTTCCACATTATGTATTTGTTATTACCTTTTACCATCAACTGTACAGATGGCTAAACCCCAGCTTTCTGGATTAAAGCGTGTCAGCTGTGGGATGTAGCTTGCCAGCTGAAATATTTACACAAGGAAACAACTGAACATATTTTTAATAAAATAATTCAAATATTATCATTTCTTCATCTCCCTGGTAACATGCAAGTAGGCTACTTCTCGCTAGCCTTTGTTTACATAAGGATTACTTTATTTTATCTATTCCTATGATATGATGTAATTTATTTAGACATCGTGTAGACCAAGCAGCATACAGCCCTTTGCCCCAAAATATTTGTTCTGTGATTTTTTTTTTCTTAAAATTCTAATATTAACTTGACTTTCTTGCACGCTGGTTTACTTGTGCATATTTCATGGGGTAAAAAATCGTTATCACTTTTTTTAAAAATGGCAAATTGCGTGGTTGGAGTCTGGGTGGGCTAATTTTAGACCTCTTTGATCTAATTAGACCATGAATATCAAGACAATATGTTAATTATATTGCATGTAATAAGTTGAAAAAGCCAATCAATTCGTTGCTGTGCCCAGGGCCACAAGGGAGGTGCATTACCAACATCAAGGCACTGTGGAGGGGCTGGGGGGCTCTATCATCTACAACATGAGGCAAACTGCAATGAAATGTGCTTGTGCCAAAATATTAAAAATCTTTATAAAAATGACATTTCCACCACAGTGAATGCTCTTTGTGGCATACTTCACTGCTCACCAGTATGTAGAGTGAATATAGAATATGTAGAGGGCCAGAGCAAGAATACAACATAGGAAGGGGAGATAATAAAGCATAGTGAGAGGAAGAAAAGAAGAATAGAGAGAAGGAGGAAGAGATATAATAGAATATTTGCCACCCTAGTGAAGAATGGGTCCAAATACTAGCTCATCATATTTTGAGAAAAAATGATTTATCAACAGTTGGTAGTATGTGATCAAAGTGCTCCCAGTTTGAGGAGATTGATAGGAGCCCAGGATTAGACTGCAGCGTCAATTAAATTTCATTACTTTTAATCGATGAACATGGCTCAGTGCTAAACCAGTTGTATGTACACAGTACATTTCTTAGTTTAAATATTCTGCAATTCTTTATATCGAAATGACTGCAATAATATGTCATGAGCAGTCGTTATGAAAATACAGTGTGATCCTCACAGCCCTCAGATGACAGGCCTGATGTCAACGATAAATTTGTAAGTTTTGATACCTTTTCATAGTATTGCTAGCACTGCTAACTTAGCTAATGAATTTACCAAATTTCAATAAACTTTAGGCTATAATTAAATTTAACAATATAAAGCAGTCAAGATTTTTTTTTCGCACCACTTTTGTGTTTTTTCGTATTTCTAACCTGCCCATGGGTATTGGCTTTAGCTCTCCAGAAAAGTTCATCAATCCTTTGAGTGAACTGTACAAACTCTGGAATTATAAACTGGTTTCTGAAGGCCGTCGCTTTCCATAATCAGCTATAAAAAGATTTGACAGTTGTGAAAAGAGGCCCCGGTGGTCAGAGAATGTCAAGTTTCTGTGTGGTGCGGGGTGACACGATTGACTGCAGTACGCAACATCCTTGGCATCCTAGAAGTAACATTTGTTATAGGTGGCATAGCAGTGACCCCCAGGCTCTGTTTAATGGTGCCCCGTCTAAAACAACACCATATTCGTCGACTTTTATATCAACAGAGATCAAAAAGGGGGTAGAGACACAAAAGTATGGTGGCGGATCTAGTTGGCGGAGTTCCAACCCACAAAAATTCTGCTTCACGCCGAACGGGCGTAAAAAAAACTCACCAGGACTTATCAATTAATATCAGTAACTGTGTCGGTCAATTGTATTAAGACCAAAATGCGGCCCGCTACGGATGGTCGTGTGGTAAAGCGCTCGATTGTCGACCTGAGGGTCACTGGTTCGATCTTCGGTGAAGACTAATGGATATTTCAGGTCGTGCCTTAAGTGCCGCTTTGTCTCCCGTGGTGCATCTATGGCCATTGCACTATCAGCTGTGGTGGGGATAAAAGAAAGGCATTGCAAAAACCGTCCCATTAGATTAAATCTCATCCTTACAGGGACTTCACACGCTATTAAGCATTATTATTAATATTAGTTCAGTTTGAGTATTAGAAATATATTGAAGTATGAACATCTATTAGCTTTAATTAAACATGATTCTTACAAATCTTAAAAAAACAGGTAATCAAGTTAAGTAACACATAGAAAAGACTTGTTTGTGCTTAAATACAATCAGCAGTATATTATGTTACCTATTTGGACCAATTTTAAATGTGGGCTATAAATTTTAAAGCCTATCAACTTTTTCACAATAAATGTACATAAAGGCACTCTATAGTTGAAATATATCGAAATTATACCAGTATTTAATCAATGTCATTAGTAGCATTCAAGTAAAGATATGTAGAAGTATTGACATTTTTTTCCAGTTACCTTGAGATAAATATTGCAAAATTTAGAACGCATCAGGGGAAATAATTCTTAAAGATTGTTTTTTTTTTTGGTTCTTGTAAGTAATATTTTGTTAAAAAAAAAATTGAATACGAATAACTAATTTATAAACAAAGATGTTTTATTATTTTGTCTATATTATTTGTAATAAATTATTATGTAAAATCTGTTTCTTTCAAATGTATGTTAATTGTACCTATTTTTATGCTAAGTGTACAAACCTACGTACTTGTTACTATATTTTTTATGTTAGTGTAATTTGATGAATCTCGAATAAGTGTTTGGACCGCCGAAGATAAATAGTGTTTCGGAGAATTTGTTTCCAAGAGTATCGCATAATAATATGGCATATTTTGTGATCTCTCCTTCCTGGTCTGAAGAGACATACCATGATCCACGGGGGATGGATCATAGGGGTTCTCTAGTCAGGAAAAAAAACCATTACTTGCGAGGGTGGTGGTACTGTGGTCAATGAGGACTATCCGAGACCGCAGTATTCACAGCTGGCGGTGGTGACGGATGTGATCGGCACACAACACCCTTCCACTCAAGCACACCTGCGCAGCTTGCCATTTCTGGCTGAGGGTACAGGCACACTACACCCTCCCCTCTGTCCGAGTGGCAGGAAAAACCCCTTTCCCTGCCATTCTGGCCGACCGGCAGTACACACACCCTGCTGGTCTGGCCGGTTTGGGCAAGGATTAAAACCCATCTTTCTGCCATCCCTGCAGATGATAGCGGGCACACTCACCCCGCCGCTCTGTAGGCATGGCAGACGTGCATCAGCGCCGCCAACAATGTTGGTGTGGTAGGCACACTACACCCTACCATGCTGCAATGGCGGCGTTAAAAAAAAAAAAAAAAAAAAAAAATTTTAAGAAAAAAAAAAAAAAAAAAATAGTGTTTCGGAGGAATAGTGATGTTATTTATTGTTCACGGAATATTTTGGCATGATATTTTGTGAACTCTCCTTCCTGGTCTGAGAGACATACCATGATCCACGGGGGATGGATCATAGGGGTTCTCTAGTCAGGAAAAAAAACTCATTACTTGCGAGGGTGGTGGTACTGTGGTCCGTGAGGACTATCCGAGACCGCAGTATTCACAGCTGGCGGTGGTGACGGATGTGGTCGGCACACAACACCCTTCCACTCTGTCCCACTCAAGCACACCTGCGCAGCCTGCCATTTCGGGCTGAGGGTACAGGCACACTACACCCTCCCTTCTGTCCGAGTGGCAGGAAAAACCCCGTTCCTTGCCATTCTGGCCGATCGGCAGTACACACACCCTGCTGGTCTGGCCAGTTTGGGCAAGGATTAAAACCCATCTTTCTGCCATCCCTGCAGAAGATAGCGGGCACATTCACCCCGCCGCTCTGTAGGCATGGCAGACGTGCATCAGCGCCGCCAACAGTGCTGGTGTGGTAGGCACACTACACCCTACCATGCTGGCAATGGCGGCGTTAAAAAAAAAAAAAAAAAAAAGAAAAAAAAAAATAGTGTTTCGGAGAGTATCACAAAATAATTTGGCATGATATTTTGTGATCTCTCCTTCCTGGTCTGAGAGACATACCATGATCCGCGGGGGATGGATCATAGGGGTTCTCTAGTCAGGAAAAAAAACTCATTACTTGCGAGGGTGGTGGTACTGTGGTCAGTGAGGACTATCCGAGGCCGCAGTATTCACAGCTGGCGGTGGTGACGGATGTGGTTGGCACACAACACCCTTCCACTCTGTCCCACTCAAGCACACCTGCGCAGCCTGCCATTCGGGCTGAGGGTACAGGCACACTACAACCTCCCCTCTGTCCGAGTGGCAGGAAAAACCCCGTTCCTTGCCATTCTGGCCGATCGGCAGTACACACACCCTGCTGGTCTGGCCAGTTTGGGCAAGGATTAAAACCCATCTTTCTGCCATCCCTGCAGAAGATAGCGGGCACATTCACCCCGCCGCTCTGTAGGCATGGCAGACGTGCATCAGCGCCGCCAACAGTGCTGGTGTGGTAGGCACACTACACCCTACCATGCTGGCAATGGCGGCGTTAAAAAAAAAAAATTAAAAAAAAAAATAATAATGTTTCGGAGAGTATCACAAAATAATTTGGCTTGATATTTTGTGATCTCTCCTTCCTGGTCTGAGAGACATACCATGATCCACGGGGGATGGATCATAGGGGTTCTCTAGTCAGGAAAAAAAAACCATAACTTGCGAGGGTGGTGGTACTGTGGTCAATGAGGACTATCCGAGACCGCAGTATTCACAGCTGGTGGTGGTGACGGATGTGGTCGGCACACAACACCCTTCCACTCCGTCCCACTCAAGCACACCTGCGCAGCTTGCCATTTCCGGCTGAGGGTACAGGCACACTACACCCTCCCCTCTGTCGGAGTGGCAGGAAAAACCCCTTTCCTTGCCATTCTGGCCGACCGGCAGTACACACACCCTGCTGGTCTGGCCGGTTTGGGCAAGGATTAAAACCCATCTTTCTGCCATCCCTGCAGATGATAGCGGGCACACTCACCCCGCCGCTCTGTAGGCATGGCAGACGTGCATCAGCGCCGCCAACAATGTTGGTGTGGTAGGCACACTACACCCTACCATGCTGTCAATGGCGGCGTTAAAAAAAAAATAAATAAAAAATAATGTTCTACCACTCCCCACACCAACCAACCAGTGGAAGACAATGAGCTACCACAAACACCCCCAAATCTCATCATAGAAGAGCCATCAACCCCCAATTCCACTCCTTAAAATAAACAAAAACAGCAACAAAACACTAAGAAACAAATGCAAAAACACTCGCTTTTTCAGTGCAAATTGCTGACATAACACTGCTATCATTAAACATACGCAGCCTGAAAAACAAACAAAACCACATAATACATCTTGTAAGGAAATACAAGCTTGACTTTGTATTTCTGCAAGAAACAAATATAAACAACGAATACATTGCCAAACGATACATCAGCGACATGGGGTTTAGGGAAAGTACTTTTAGTTTAGGTACATACGCCAGGGGGGTTGCCATAATACAGACGTCAGATAGATTTAACATTACACACAAGCACACTGACACAGACGGACGCATCGCAATCATAAAGATAGAATCAGGCACACACAAGTACACACTAGCCAACATATACGCTCCCACGAAACACGCAGATAAACCCCCTTTCTTTGACCTTTTGAAAACAACATTACATAACTTTTACAGAAATGACAACTTAATACTAGGGGGCGATTTCAATTACGTAACTAGTAAATTAGATAAGCAAAACTCTACCAACAACACACTCGAACAAGACTGGCTGGAAAAGACCTTTCAACACTTCCAGCTGGTCGACACATATAGATCCATTTACCCCGAGGGGCGAGAGACTACGCTCGTCCTCCTCATATCCATCGACTTCTCGACTGGATCGTGTATACATCCCATCCCACTTACCCGTTGATAAGGTTTTGCACATTGGCGATACTTTAAACTACACAGATCATAAGGCTGTGCTAGTCCAGGTAGGAACAATAAACCCAAAAGCAGACAAAAAGACAATCCCCTCACTGGAAATTTAACAATAGTCTGCTACAGAATACCATTTTCACAGAAACAATAACGCAGATACTACTGGACAGTTTCAGTGAAACAACAAAAGACGATGATGTCTCAGAAATCTGGTTGATCGTTAAAAAGAACATCAAACAGATAGCGATAAACACCTCGTCACTAATACATCAAGAAAGATAAAAGACAAAGAGCAAGTCCTGAGAGCTGAACTAGAGCTCACAGAACCTGACTCTACAGAAGCTAAAAAGCAATTAATCTACAGATTAATGAAATCGAAAACTATCGTTTCAACGGCGCACAAATAAGATGCCGATTGAGGAAATGTCCCGGAGGAGCCGAGCAGAGCGTACCTCAACATCGAACAAAATATACAGAAAAGCCGATGCATTAAAGGAATCCAAGGCGACAACGGCAACATGCTACTAGGGTCAGAAGAAATCGGCGCCGCCTTCCATAAACATTTCGCCACACTATACAAAAAACAAAACACTGTCACATCAGCTCAACAAAAATTCATCCAACACTGCAAAAACATTAACAGAAGAACAAAAACAACAGTTAGATACACCCTTTACTCTACAAGACATCGAACATACAATCAATAATTTAGCTAGCAACAAAACACCAGGACCTGATGGACTAAGTGCCGAGTTTTATAAAGCCTTTCTTCCATCATTAGGTCCCATCCTACTCAAAATATTTACAGACACACACAATAAAGGGAAGCTGCCACAGGGTTTTAATGAGGCATACATCACACTTATCGACAAAGAAACACAGGATAGGACATCAGTCAATAGTTACCGACCAATCTCACTCCTCAACACAGATTACAAAATACTCTCAAAAACTATAGCCAACAAGTTACAACCACACATGCACACATTAGTGCACGAAAACCAACATTGTAGCGTTAGTGGTAGAAAAATAGAACACATGAGTCACCACATCAGAGATTTTATAACATACACATCAAAGACACACAGGCGGCCCTACTCTCTATCGACCAGGAAAAAGCCTTCGATACGGTCGACCACGAATACCTCTTCCGGGTGTTAAAGAAAGGCAACATAGGAGACTACACGCACAAATGGGTACAAATGCTTTACAGCAAAGCCCAAAGCAAAATTCTTTTAAACCACTCGCTAACCGCACCTTTCGACATTGAGAGGTCTGTTCGTCAAGGGTGCCCACTGTCTCCTATGCTGTACGTGCTGGCGTTGGAGCCCCTCTTGGAGAGAATAAGAAAGGACATTTCCATCAGAGGAGCCCAAATCCCGGGAGAAATGGACAACAGCAAACTGCTGGCATACGCAGATGACACAACTTTTTTTCCAACATGTGATAAAGACATACACCACATTATGGAACACTTTCAAGACTTTCAAAGCTGCAGGTGGTGCCAAAGTTAATGTAGCCAAGTCTGGCATCATGGGCCTCGGGAAATGGAAAAAAAAAAGAAAATTTCCCCTACCAGATGAAAAACCAACAGTCCCTCAAAATATGCGGGATTGTCTGGACAAACGAGCCCCACTTATTCCACACGGCCACGTGGGAGGGAATTATAAAAAAGACCAAAAACGTGATAGCTATGTACAGCCACATGTCAACTACAATCTTTGGTCGTGCCCTCCTCATCAACACACTAATTCTACCTAAAACAATATATTACATTACAGCAACACAACCACCACCAACTTTCATACAAAACATGAACAATTATACTACGCAGTTTCATTTTCAAATCAACAATAAGCAACATAAAACACACAACACTCATACAGAACAAAAACGACGGCGGAATAGGACTCCAAGATCTATCTTGTAAGCTCCAAGCACTACGCTTAAAGTACGCTGGTGAAATAGCCAAATCACCCAACAAATACCCACTAGCTATTTACCTTACCAACATCATACAAACAAAAAACAACACACCCCACTACTTTGGCAGACAGACCACACCCTTTCAAACATCACTTACAAAAAAGTCTGACAGGCCACACACACCTCATACATCAAACAACTAAGCAGATATACACATCTTTAATACAAACATTACAGACACCACTCACCAACATAATTAAGTGGGGCCGAATCTGGAATGTGTCAGACTTTACAGACACCTTCCAAAGTCTACACAGTCGGCACACCAAGATCACCGCCAGAGCAAGAGAAGTGGGCTACAGACTAATTTTTAACATGACGCCTGTAGCCCGGTGTATTAAAAGTATGCCCACGTCAAGCAACACAATGTGCAAGATGTGTCGCACTGGCGTGACGGAGGATGAAGATCATCTATTCTTGAAATGCTCAACATTCAAGAGCACAAGGCAGACCTTAAGAAGTCTACTAAGGTCAAACCTAAAAATAGATTTTAACCTAGACATGGCAATAACTCTCAACAAGATACCGAAGCTAAAGAACGAAACAGTTAATAATTTAAATATTATCCTACTGTCAGAGTACAGACTCTTCGTCTGGTCATGCAGGCTTCAAGCCTGGCACAATAAGACAATCCTAAAAGAAGATCAAGTCGAAGAAAAATTTCGATACATAATGGACTATAAAATACAAAATTATTGACACTACAATGTTGTATCTATCATGACAAATATTTAACTGTGAGAGGTTTTCAATGGAACACAATATACCAATACCCTCCTTTTCTGTCCGCTGTGAGGTATGGGGACGGCGAGGGCCCAGGTGTCGCTTGATGAGAGTTGGACGACCCCGGGTATTAGCAGCCTCTGTTTCGAGAGGTGGAAAGGGAGGAAAGTTGTGTTTCTGGAAAGGAATGCCACTGTTTTTATTTAAAATTAAATAAAACTAATTGCTGCCTGTCAATTTTTATTTTAATTTATGTATATATATATAATAAAAAGGGAACCTCAAACCATTCCAAAGTCAGTCTCAGATGGTTAGGAAGTTTCCCATTAAAATTTTGTTTAATAAGTGGCATTGATGTACTTACTCGTCTAAAATATAAATGTATACAAAACATGCTATGACAAAACATTTCTAAATAATGCTATTAATTATATATTACTTTGTAAACATTCTAATTTCAACTGGTTACAAAACCTCCTGTAGTAGAAATATGTATAAAGTGGTATCAATCTATTTACTGTATTATAATATAAATGTATATATATGGAATTTTACCTCACAGTTCTAAGAATTTCTAATTGAGATGTATATTAATATTAAAATAACTTGTATGTAAATATGTATATTACTTAATACAATAAGATTCTTTTATCAATGTTACTATGTATTTAATACCATGTTATCTGTCATTGTAACTGTTTTTTATCAAGAATAAATTATTTAAAAAAAAAAAAAATGTTCTATTGAGGAGAGAAGCACAATAAACTAAATGTTGTTACCTCGCACGGGGGGCATCGTGATCAATAAGGTGGTCCACCTGTTCCATAATATATATAAGTGAACTGTATGCATTAAATGTTATTGTTACTATCATCATATTGATTTTTACATGCATGGATTTATCCATCACTGTACTGTATATATAAATGTCATTGGTCTAACGACTACTTTATAGTTCAGAGCTTTTTATACCCACATTTTCATATATTTATGTTGAATATATACGTAACAGTTCTTTTTGTGTGTGTGTGTGTGTAAATTTTTTTTTAAATGACCAATTTTTTAGTTTAAAGTTTTTTTTTAACGCCGCCATTGCCAGCATGATAGGGTGTAGTGTGCCTATCACTCCAACTCACCCCGTCGCTCTGTAGGCATGCATGGCAGACGTGCATCAGCGCCGCTATCATCTGCACACAACATCCTTCCACTCCGTCCCACTCAAGCACACCTGCGCAGCTTGCCATTTCCGGCTGAGGGTACAGGCACACTACACCCTCCCCTCTGTCCGAGTGGCAGGAAAAACCCCTTTCCTTGCCATTCTGGTCGATCGGCAGCACACACACCCTGCTCGTCTGGCCAGTTTGGGTAAGGATTAAAACCCATCTTTCTGCCATCCCTGCAGATGATAGCGGGCACACTCACCCCGCCGCTCTGTAGGCATGGCAGACGTGCATCAGCGCCGCCAACAATGCTGGAGTGGTAGGCTCACTACACCCTACAATGCTGGCAATGGCGGCGTTAAAAAAAAAAAAAAAAAAAAAAACAAATTTTTAAGTTGTTTTTTTTTTTTTTAAATTAATTTTGGAGAGTATCACAGAATATTTTGGCATGTTTTGTGAGCTCTCCTTCCTAGTCTGAGAGACATACCATGATCCACGGGGGATGGATCATAGGGGTTCTCTAGTCAGGAAAAAAAAACCCATTAATTGCGAGGGTGGTGGTACTGTGGTCAATGAGGACTATCCGAGACCGCAGTATTCACAGCTGGCAGAGGTGACGGATGTGGTCGGCACACAACACCCTTCCTCTCCGTCCCACTCAAGCACATCACCTGCGCAGCCTGCCATTTCGGGCTGAGGGTACAGCCACACTACACCCTCCCTCTGTCCGAGTGGCAGGAAAACCCCCGTTCCTTGCCATTCTGGCCGATCGGCAGTACACACACCCTGCTGGTCTGGCAAGTTTGGGCAAGGATTAAAACCCATCTTTCTGCCATCCCTGCAGATGATAGCGGACACACTCACCCCGCCGCTCTGTAGGCATGGCAGACGTGCATCAGCGCCGCCAACAATGTTGGTGTGGTAGGCACACAACACCCTACCATGCTAGCAATGGCGGCGTTAAAAAAAAAAATAAAAAAAAAAATTTTTAAGTAAGTTTATCATTTATTTAAAGTGCTCAATATTTGTCTTGCAAAAAAATATAATAAAAATTGAAATGAAATTTAACTCAGTTTATATTTTTACATTTTTTTAGACTGTTTCTTAATTTAGTTAAATTTTTTGATATATCTTATTTTTTTGACATAAATTTTTTATATTATTGTAATATATGCAATAAATTATAAAGTATTATTCAATTATTTCAAGATTGTTGTATGTATGACTAATAAAACTATAATACATAATTTTTTATCAGTTAACTCCCTTAGAACAATATCACTGCTAGTTGTGTGATAGTTGGGATCCGGCTTTCAACAGGGACTGCTGGTCATTGGGACTGGGAAGTTAGCAGTTTTGTGTGAAGGAGTGATAGGCATTTTTCTATTTAGCATATAACTAATGTAAATTCTATTTAGACAACAAACTATATGAGGTTTTTAATGTAGAATAAGACCTGGGCGGCCATATAAACTTAGCTCCCCCCCCCCAACCTTTCCTGAAAAAAAAAATGATATAAAAAATAAATGCAAGTGTAATGTAGGTCAGGCGTTGGTGGAAGGGGAGGGGGACAAGTTAATTGTCGGGGGGACGGATGGTCGTGTGGTAAAGCGCTCGACTGTCGACCTGAAGGTGCCTGGCTCGATCTCCGGTGAGGACCAATGACATTTTTCAGATCATGGCTCAAGTTCCCGATATATCTACCGTGGTGCCTCCATAGCCATTGCACTATCGGCTATGGTGGGGATGAAAGAAAGGCATCATTTAAAAAAAACCCGTCACATTAGTGGTTTATAGGATCTAAGAGATTTCATCTCATCCTTACAGGGACTTCACACAAATAAATTATACAGAACGCGCCATTTTTGTTTATTTTTTCTATGATGTATTGATTTTTCTTTACCCTTCCTACGCTACTGGTCTATACCCAACATCATACTCCATATCCATCGCTATCATACTCTAGACTCATCACCATAATACTCTAGGCACATCACCATCATATGCTATACACATCACCATCATACTCTAGACCCATCATCATCATACTCTATACCCATCACTATCATCCTCTAGATTCATCACCATAATACACATATCCCCTGATTTACACGGTAGATACGTTCCCGAGAAAAACGTGTAAATCGAAAAGCTTGCAGAAAATGCATAATTTTGCTACTTAACAGTTGTGATTTTTAAAAAATATTTTTAGGTGTACACAGAGATAAAAATAAAATTTATTGACAGGTTAAAATATGTAATATATTACACAAACACCAGTGGCGTAGCTAGTTGCGCCACGCAAACATGCCGCTGATAAAAAGTTATGCAAATTTTGCCGCGTTCACCCCCATAGTCAGGAACTTGAAAAATATACGCATTGGTGGTTTTACTAAAAACAAACCATTTCAGTGCATCCAGAAACATATAATTATTTTCGATCGAGGTTTCACTAATCGCCATTTTCATAAGTAATAAAAAGTTATTTCAATGGTCAAATTAGCAAATAGTAAAATGATACATTATTTAAAATATTTTAAAGACTTCAGTATTTATATTTATTATTTATAAATTCGAAATGACTATTCGGACCCGGATACCAATAAACTCCGATTTTTATTCGGACCACGTCCCAATAAAGTCTGATTGTTATTCGGACCAGTGGCAAATATGCACTTAGCTTAGCTATACATAAACTTTATCAGTCGGCGACTAGTGAAACCTCGGTCGAAAATAATTTGCATAACTTTTTATCAGCGGCATGTTTGCGTGGCGCAACTACAAAAATTTTTGTCTCGTGTGATACTATCTTAATAGGGAGTCGGAGCCGGAGCCGGAAAAAAATTTGGCGGCTCCGCAAGCCTGGACTCAAAACTATTGATGGGACTATTCATCGGAATAGCAATTATAAACAAAATAATGTTCAATCTGTAATTCTGTTTTTCGATTTCATTTCTATTTCTGTCGTCGTGCCACGGTGGTATATCTTAGTTTACTTATATATAAATATATATAGATTTTGTTTTGACGGATTCAACATTTTATAAGTAAACAAACAAAAAAAAACAAGGAATAATAAAATTACAACAATGTCAACAATAAGTATGTTTTCAAATTTCGTCCACTACTACTAATATGGCGGGTTTTTTTATGTGAATTTTGACAGTTTTCATTAAAAAATTCTGGCAACAATAGTATCAGCTGTGTTTACATAGGACAAGACTGCTCGGCTCGTTCATTGAAGTCACTCTCTCGTTCATTCGTCATTTGTTGCTTGTTTTCACGACACATGGCTTGGAAATGGTCTGCTATGCAGAGTGAGAAATTACACGAGACTAGGAATTTAAAACAAAAAACATAAGAACAATCGATAAACTAGGTACTTTTCATTATTAAATAAAAATATTCTTAAATAATTATTTAATTTTTGCACTATACATCTATAGTGACTATCAATTACTAATTAGTATCAATAGTTGGTAATAAACCAGTTAATTAATCCAATTTTTATCAAAACTTGTTTTTTTTTTAAGATTAAGAAATCATAAGATTATGATAAGATACTCAACATTAATGACATTCTTGTCTTTTAGCATCCTAATTCTAGAGTTTTAGAACAACTGGAAGGTACTTAATTAATTTTAATTATAGGCCTACTTGGAAATCTAGATATTTTACATACCAATCATTATCATCCAATGTACCCATGAGTAGTGTTGTTTTTTTTAATAAAAAAATAATTACCAGAAAAAAAAAAAAAGAAAAAAAAATTATATTAAAAAAAAAAAAAAAAAAAAAAAAAAAAAATATAGTTTTTGTTTTTTTTACTAAAACTAAAATTTTAACTTGTGAAGAAATTTGTCTATAACTAAAAAAATAAAAATAAAATAAAAAAAAAAAAAAAAGAAGAAAAAAAAAAAAAAAAAAAAAAAAAAAAAAAAAAAGAAAAAAAAAAAAAAAGGGTACCCATGAGAATGGATTTGGCTTTGGTATTTGTGGTAATTTTTTTTATTAGCTAAATTAAACTTAAGTAAGTTGAGTTACAGTATATTTCCTTATTAGCTCTTTTATTTAAGTAAGTTGAGGAACAATTAAGTGAATTCAACTCTTGACATTTCAATAATATCATATTAGATTAAATTCTTTGTCATTAATGATATTAACATTTCCGACTTTTAAGTTTTATGTTTATTCATGTGATATTCTAATACAATTCATCACCCAGAGCTGATTAAAGTTTAAAAACGTATTTGCTGATGAATATTTCCATATATATATATATAATATATATATATATAAATTTTACTATTTGTTTATGTTAGTAATAAAATAAACCATCTTTGAAATTCTTCAATATTTTTTCTTCTTTAAACACAGTTATAGGCGAATTAACAAAAAATAAATAAAATGGATGTCATTCTGGATTTACTTGTGACTTTGAAAAATGTGATTATAGCTTTCATCGTGGCATGGTACAGATTTTTCATACCACAGAGTAACAAGTCTGTTGTCAATGAAATTGTGCTTGTGACAGGTGCTGCTAATGGAATTGGCCAGGCCATGGCTATAGAGTTTTCTAAACTGGGTGCAGTTGTGGTGATTTGGGATGTAAATAAGAGTGGACTGGAAGAAACAAAGGATAAAATAATAATGTTTGGTGGCAAATGTTTCTCATATATTTGTGATGTAAGGTAAGAACTTTATATATTTTTTTAAAATAAAATGTATACTTTATTTCCCTTTTTAAAAGTCACTTTATTTCTCTGACCTTAAACTTGGGGGGGATCTTCAGCAATGGCATAATTATTGTATGTGGTATCTATGGTAGACTCTGAATAAGCCATTTTTGTCACTACAAAAGGTACTCTGAAGTTGACAGATGCAGCCCCTAATTTACCTTATTTATGAAACTGTATCAATACCCAGTAATTTCCCCAAAGTTTAGTTATCTTGAAAAAAACACTGTATTTACTTTTACTCACTTATGTTATCTGTGTACCTATATGTCTAACAAGTATTTAGAGGCCTTGTTGTCCAATGTATGTCCACTACTGTTTATTCTTCTTGAGCAGATGTTGACTTAGCAAAACTTGTTTCCCCACCTTGTTTTTGAGATACTTTTTAGTACCCCTGTTGAAAAATGTTCTAAAAAAAACAACCCCATCACCCCTATTTGATTTTTTAAATCATCAAGTTAATTAACATTGGTGGAACTATGTAATTAGTAACCAAAACATTAATCTTGTAATATATACAAAGAAAATTGTATGTAACACCAGGATGTATAAATTGTAAAGGGTGTATTAACATTAATTTATTTCAATTTATTTTGGTAAATTTGTTTTTTTTTCTTGACTTGTTACTTGAGTTTAATCCTAAATACCAGATGTTTTCTTTAAGTATGTGAAAAAGTGTTTTAACTGGATTTGAATTCTAGTCTGTTGCTTTAATTTTGGCATTATAAAATTGATTGGTTCCAAAATGTGACAAAGCACTAAAAGATCTTAATCTTGAATCCTACTCAGCTGAGATTGCATTTCATATTCTGAAAAAAAAAAACTGTGTACCATGGATTCAAGTTAAGTTCAACAGGCCATTTGATTGTGGTACATGCATTCGATTGAAACATATGGAAAACTAAGATGTTCTGTGACAGTTGTTCTAGATTATACCAGTTTTAGTTTCCTGAAAGTTAGTTTTGTAAACAATATAACTTTTAAGAGCTTTTGTCGGCAGCATAATCCGCTGGTTTGCCTACCTAGCTGTTGTACTAAATAGATGAACTGTAACTTGACCATTTCACTGGTAAGGTTACTTTGCAAGTTTAAAAATAGTCTATATTGACAGAGAACATTTAGGAAATCTAAGAAAAAAAAAGTTTATGCCTTATGTCAGTCAGCCCAATTAACTAACTATGACCACTGTCTGGTATGAACTTTGAAATGTGTGGACTTGACAATAATAATGCAAATTTTTACTACTAATTGTGAATTGCAGTAGCTCTGCTACAAATGACACCTTGATCTGATCAGGGTCGTTTTAATGACTGGTTGGTCCTTCTGGTACACACTGCACTCAGATTAAAGTGGAAGTGACCATATGCGGTTGTCTTATTTATTCCAACCATATGGTCCTGGTTTTATGGGCGCAACCGATGTACGGGTCCTGCAGGTCCGGACCCTACCAAAAATCAAGCCACTGGTATTCGACCCTACCAAAATTTGGGGTAATTTCCTCTTACCTAATATTTTGGACCCTACCAACTTCAACATACTGGTTGCGCCCCTGCTGGTTATGAACGTGTAATGTTTTGGTCAAAATGCCCCCCCCTCCCCTCCCCCCACTCCCTCTAGGTACGCCACTGACTTGACCTCTGCTTCATGAAATTCGCACAACAAACGGCATTAGTACTTCAGGTCTGGTCACATGTCATGTCGTGTTCCCGATTCCACTTAACATCTTGTACTGAACTTCCTGTCAAAGTAAAAATCAAGATTTAAAAAATGGATATTGATCTTGAGAGAGATTGGCTTCTCAGGATGTAAATTAAAGCGAGTTTAAGGCATGTCTCTCCCCCCCCCCTTCCCATATGCTGGAGATCTGGTAATATAGAAACTCTTAATGTACATCGCCGGTTCTCAAGACTGTTCTGCGCCGAGCTCAACGAGGGTCTAAGTGTACTCTCAGACAGCTCATCTATGACTTCAGAAAATATAAAGATAACACTTTCTCCATAAAGCATTCTTAGCTTGAAGGCGCGGGGGGGTACACTCGTGGGGGGAATTAACAAACATTCACGGTGGGCCGGAGAACGAGCGCGGGCCGCGTAGCCATTCAAGGGCGCCGAGAGCCAACAAGGGCCCCAGGGCATGACAACATTGCGAGTCGTGAAAAAATTGGCATGGTCGGGGCGGCCGGGCCCCCTTGGCAATGCCCCCCCCTCTCGGCGTGCCTGTAGCCATTTGAATCTCAATTACATGACAACCTCTTGGGGTCTTATCAAGCAAAGTAAAGTACCATCGGCAGGCCTGGTGAACTGATCTCGCGAGATCGTAGTTTGGGTGACCCATATATTAGTTTTACGATTCTCAACAGGGATTTTAATGTTGTTGTTTTTTTTAACAGATTGGTAACCGCTGTTATACAGAGTGCGAGAACACTTTGGACCGCCTTCACCCCCGCCCACAGTTGTTTAGTTGTATAACACCCAGACACGGGTTTGTTGTGTAACACGATCGCCGCCGCCCCCCCCCCACCCCTCCCTTTCCGGGCATCGATCCGTTATATTTTCGTTGTCTACTTCCAGCCAGTGCTATCTATATTTAGCTGAAAATGGTGGGGCTAAACATGCCTGTCGCGTGCTAAGTATCAATGACAGTGCTGAAAGGGAAAAAAAAAACAACGCTGACACTGCCTACATTTCTGCATCTCAACGTGATTAGCTGATGTAGCACACGGAGTGTATGATTAGCTGATGTAGCACACACGGAGTGTATGATTAGCTGATGTAGCACACACGGAGTGTATGATTAGCTGATGTAGCACACGGAGTGTACGGCTGGTCACCGGGAAATTCAGTTTGATTAAAGGGGAAATAATTTCTAAATGGTGAGCCAGGAATAAAATTTAAAAAAAGCCAAACAAAAAGCACGGGCTGGCTTAAACTGGCGATAACATATGTATTCAGAAATCAAAGAAGTCTAACTCTATGCCCCAATCCTCATTATTTACTATTCAGGTACCTTCCCCCCCCCACCACCATAGAGACGAGATTGGTTCACTAGTACCCAGGGCCATCTAAGTACAAAAGGCACTGGTCCATGGCCCATCTTATCGACCATGGCTACCCACCGGTATCGAGGGCCCATCTTATCGACCATGTCTACCCACCGGTATCGAGGGCCCATCTAAGCGACCATGGCTACCCACTGGTATCGAGGGCCCATCTTGTCAACCATGGCTACCCACCGGTATCGAGGGCCCATCTTATTGACACGTCTGCATCCTTGCGATACTCGAGTCGTTATACGGCAGTGGATGCGTTTGTATGAACCTGTCGTCATTGAAATGACATCCTTATGGCCGTGTGACGTATTCTTGTACCCAAACCCTCCAGTCTTGTCACCGTTTGATGTGGAATACTTGTCTGTCTATGTAATTGGTACTGAGCTGATCGAATCATTACGCAACATCAGTTCTTCAGGAACTTTTAGAGTCAACTGTTGTGTATGGCACACATTTCCGAAATGATCCAGTGGTCATGAACACATCCACACACCACTGGCATATTTAAGGGTGGACGGTTTAATTTGATTAGTTGTGTCCATGAGTTGAGTAGATGTCCTGCCCCCCCCCCTTTCCTTTCCCCAATCCATTTCTACACGCACTGTCATTATCACTTTCCGTTCAATCAAAATGAAACCATCTGCCACACTTGTCTGGTCCGTCCCCGTCCCCCGATCTCCTACTACCTCGACCTCCACATTTATTATTATTATTATTTTTATTATTAATTTTGCATCTGTCCAGGGACCGTGACCAGGTCAGAAGTGTGGGCGACAAGGTCCGTGAAGATGTCGGTGACGTCACAATACTGGTCAACAACGCCGGGAAGGTCGTGGGAAAAAAGTTTCTGGAGTTGAAGGACGAGGACATCGAGGACACATTTGCGGTGAATCTTCTGGGACAGATATGGGTCAGTGAGCATCTCACCTGCCCCCCCCCCCCCACCATCACCGCCAGTACATTACTCCTATAATATCTAATGCTATAGGTCTCCCCAACAAGCACTTTTGCCTAAGGTCCCTAAACATCTCTAAAAAAAAACCCACTCTATCCATGGCCCACGGATACCTAGGAAAGGCTCAGTCATTCCCCTCCTGTGTCATTCGGGTGGCTTATAGTCTCCACATCGAGATGTATCACTGGTGGTGGTAATTAATACTTCGGTGAATAAATCACATAGTTCTATGATGTAAAGCACATAGTTCTGTGATGTAAAGCACATAGTTCTGTGATGTAAAGCACATAGTTCTGTGATGTAAAGCACATAGTTCTGTGATGTAAAGCACATAGTTCTGTGATGTAAAGCACATAGTTCTGTGATGTAAAGCACATAGTTCTGTGATGTAAAGCACATAGTTCTGTTATGTAGTGATGACATGTTTAAGCCAGGTTGTGTTTTTTTTTTCAATAATTGTATGTTGTACAAAAACTTATCATGTGCCATCTTTCAGTGGCTCTGACAGCTGTCCCTTCACCTTTCTTCTTTGATGGGGCTCTCTGAGAAAAGGTTAGAGGTGGCAGGTGTGTGAGTCCCGCCCCCCTCCCATTCCACTCTTTCCATCCAGTGTGACACTGAGTGTATGTTATGGTCTGTGTTTCAGCGAGATTTATATATATATATATATATAAAACACTTTAATAAACTAAATAAATGAATCGGGTCCTACACAGTTATGGTTTTTTTTTTATTGTCGTCAAGTGAGCAGACGATCTCCAGTTGTTTGTTGTTTTAATTCACATCTAATTTCATCGTGTGTAAACTTCTAAAGCACCTGCCAACTTTGTATAGATTTGTCAGCTGCCATTTCCCGGTGGATGGGTCGGTCACTCGTGTTTGTGTGTTGGGGGGGGGAGTTAGCACACTGACCAGCACCCAGTGATTCCTAACGTCTGATCCGATCCGATAGAACCATGTTGTTCACTGGTGCATTTATGAGAGCTTCCATGGCAGTGCAATTCAATAACATAGGTTTAGACCTAAGGCGTTCCTTCATAGAAATCAATTCATTAATAAATAAAACTGCACCACCACTGCACCACCCTGTCTCCCCCCCCCCCACACACACACTGGCACGCAGGCATTCTGATTTTGAACGGTCATTGTTTATTGCCTGGACAGTGGACACTGTGACCAAAGGGATAACGTGTTGGTGTTTTTTGATTGGTCAAAGATAAACTGCAGGTGGTGGCGGTCGCTGTATGAACTTGAGATAATCGCACTGGACGTTCGCTTTGTGTATTATTTTTTTAAACTATCCCCCCCCCCACACACTAATAATATACACGGGTTTAACGGTCTCGTTACAAAATGGACACACCCTCTCATTTCTTTCGTTTTTCAATACTCTCCCCAACGTCTCGATTTTGTTCTCTCTCTCTCTCTCCCCCCACCCCCAAAACACACACGGTTTCTACACTGATGGTTGGCTTGATATCAATGACAGGTCACTTCTAGTCCATGCGCAACATATCAGCAGTAATTTCTTTAGACTTCATAGCGTTTCAGTTGTTTTTTTTTTTTAACTCTCTGCTGACTAATGACTGCGATGTGAACACTGAACTATATATATATATATATATTGGATGCGACAGTGTTTGCTCAAGGGTGCTTGCTGTTTCTCTACATGGTTATAAAAAAAAAAACAAGTAATTTGCTGGCGGGAAAAAAAGTCAGATCTGCCCCGAACAGATCTTAGCTGACATTCTTGCTGTTTTCGTATTGTGTCACGTGACTTCTGATCTCTAGCCTGGGTAGTGGGTACTCAGTCGCGAGGCATGTCGGGGGAGAGGTTCTTGCGAGCTTGGGTACTGGGCATAGACCCCCCCCCCCCTCAGTACACACGTGCTTAGTCCCCTTAACAGCATGATTTTTTTTTATTGTACCGGTATATTTCTTTCTGGCCTAGATTCTTAAAATCAAAGGAGGAAAATAAACTTCTAGGGGGAAACAAATCAAACAAAAAAAATATTGATAAAAGGAAAAGTGACACACTCGCTGCCGTAATTTGAACACATCATCAGCGTTTAAACTAATTATTTATACCACCGCCCAACCAACATACCCGACACCACATTGGCCTCGGAGGCACCACCATCTCTTTTGGGGACCCCCCCCCCCACCCCATGGCCATGTGATATGTGGGGTGACACATGCAGCCGATGATGTTGACATTAAAACCTAGGGTCATGTTTGGGCGTGCAACCACTGGCATCACCACTTGCACAACCAGTGGTGGCATCACCACTTGCACAACCAGTGGTGGCATCACCACTTGCACAACCAGTGGTGGCATCACCACTTGCACAACCAGTGGTGGCATCACCACTTGCACAACCAGTGGTGGCATCACCACTTGCACAACCAGTGGTGGCATCACCACTTGCACAACCAGTGTGATCACCACTTGCACAACCAGTGGTGGCATCACCACTTGCACAACCACTGGCATCACCACTTGCACAACCAGTGGTGGCATCACCACTTGCACAACCAGTGGTGGCATCACCACTTGCACAACCAGTGGTGGCATCACCACTTGCACAACCAGTGGTGGCATCACCACTTGCACAACCAGTGGTGGCATCACCACTTGCACAACCACTGGCATCACCACTTGCACAACCACTGGCATCACCACTTGCACAACCAGTGGTGGCATCACCACTTGCACAACCAGTGGTGGCATCACCACTTGCACAACCAGTGTGATCACCACTTGCACAACCAGTGGTGGCATCACCACTTGCACAACCACTGGCATCACCACTTGCACAACCACTGGCATCACCACTTGCACAACCAGTGGTGGCATCACCACTTGCACAACCAGTGGTGGCATCACCACTTGCACAACCAGTGGTGGCATCACCACTTGCACAACCAGTGGTGGCATCACCACTTGCACAACCAGTGGTGGCATCACCACTTGCACAACCACTGGCATCACCACTTGCACAACCACTGGCATCACCACTTGCACAACCAGTTGTGGCATCACCACTTGCACAACCAGTGGTGGCATCACCACTTGCACAACCAGTGGTGGCATCACCACTTGCACAACCAGTGGTGGCATCACCACTTGCACAACCACTGGCATCACCACTTGCACAACCACTGGCATCACCACTTGCACAACCAGTGGTGGCATCACCACTGCAACCAGTGGTGGCATCACCACTTGCACAACCAGTGGTGGCATCACCACTTGCACAACCAGTGGTGGCATCACCACTTGCACAACCAGTGGTGGCATCACCACTTGCACAACCAGTGGTGGCATCACCACTTGCACAACCAGTGGTGGCATCACCACTTGCAACCAGTGGTGGCATCACCACTTGCACAACCAGTGGTGGCATCACCACTTGCACAACCACTGGCATCACCACTTGCACAACCAGTGGTGGCATCACCACTTGCACAACCAGTGGTGGCATCACCACTTGCACAACCAGTGGTGGCATCACCACTTGCACAACCAGTGGTGGCATCACCACTTGCACAACCAGTGGTGGCATCACCACTTGCACAACCACTGGCATCACCAATTGCACAACCACTGGCATCACCACTTGCAGAGCCGTTTTTTAGGTGGGTTTATTTTTATTTTTCCTATTTAGAAAACTTGTGTAGCGTTCCTGACAACCTCCCCCAGTTATGTCATTTTTGTCATTTAGTCCCCCGTGGCTCGCGACACGTACTTAGATCGCACATCCTTGTGACTAACTAAATAAAACTATTGGCTCCATATGCAGGGTGGTGGGGGGGGGGGGGCGAGTGGCTGCTGGCAGCGGCATAGTTTTCATATCCTTAAGAAAAGCTCAACCACTGGGCCAACCTTTCATCAGGATGTTTGCACTGCAGCTATGCGTGTCACTTTTTTTTTTATATCGACCTATTTCTTCATTTTTTTTTAATTGGTGTCTCCAGAATGTGAAATAAATGTTTAATGTCTGTGCCTGTCATAAACAATGTGTCTTTTATTTATGTATTCATTTTATTATTTTTTTTTATTCTTTTTTTGAGTGTGTGTTTTTTCAGTTTATGTTTTTGTTTTCAATTTCAGACAACCAAAGAGTTTCTGCCATCCATTCTGGCAAACAACCATGGGCACATTGTTAATGTTAGCAGTTCTTGTGGTCTGATTGGCTTGAAACAGCTTGTAGACTACAGGTTACGGGGATTTTTTTTTAAATTCATAGCTGTACTTAATTATAAAATTTTATTTCAACATCATAAATGACTTTTGGCAGTTTTAATATTTTATGTATTATATACAGTAGATTCCGCTTAATTGGGGGCACCGCTTAATTGGGACAAATCTCAAAGAAACCAAACCAAGAAGCCAATAGTAATTTTGTATGTTTAATTGGGACAAAAAGCCTTGGTCCCGATGTGTCCCAATTAAGCGGAATCGACTGTATATGTGAAGAATGGTGTCAGCTCATTATGTTAAAACTTTATTTTTTTTTAAACCAAAAAAAAAATGTTTAATTGACAGATGTTAAATATATTAGAATATTTTTCAAATTGATTATCAGCAGTTTTCTTTGTTTTGAAATGCTCATCTAATGTGTGATCTCCGTTTCCCAGCGCTTCCAAATTTGGTGTGACAGGATTTACGCAGACTTTGAATTATGAGATGCACTTTGGTCACCATGATGGAGTGTACACGACTCTAGTCTGCCCGTCCTACGTGAAAACCGGCATGTTCAAAGGCTGTAAAATGGCGTTAGTTTTTCTGTTAAAAATTGTTATTTTTTTTTTTTTACATGTATTTAATTCTTCATAGAATTTAAAAAACATTGAATAATATCTCAACCGACGTGCTTTTGTCTATGGTCTTCATCGTGACAACTTCTTTTACTGCACATAGAATAATACCTCAACTGTCGAGCTTTTGACTATTGTCTTTATCGTGACAACTTCTAATACTGCACTTCTCCCTATTTTAAAAATATTTTTGCTTAAATAAATAGTCATTCAGATATTGTAGTAAATGCCCAAATTTTTAAAGATTATTAGTAGTTTAATATTTGCTATGGGTAAGAACCGTTTAGCGCTGTCTATTGTTAGACCTTATCCCCCCCCCCCCCACGATAAGTGGAGTATGACTACAAATATATATAATACGGCTAAAACAATGTGACTCTAATGAGTTAAAACCAGCAACTATCATGCCCCATCCCTGCATGTTCCTCTCAATACGTGACCACTTGTTGTTGTTTTTTTGACACTAAAGAAATGTTTAGGGGATAGTGTGAAATTATTTTTAATAATTTAGCTCTGTGGTAAAGGCTTGTTTTGGTATATTTGGTGAACATCAAGATGTTTATACATCAGTACACTCATAGCTTTCTTATTAGTGAGTCGACTAGGTGACTTTTTTGGGCTTAATGCCATTCCAATACTAATTTCTATTACTGGTGCTTTTGCTGAGGACCCTCAAATATTTCTCAGTCTCTGACTAAAGCCTTCAAAAATTTCTTACAATCTCTGTCTAGGGCCCTCAAATATTTCTCAGTCTCTGACTAAAGCCTTCAAAGATTTCTTACAATCTCTGTCTAGGGCCGTCAAATATTTCTCAGTCTCTGACTAAAGCCTTCAAAAATTTCTTACAATCTCTGTCTAGGGCCCTCAAATATTTCTCAGTCTCTGACTAAAGCCTTCAAAAATTTCTTACAATCTCTGTCTAGGGCCGTCAAATATTTCTCAGTCTCTGACTAAAGCCTTCAAAAATTTCTTACAATCTCTGTCTAGGACCCTCAAATATTTCTCAGTCTCTGACTAAAGCCTTCAAAGATTTCTTACAATCTCTGTCTAGGACCCTCAAATATTTCTCAGTCTCTGACTAAAGCCTTCAAAAATTTCTTACAATCTCTGTCTAGGACCCTCAAATATTTCTCAGTCTCTGACTAAAGCCTTCAAAGATTTCTTACAATCTCTGTCTAGGACCCTCAAAAATTTCTGACAATCTCTGTCTAGGACCCTCAAATATTTCTCAGTCTCTGACTAAAGCCTTCAAAGATTTCTTACAATCTCCGTCTAGGACCCTCAAATATTTCTCAGTCTCTGACTAAAGCCTTCAAAGATTTCTTACAATCTCTGTCTAGGACCCTCAAATATTTCTCAGTCTCTGACTAAAGCCTTCAAAAATTTCTGACAATCTCAGTCTAGGACCCTCAAATATTTCTCAGTCTCTGACTAAAGCCTTCAAAGATTTCTGACAATCTCTGTCTAGGGCCCTCAAATATTTCTGATAGAAAAATTTCACAATTTGACTTAAAGGGGTTTGTGAAGTCCCTGTAATGATGAGATGAAATCTTTTAGATCCTTTAAAACACTAATTGGACAGTTTTTATGGTGCCCTTCTTTCATCCCCACCTTAGCCGATAGTGCAATGGCTATGGAGGCACCTTGGGAGATATAGCGGGGTCTTTATCCATGACCTGAAATATCAATGGGTCATCACCGGAGATCGAACCAGGGACCCTCAGGTTGACAGTCAAGTGCTGTACCACAAGACCATCTGTCCCCGATTATAGGGGTAGAGTCATTCAGCTACCAACCCTCAAATGGTCACCTCCGGTCAGGTGCAGGTTTGTAATCGGAGGATACGCTATTGAGGTGGGGCTGGAATTTATAGGACAGGAAGGTAGGTTTTTCCTATGAGGACAGTTTGTTTGGTGAGCGGTGAGAACGGATTAAGACTTAGTGGATAGCTGCTTAGGGCCCCTTTTTAAGGATTATAGATGTGTTATTGAATTTGTGAGGATAGCTCTAGTTAATAGCCCTTAACCATTTCTGGATATAAATGAAATGTTTTTGATTTTCTTTTGTGTTGTTCATAATCAGGTGGCTGTAAAGAAACGAACAGAAATTATTTAACTGTCCTAATTCAATGCAGACAAGATACTCCTCAGATATAATAACAATAATAATATTTAAAAATAATACTATTGATGCCCTTGCCCCACAATGAAGCTGGAAATTGTCCTTTATTTAAATCAGATTCTCCTTTTCATTTAGAAAATATTGTATTTTTGTATTTGTTGGAACAATGTTAAAAGTAATGTAACTTGATGCATTATTTTTTTGGAAGTAAACTTATTTGCCATAAATAAGCCTACTAGATTAAATACTTCTTTTTCTTAAGCTCCAAGCTCTTGCATTTTTAAATAAATGAATTTAAAAAATATTGCCAGGTTCCCAACTATTTTACCTGAGCTGGAAGTTAAGCCAACTGTTGATAGAATCATGCAAGCCATTTTGACTAATCAGAATGAAGTTTACATACCTCGAATGGTCTATGCCATGGCTGCATTTAAAAAGTAAGTCTGCTTTTAGTAAGTTAATTTGGTGTAAGGTGGCTGACTTTTAGTTAGAATAATGTAACATTTTTGGATACCTAAATTAAATGAAATATTATTTACAGGGATACTGATTAATTCCCATTAACAGATTATAAAAATTATAAAAAAATTAATGCAACACCTAATTGCATTAATATGACTCAAATGCTTTTATTTTGGAGTTTGAATAATGATTTTAAAGAAATCACTGAGTAACAAACTAACCCAATTTTGTGATGGATTCTTTTACTTATTTTATAATACCCTTGGGGAAGGATGGAGGGCATAGTGACAGATAGTGGGAGGTAGGGAAGGGGGGAAGGGGGTCGAAATTTAAAAAGTGTTACATATTAAGTAAATGGTCCTACAGAAATGTGCAGGTCATGGTTTAGCAGCAATGTTTTTTTTTAGGTATTTTGTTATAATATAAATGATTCATCAAAGTTTTGTTACTTGTGAGAAGTTTAGTAACATCTGGAAGCCGTAGTAAATGATTTAGATTGATCATCAGAGATTAGAAGAACCACAAAAGGAATTGTTGGACCTGTCATGTGAATTCAAAATGATAGCAGAAATTTCTTTTTTCATTTTCTGGCCATGAAAATTACTATTAATAAACATCTCACAACCTTGAGAAGTGAATGGACAGAAGCCCATTTGCCCAAAGTTTTGATATTTTTTAATTAGTTTAGAATTGCATAATCAAAAATTTAATGAACCGCCCCATAGTTTATATAACAAGACTATGTCATTAAGTAAAAGAAAATAACTAATTCTTAGGAAGCTGAACAAAACTCTGGTAAGAAGGGGAAAAAAACGATAATTATAAAGTTATTAAATGACCCAAACGGTATTTTATATATTCTTTGGCAATTTTTTATGACCCCTCAGAAGTAGGCGTCTCCCAGCACAGATGGCGTGTCAGTTTTTTTTTAGGATGTTAGCTGATGGGTAGTTAGCCTTACAAATGTGGCAAAATGTGACAATGATGATGGTAGAAGGGTCTATAACAATTGACAAATGTTGCATGTTTGGAACCTACATAAGCATCTGGGTCATACTGACATTGTTGTTAAATAATGTCATTGCTTGAATTGATTGATACCTGTGAATAAGCTGGTCTGAATATCTAATTCAGTTGACTTATTTTCTATGCTTAATAGATCTGTTAAAGTTAAATATAATTTTTCTGTAAATTAAACTGACTTTTTTATCATGTTATTATTTTGGTAGAATATGAGGTCAAATTTGTTTGAATACATGTAAAAAAAGCTGTGCATACATTTTTTTTCTGCTTATGCTGTCACAAAAATGTGCAGCATTCTATTATGTTTATCATATATCATAAAGGACAGTTTGACCTCATATAGTCAAAATATATTTTATAAATTATCGTAAATGCTTTTTTGCAATCAGGTCAAAAGTGTCGAATACTTGATAAAAGTTTTAATTTGTTGCCTTGTGTAAGGTTACATTATGACTGCTTTACCAAGTACTGTCCATCTTCTCTCTGGCAATTAGATTTGTAATGAAATGAGCCATGTCTGTAAAACATCTACTTTTTTATTTAATGGCTAATAGTTCACACTTAACAACACATTAAAAAAAAAATATTTTTTTTCTTTTCAGTTTTGTGCCAGTAGGTGTGATGCATGAAATTATCAGATTTTTCCAAGCAGATAAATTTATGGAGACATTTGAAGGTAGAGACCAGTGTACTGAATCTGTAAACACCGAAAAGTGATTTTTTTTTTTTTTTTGCACATTGTTTGCTTTCATGGTGTAATTTTTTTGGATCCATGTGAGGAATCCTCCATGTCCCATTGTAACTTAAGGCTGTTACTAGATCATGACCACTGGTGGTCTGGTGACAATCATATGACTACCTTAACAGTCACAAAAGACTGAAACTAATGCATTTATATTTAGAAATAATTTGGTCTCTTTATTCGAGATTACATCATTCTTGAAGTTGTTCTCTTCCTTTGATAATGGCTCTTAACCATAAATTGATGTCAACTACATTACTGTTTATAAAAATTATTTCAAAATTCAAATGTTACATTCCATTTATATGTCATTCATTTTGTAACATTACAGCAAAGCTTTAAAAGAGAAATGGCTTACATTTTTTGTTAAAAGAACAAGTTATTTATTGTCAAAGGTACTTTTTATTGCAAAAATCATAAATACATTGCCTTTTGTTTGATGTATTCATTCAAAACTGTCAATTTATTTTTTGTTAATATTGAAATGGATTCAATTTTTGTATAGAAGTTTTTCTTTACATTGTCTTCCATTTGGTAAACATTTCTTTCTTAGTCATAACGTTACAAATTACTGTTGTCTTTATGTACTAATTCATCTTATTTGGAATTTATTTTATTGATTTACAATTAATAAATAAATTTTAAACATGTTTATTGAAAAAAAAAAACAGATTTGCTTTTTGTTATTTATTTATTTGTATGTTGAATATATACATACATATTGTAAAATTACATATTACATTTTTTTTATAGTATAAGATTTATGAAATTAAAAGTAAATTAAAATGCATAATCTTTCTACATTCATATATTTGAAATATAATGAAATAAAATACAAAAAAAAACAAATTTGTTGCAATGTCTGGTTTCACAACTTTTTAAACCTGTTAATTTTAAATTACAAAAAATGAACTTGTATATACACTGAAGATTATATGAAGAAAATTTTATTAAAAAAAGTGAAAATTATGACATTAACATTACATGATCCAAATCGTTGACAGTGAAACGCATTTTACTATGGTGGTCAGTGGATAATGAATGTTGCTTAATGCTCAACCTAAGTGCACTGTCCCAGGTGCTTTCTTAATGTGTTGTTTTAAGGAATCAAACCAGATAGACTATTACCAAACTTTTTGTATAAATGGTTTATCATTTGAAATTGAATTTCATAAAAAAAAAAGAATTATTGACACTGCTATCATAAGGCGTGATTGCATTATTTAAAATAGTAAAAAATGCGTCCTTAATAATTAAGTTGAACCAGACAGGCTCTTTATAGTAACTCTTTGCTCATTTATTACACATTTGTTTTCAGCTATAATAACTATTGACTGACAAAATATGTGGAGGATATATATAAAAAGAAACTAATGATTAAAAAACTAATTAATCCAAGTGCTGAAATATGTGTAGCTTTAGTAAAATAATTAATGCGTTCTTATAACTAAAATGATCACTAGAATTCGGAAGATAATTTTTGTCATGTAAAAAAATAACTTTAAAAATAGATTCTTGTAAGTAAATTGCATGATTTTAAAATAACTCATATATGATAGGGCTGATGGAAAATGAAGCTTTTTGTTCTAATGTCATTATTTAAAAAAAAAAAAAAAGTTTTAATTATAGCTGAAGAAAAGCAATAAAAATTGATTTTTTTTTATTTATTTATATAATTAAAAGCTTTCACCTCTGTGAAATCTATTTATGGAAAAACAAATTTTAAACTAAACTACAACCTTTATATTTTGATCAATTGTCAGTGCTCTTCATCTGAATCCAATTTATCTGGAACTTTCCATGGAGATTCTGGAAATAAGTCTGTGCCTGAGAACAAAGATTTTATAGATAAACTGAAAGTATCACACATTTTTTATATTGTAAATAAAAGAAATATTTAAACTATTGTTGGTGGCACTTAAAATCGTTTCTCATGTTAATTCTTATCGTTGTCTGTAGTGTGGCTAAATGGAAACTGATAAACTATAAAAAAATATCTATCAAGGTTTTTTATAGTAATGATCAATATTTATTTTTTTTTTTAAAACCCAGCTAAAGTAAAACAATTTTAATATTTTTTAATTTCATGCCCAAGTCATACATTTTCAGAAGTAACAAAAAACCAAGTTAAGATATAAAAAAAAAGTAATATCCTATTATGGGGGAGACAAAAAACAAACTAAAACATTAGATAAAGCAGTAAAATATACTGAATATCCTCAGTCCATAAAACACTGAAGTCTACTGCATAACTAAAAAAAAATATAATCACTAAGATTAGTTAACTTCAGTGAGATGTTTCACAAAAGAAATATTCCTCTGCTCAAAATTTTAAAAAAATTTTTGTTTAAAAGCTTTAATGTTCAGCTTTGTTACAAAGTGAATGGAACATTGGTCTTACTGGGCGGGTCTCTTGGTGTCCGCGATGTTGCTGGCCTTGAGATAGCACGCCGTGGGGGTGGGCTGACAGGCCCTGGTCTTGTTATTTTAGCAAGAACTCCGTTCTCCTTCATTTTGTTCTTGTGTAGGAAATTTGTAGCAGACTGTGTGTCCTGCCTGGCCCACTTTGGTCTTTCAGATTCAGCTCTAGAGCTGCTTATTCTCTGCAGAGAAAAAAAAATAAATATAGATATATACATTTTTATTTGTTGCTGCATTTTGGGCCAAAAAAAAAAGGACATCACTTATGATGACATATTTAAGCATTTTTCAGAAAAAAGCAATTCTTTATAAAACATTTTAATAATTGTAATTTATCATGATGATATAAATCGATACTCACTGTTAAACTCTGTGACCTAGTTAGTGAATTCATGACATTGTTTCCAGTCCTAACTTTACTTTTTGCATTTTTCACTATTTCATTTGTCATTGAATCATATGCTTTTTTCTGGCGTCTTCAAGAATTTAAAATGAAATCAGAATGTAAAAAAAAAAAAATAATTCTTTAATACATCTGTAAATGATTCTCTAAATCATTATAAAAAAAATCCTGAACATGTATTTACTAAGGGGAAGCAATTAATTAGAAACAAAGTACAACATCCTAGTAAGCCATACCACATTATTATCTCAAAAAAAAAAAAGCAAATAAAAAAAAATATAGACACGAAAGGTATAAATAATCTTTCTGAATTTTTGTTAGTCTCATAGGCAGAATACAGCCTACTGTACAGGTTGTAAATTTGCTAAATTTATATCATTGTTTATACATTTGAATGTGCTGCCCCCACATCCTGTTTCCCTTCATTGCTGCCCACAAAAGCAAAAACATCATTTGATCTCTCTAGTTTTTAAAATGGATTGATTTTTTTTTAAACCAGGATGTTCCCGTTCACGAGACTTATACATTAGATGATGATTAGACCTAACATTATCTCATCTTATAATTCTTGACACCTTAAGAGTAGACAACCACAGAGCTGGAAACAAACTTACAATTTAGCGACTTGCTCTATAACCTCGTCATTGTTCAGATAGTTGAACCTCCATGTGTCTTTGGGCACTGGGTCAGAACCCCTCCATGGTGCTGGACCTGATGCTTTTTTGCTGACCTTTTTGGATTTTTCCAGATGTTTGTCATCAAGTCTAAGTTTACTCATACTGCTTAAAGTTGGGCTCTGAAAAAAAAATTACGGCAATAAACTGATGACACAGTAAACAATCTGATAAAAATATGATAAACAGGGTGCTCTTTTATAAAACTACAAAAAAGGTAACATCAAAGGTAACAATCAAAAAAAGGTATCCAAATATCAACTAAACACAAACACACAAAAAAAAACAAAAAATTATTGTAACATAAAATCTTACTTTTGGAAGCAAAGCTTGAACTATTTTAAACTGTTCAATGAAATTTCTTTTCCAGACTCCATTCTCATATGGACTGGGCATAAAAGTCAAGTACCAACCAAAATGTAAGCATTTAGGCATCCACAGTTGATCCAACTCACTCAGGTATCTCCAGTACCAACAAACCTGGAAGTAATATTTGAATCAGAAAAATTATGTCTAGCTCAAGATGCAAATTAAGAGCATTTATTAAACCTATAAGGTTTGTTAGCTAACATTTTATAGACATGTGAAACTTTATACAGTGTCGAGTCTTGAGGGGGGGGGGTTAAATAGTGACTGTTGTACCAAAGAAGATCAAATTATTTATAGACTTTTCAATTTTCAAGGACAATAGTACTTAATGAATTGGAAAAATGTGCAGTATCCAAATCAATGATTTAGGGATGATAGAAAGTTGTCACAAAGGGAAGTGGTGCAGTCAGAACACATGTCAGCTGATTATTATAGACAATATGTTTAACATTATTATCTCTGACAATGATGACTTCAATCTGCTACTCACCTGGGCACACTGGCACAAACTGCGAGCATCAAGAAAGGAAAAAATATACAATGTAATGACACGAGGCAGACATCTGGTAAAATCATCTTTCCTGCATGGCACCCTGCTGTCAATAAGTTCTCTGGCATATTCCAACTGTTTTGCTTTACTAATGCCCACAAGTTCTTCAAAAACTTTCCTCCGTTGCACATCATTCCACTTCTGAAACTAAAATTTAAAAAACAACTCATATTCGGACATTACATTTAAATAACTAAAAAAGCTTAAGAATTATTCCATGCATACACACACAAAATAATTAAGCTATCTAGCTCACCCATTTGCTGACTAGATTTTTTCGCTCTTCAAATATCTGTGTGAGTGAAATATTAAACATTATTAACAGCTAGTACATAAAATAAAAGTATCCTGATTAAAAAAAACTGGTTAATGTTAAAAATTTCACATTGAAAGAATATTACATGTATTAATTATACCTTTCTCAAATAATTTTTTTTGAAAATATAATGATTTTAATAAAAAGTGCTTTTTGAGCATGCTCATAATAAAAATAACTAAAATAAAAATAAGCTTTTCGAGTATATTTAATTTTTGAGAATACATACAAATTAATATGTTTAGCAAGCGTAGATAAAAAATATAACATCCATCCATAACATTATGTTATGCCCTGTTGTAATGTAACTAACATCATTAATCAATTGATTAAAAACAGGGCCGGGGAGACTTTGTAAATATAATTATATCTATTTTTTCTTGTAAGTACTATTTCACCTCATTCAAAATAATTAAACCTGGTTTGCAGACAATTGATTGAAAATAAATGTACATGGCTAAACTGTTCGTCTCCGATTTTAAGTCATGATAACTGCACTACCAACACCTAAATTAAAGTGATTATGGCTACACTGCTGATCCCCTGATTAAAGTCATCATAGCATCACTGCTGACCTCTGATTAAAGTCATTATAGCTGCACTAACTAATCCAGTGTCTATGGAAAGGCCAGTTATCTGAAGTTTTCAAAGACTTTATATTTTATTTCTACTGTAGAGCTCAGGACACTCAGGTGTAAAATGCCAACATAAGCATTGATCAGGCTAATGGCCTATAATGGTCAATCAATTATTCAAGACATTTTTTTTTAAAGTTATTTCTTTTTAAAACAGCATTATTTAACTTATAGTATATTTCTGAGAAGTTACAAGAGTGACGGCTGAAAAAGTTTAAAAAGTGTTATGTATTAAAAAGTAGACTATGTATAACCTCTTAATCAGAGGCGTACCTAGAGTGAGGAAAGGGGGTCCAAATCCGAAAGTCTCACCTGGGCCCCAGCTTGAGGGGGCCCCAAAAAATTGTTTACATTAAATAGTTAAATATTAAGTACATTATCTCATGTCATGGTGTCGAATGTCAAAATGCAGGGGCCTCCAAAGAGGCCAAGCCTTCAGGGCCCCCAAATCCATAGGTTTGGCACTGCTCTTACTTATTTATTAATTATTAGTTATGAATTTTATAATTTTGTTGAAACTTAAATTAATGTAGTGAAGTTATAATATTTACCGTATTCAAATAAAAATGAATATTTAAAAGACAGCTTGAATATTGAGCATGTTCGGACAAAATAAACACTTACTTTTATGACTTATAAAAGTTTTTTTTTAATTTTTACTTTAACTGCCTAGACTGGCCCTAGATAATTAATAGTATATTAATTTTTATTATAATCAATATTCAATCGTATATTATAGCCAGGCATAGGCTGGCATAAGCTATGCTATACCACCTTATTGTTTGTTTCTTCATTGCTCAGAGGTGTCCATGTACTATGAATCCGATTTTTAGCTATCATCGACATTCTTGTTCATATGTAATTTCTATTAAGTGACTTCAATATCATATAACCATTAATTTTACAAATAAAAATAATCGTGTAAATGTAGATAAGCCATTAATGTGTAGTTGACAGAGCAGCCATTTTTATACAGACGGGTTGCTGAGGAAAACATTTTTTTAAAATAACGAATAATTCATATAAAATAATGATAATAAAATATCTTAAAAAACATTCGATAAATTTATTAGGTTAAAAAGGAATTTAATTCTCAAGCAATGAATTACTTTTTATCGGAAATACGAGAGTCTGCAACGAGAACGTCACCGGGCAGACAAACATGGCTGCATGTTAGTCTGATAATTTTCTTTACTGTTTGCCAATATTTCATAGCTCTTAGAAGCATTATTTAAGGAGTACATTGTATGCACTAGATACATTGCCTTAGTAAGTACAATTTTCATTCAAATATATTGCTTTCTTTTTTGTGAAAAGCTTTATTTTGTAACGTATTCTTTGCACGTGCATCATCTTCATCAACAATTTTGACTAAAAACTATTTACTCGAGATTCGATTCTTTTAGTAGGGCTTTTAACGTTGTAGTGTGTTTGCTTTCTCTTGTTATTTAATTAAACATATGTGGTTACTTTCTTAAAATTCTGTCAATGTTTTTTCAATTTATATGAAAAGCGCACGATTGAAATTGCCCCCTTAAAAATATAAGATCATTAGATTTAGACTCATTAGTGATTAGCATGATCAACGCAATTACCGGTCTTTCCCCTTCAGTTGTCTTTCTAATTTCGACAACTTTCTACGTTTTTCGAACCTTTTTATTCCTTAACTTCCAACATATTAACTTTTAAAGTTAAACTGACAGTAAATAGTTACAGATCTAGGAATTATCAATAACATGAATATGATTTAAACATGTCTTACATGCATGACTGATGACTGAATTATATTCTACAGTAGTCTACACCAGTTAATAACATGAAAGTGTATTATTGATATATATATATATTAAAATTTAAATGTATAGTTTCAAAATGAAAAAAAAATTACATCATTCTATGACACAATGAGATTATGGTAATTGTTTACGACATTCCGCCCGCATGAAAATGCATTTTTCATATCATAATTTGATATAATGAGGTTAATGCAAATGTCTTAAAGATAAATGTGAACCAAACATAATGGACAGAAAAATTACTGGTAAATAGGTTTGGAAAAGGAGAATAAAAAATTCCAAAATAATGATTTTAAAATTTAATTTAAAAACAAAATTTTTTTTTAAAAAAAATTATTTGTTGAAGGAAGGGGTTGTAGTGTATAGGGGGGGGGGGTTTTTAATGAAATGGTTTTTGGTTGAAAAAAAAGAAAGTGTTTTTTTTTTTTGAGTGGTTTTATTATTATATATAAGGGGGGGTTGGGGGGAGGGGGGGAAAAATATTATTCTTTTTTTTTTTTTATTAATGGGGGGGGGGGGGGGGGGGGGGGGGGGGGGGGGGGGGGGGGGGGGATGGAGGGGGGGGGGGGGGGGGGGGGGGGGGGGGAAGGGGGAAGGAAAAAAAAAAAAAAAAAGGAGAAAAAAGGAAAGGAAAAAGAAGACTAAAAATCTTAACAAAATGTTTACACATTCTTTTATATGTCATATTTAATTTGTTGGTAATCCATTAGAAGTTATAATGGTCATTATGTGATAAGCGATTTAAGAACTAATTATACTCATTGCACCGTTTCTGTGAGCTTGAGTCTCAGTATGTCATAAAAATATGTGTTCATTAATTATCTGTTATGCATATAATAAAGTAGATATAGTGCATAAGTGAAGCTTAATGAATTCTCTTTCATATTTTTTTTGAATGCATTAAAGAGTCAAAATTAGGGTATATTAGAAAATTCTTAAAGCCCTACAGAATATTTACCTGGTCAGGTTTCTGATTATTTGTTTTATTCTGCTTGTGACTAAGTTTCTTTGAATTTACAAATGGTGTGTTCAACTTTTTAAGTATATTAAAATATAAATTTTTTGTTTTTCAGAATTTTTAATTCTCAAGCATTTAACTTTTGCATAATTAATCAGGTTCCCGGAAAATTAGTAATTTATTGAAGAATTTTTCAAAATGTCCCATAATCACGTAATGAGCACTCAGCAGCAACATACTTTAATGAATTCAAGTAACGCAGGAGCACAACAAAGAAACATAATGACACAGAGAGGTAAGTAGCTGCATTAAAAAATGTCAAAGATATACTTACATTTTTTTTTTTTATTTTCTGTCTCTCTCAGTATGAAATATAAATTTTTCTATAAAAAATGCTGTCAGGTTCTCAAACAGTGCAGCAGCCAAAGTCAGCATTTCATGTGCAGACAGTTCCTATTTCTCAGTTGTCACATATACAACAGCAAAAACAGCAGTTAATAAACACATACCATAGTCAGAAACAGACGTCACCAGATATATCTTCCGTAAACAGCATGCCCATTCAGAATGGAAGCTTTCAAGCTATATCTGGTAGGAAAATAGTTTAAAAAAAAATATGTAAAGAAATCATTCTTAATGTTTTTAGTTTTTTAGAAACCAGGTCATGAGAAAACATACACATTATTCAATGTGCATTTTTTTTTTTTGCTGAGGGAAAGAACCAAACATTGCAATGAGTATTATTTATTCATCAACATTTAACATTATTAGTTTTTAATGAAGGTTTTAGCCCATTCATGATTTTTTTTACCTACCACTTTATTGTCTGATGACATTGAATGGAATTTGTTTTGTAACACTGTTTACAAAATCTTACAAATATACATCAGCATGGAATTGGAAAAATAATGCATCCTTAACTGTTATTTTCTTCTCCACATAATGCAGTGGTCTACTCTACACTCTTAACATGTTACTTACATCATATTTGTTAATATTACAGATGAACATCTAATCATATTATAGATTTTTAAATTACTGATTTGTTAGACATTGATACTGTTTCTAAACTTGTTCTTATTACACAATTATTTATAAGTGTAACTTTCAACATATCACTTATTTACTGGACAAGCAGTTGATTTATGTTACAATTGTGATAATGTAATGTGTGCGGTAATAAATAATTTGTGCTTAAAATAATCTAATAAGTTTGAATGTCAGCATACAGCATATTATTTAAGATATAAAATTATTATGATTGCATGTTTGGGTTCAGTTATTTTGTTTTAAATCAGTACAGTAAGGTATGCCTTTTTTTTGAGTTTCAAGATATTTTGTGCTTTGTCTTATAAGAAAATTTAAATAAATTTTATTCATATCTTATTCTTTTTCTCTTAGAAATAAGTGCATCAGAAAGAAATCTGAAAATGAACTTTATCTTCCATTTTATTGTTTTTTATTAGGTACATCTCTTCATGCTAATTTAGAGAACACTGTCCAGCATCAGTATCAGCAAAGCCAACATCAGCAAGCTCCTAAACAACCTCCTGTGCCACAGCACGTTTATCAGCAAACTCCTATCTCGCAGTCCAGTCAACCGGGTGCTGCACATCACATGCATCAGTCAATGCAGCATTTATTACATCAGCAGCAACAACAAATACCCCAACATCTTTCAGCAAACTATTCTCAGCAGCAACAACAGCAACTGCAACATATACAACATAGAAGTGTGCCACATATACAGAAGCAGCATTCACAACAAATTCAACCAAAGCAGATTCTTCAACACCCTTCTCATATGTCCAAGAATATATCAAGTCATGTTCAACAACCCAGTCATTTACAGTCATCGCAGCCATCAAAAGTTGCTGTTACCAATGGTCAGTCTGGAGCTGTTGATATCAGAAAAGAAAATAATGAAAAGGTATTTTCTCTTTTGTTTAATTGCAGTACATCCAATTAATTTAGTGCAGTAAATATTGCACCTGATGGAGTACGACTATGCAAAATATAACTTGTAGGCCTAGATTAGGCCTGTATCTTTTAATGAGAGATAAATATATTCTTAGGGGTATCACATAAATTAGCACATGAAGTGATACTCCCATTTTCCTTTTACATTGCCATGCAGACACACTGAAATTATTTTTTTAATAAAAATTCCATTTTGAAAATTTTTAGCTGCTTGATCTGTTATCAGAAAGTTTTTTTTAATCTGGCAAAAAACAGTTGTAGTGTTGTCTAGTGTGATTTATTTTTTAACTAGATCATTTTTTTGTATTTTCTAAGAATGATGTAATTTTACTGGAGATACAAGATAAAAATAATGCCACTGAGATGCTTGGCTTGGCAAACACAAAAGAGAAAACCCCTATGTGTCTTATTAATGAACTAGCCAGATTTAACAAGGTAAGAGTACAGGTCATAATTCAAGTAACATAATTGCTGTTTTTTTTTCCTTTCTTTAATAAGTTATTTAAATGTGTTAAGTTTTAATGATACAATTTTAGTTGATCAATCACTTTATAAATTACAGATAAGCCATCAGTATGTGCTGGTGGATGAGCAGGGCCCTGCCCACAAGAAAACCTTTTATGTGAAACTTAAGCTTGGTGATGAAGAGTATTCTGCCTCTGGGGAAAGTATCAAGAAAGCTCAACATGCAGCTGCTGCAATTGCTTTGAATAATACAAAACATCAGCAGCCACCTCCAAAACCTTCGAGATATAGTAGTAATAACAGTGTTGAAAGTGGAGGTGATTAATATTCTTGATCTTTTAATTCTCTGCATGAAACCATGTTCTAAGTAAAAGTAATTTAACCATACAATCTTATTCACAATGTAAATATTTCTACCACCAGATGAAAATATCACTCCTACTGTTGAGCTTAATGCCCTGGCAATGAAACGTGGAGAAGCAGCTGTGTACAAAGCTATTGAGCCACAGCAGCCCCCTCCTTACTTTCAACCAGGAATGGATTACAGAGGGCTCTATAGTCAAAGGTAACTGTACTTGTTTATCCAAGAATCATAATTTAGAAATATTTACTGTTCATAAAAAAGTACTTTTTAGTTTTGTTTTTTATTATATTACTAGTTAAAAGTACCCGGCTTTGCCTGGGTTTAAAATAAGGTTTTCTGTTTACCTTTTGTTTTCTCCCTACCCCCCTCTCTCCCTTCCTCCCTCCCCCTCTCTCTCCCTCCCTACCCCCTCTCTCCCTTTCATTTCCCTCCCTCCTTCTCTCACCCCCGTCCCCCCTCTCCACCTTCCTCCTCCCCCTTTCTCCCTCCCTGCCCCCTCTATCTCTTTATCTCTCACTCCCATTTCTTCCATCCTCTCTCTCCCCTCCCCACCCCCTCTCTCCCTCCCTCTCCCTCTCTCTCTCCCTCCCCTTCCCTCCCTCATTTCCTCTCTATCCCTCCCTGCCCCCCTCTCTCTTTATCTCTCTCTCCCTCCCTCTTTCTTTATCTCTCTCCATCCCTTCCTTTCTCTTTCCTTCCCTCCCTTTCTCTCTCCCTTTCTCTCCAACCCCCCCTTATCTCCCTCCCTACCACCTCTCTCCCTCCCTGCCCCCTCTCTCTTTATCTCTCTCCCCCCTCCCTCTCTGTACAATTAAACTCCCCCCCCACCTAACAGGGAATTCCCTGTGCATTGATACAATTTGAATGCAATAACATTTAAAGCACCCAGCCGCAAGTTCATAATAGGAAATGACAAGTTCATAATCGGAAATGACGTCACAGAGGATTTTTATTTATAGTGAAGGCAGCCCATACCATGAATACTTTAATATAGTAAAATACTAAAATAATTAATTACAATTAAACTACCCATTGAGATTGTATTAATAAAGTTAATAATGTCACAGAAACATTTTAATTAACATATTTCGGTTTATTAAAGTACACCTTTAATTTTAATCTTCTGAATACATAAAACGATAGGTAAATAGATATGACTATTGATTTCACCATGTTTACAATTGGAGTTTCCGAAAGTTACCCCTCTTTTAAAAATGTATCATCAGGACGTCACAGAAGAGTTTTATTTATGGCGCCGTCGAGATTACTTTTAATATAGTATTATACTAAAATAAAAATAATTTATTACAATTAAACTACCCATTGAGATGAAACGAAACATGTCCTATAACCTTCCCCATGTAATTATGTGTACGTGTACCGAATTTCACGTTATTTGGTTGTCTGGATCTTGAATTATAAGGGAACAGACAGACAACAAATGCGTCTTTAATGTATAGAGATAATGTGAGTTACATATTAAAGAAATGTACTTTCTTTAAATTTAATTATAATAAACTTCAGCAAGCTCTATATATTGAACATACAATTTTGTTTTTGGTATTTATCCTATATTATCTTTTCATGTTAGATACCATCAACAGTACATTCGTGCTAACAGAGATCCACGGTATCGAGGCAGCGGAGTACTCTGGCCCCTAAGGTATCAATATCCTCGCTTGAATCGTGCATTTTATGTCTCATTGCGTGTGGGCCCTCGTGAATTCATAGGTGATGGCCCAACACGTCAAGCAGCAAGACATAATGCAGCACAGAAGGCCCTGCGCATCCTTAAAAACCTGCCTGTACAGAATGAACCTAAAAAAGAAGAGCAAGCTGTCGTAGAAACAAACGGTAAGATTTTTTTTTTAATTTAATTTTAAATTACTGATTCTGCTAGAAAGTTTTCCTTTTAAAATGAACAACATTTTTAACAATTACTTATTTGTCTCTTTACTTTCTGCAGATAGCTTAAAATCAGAAATCAGCTTGGTCCACGAAATAGCTTTGCGTAGAAACATGCCCGTCAGTTTCGAGGCAAGTCCCCTTTTTTTTAACACATTAATAATTTCTGTGTGCCTTTCCTTTCTGATTTTTTATCAGATTCTGATACTATTCATGATATTACTCTAAACTTCTGATTCCAACATGAGTGCACAGAAAATTGCGTAGATATAGTTCCAATTAATCAGTTTGGGTGGTGAAAACATCTGATGCAGATTTGTATACCTGAATATTATAACATTCCTGATTCTGATGTATCTTCCTATGACTAGTTGAAACAATTGAGATTCACTAGATATGGAAAAGGACAAGGGAAAAAACTTAGGTCTTCACTAGCTGAAAGTAATTGTTGTATATTGTAGAAACTATTCTATCTTTAATTTCTCACAACAAATGTAGTCTTTCAATTGTTTCCTTCTCACAAACCCCTTAATTAGTTGTCTCATTAAGTTAAAACTCCTTTTACTTACACAAGGAATCTTTAATATAACAATATCGTCAGGAACTTGTAATTTATTCCTGATACCGAAATTCCTGAGGGGGGGTTGAATTAGCTCCCTTGCATTAGCATTTTGTATGTGTATTGGACAAAAATGATTGAATCTGTGTAATTATTTAAATAAAATATGATGCGTTTAAAAGGTTATATGTCAGAAAAATTTCAAAATAAACCCATGCACATTACTTGGATAGTATCTGTAATTTAAAACTCGACCACCCCCCCTCCTCCCCCTTCCTGCCCTCTTGGCATGTAAGGGGCCGTCCATAAAGTACATCACGCTCCAAGAAGGGGAGGGGTATAAGAAAGTGTGACAGTTTGTGACGGGGGGGGGGGTCAGGCCAAGTGTGAGGTAACATTTTTTATATATTTTTAATTGTATTTCTAATTTAATTTTTTTATTTTTTTAGTAAAACTATCGTTTTAAAAATAGTTTTCAAAAAATTTTGTGAAACACTTGAATTAGTTTTATGTCAAAATAGCATGAAATGCATAACTTTTCAATGTGTTGTTCACAATTCCTCACGCTAGTTAGGAGCTCTAATATACTGTTGCGAAGCCCTGTTTTATGTGTAGCCTTACGGAAGTGTTATTATTTCTTTGTTGTCTGCTGCATAATTATATCACTAATCAAGAAATTTGGAATTTGTATTATAATACAAAAAAGTAATTGAAGTTGCAATCCATCACTTCGTTAAAATAATCTTGTTGCCTTATTCCTTGCAACCAGTGCACCAGGAAGAAGTGCTTATAATCGCGTGGAACATCTAATGGCTCCATTTAGCAGAGAACTGTCTGGTGTCATATTGCCAAATGAACATTATGACAGTCACTTTGATTCACAGGGCAGAGCAATAAATGAGGATTTGGAAAGAACAAATTTTGCAGGTGAAACTTTGGCTGAAATCTGGTCACATGTGATTGTTGACCAATTTCCAACAGTTGCAGAATATATTAACCCTGAGAAATCTGAATTGGATGCAGCAGGACTGATGTCGAAGGATAAGAATGGTTTGACCATCATTTTCGCACCAGCCAATACTTCACTCAAATTGTGAAATGTTCAGGACATAAAATGTTGCGACAAAGTACGGAGCTCATTTTTCAACGTTTTACCTTCGAGATTATTTCCTCCTCCAAATTCAATCCCAATCAACCAAACAACTGATGGACTCAGAGCTTCAGAAGAGCAGATGCAGATGCTCATAAATTTCCTTCATTGTTTATGGCCAAAAACTCCCAAATTTGATGACATTATGTAACAGGAGTTTTTAAAGTGCAACCATATGATCTTTATTGTCCATCTTTGCAGACCAGCTTACATGATCGAATTTGTAAAGTGTGTCACTTATACTTTGCCTCACAAACAATATATTTTGAAAAAATATACAGGATAACACAGAGCTCAGGCGCAGGAGAATGTAAAAAAAGTAAAGTTTCCTTGGCCCTAAAAGGGCCATCAGGGCAGATGAAGTGTAGAATTCATCTGTTTCTATAACCTAGGCATATGAAAGTATTGTGTGGTTTGCACAATGCCCAGCCGCCTTACTCCCCCAACATAAAGTCAGTTACTCATTTAAAGCTGGGTGGACTTGGGGACTTTTACCAGGACCTGAAAAGTCCTAAGGTTCGCACTGAGATTCGAACCCGGGACCCTCCGGTAGACAGTCAAGCACTCTACACCACTCGACCACCCATCACCTAGGACAGTGGTTGGCAAACTTATCAGCCAAAGAGCCAAATATGAACATAATAACAATTAAAATAAAAATTGGGAGCCAAATCTGCTTTTATTACACTAAATAAGTAGTACACTAAATAAGTTGTATACTAAATAAAACTAAATGCCAGAGCCGCACTTAACGAGCCAAAGAGTCACATGCGGCTCCAGAGCTGCAGTTTGCTGACCACTGCCCTAGGAGAATGTGCCAACCCCAAATTTTCCAGAATCAACTAAGATAAAACGCATCTGTCCTTTGAGAATCGCTGCTAGAAGGCAAAGAGAACTCATGGCAATTAGTAGGCAGAATGGAAAATGCACATTCAGAGGATGTTAGTGGCTAGATGAAGATGAAGTTGATCTGTCTGCAATTATCCTTCCAGGAAACGATGATGGGGAAAGATTTATGTCAGTCTTAACTATGGATGAACACTTCATTTCACCATGGATGGATCATGTCTAATGAATATTTTTTTAATTAAACATAATTCACAGGCCCACTATAAACATATTCAATATAGCACCAGAGCTGCTCACATAATTTGTCAATCTAGTCCTTTTTTTAGTAGCATTGTTTTGTTTCCATTTTTATTATTTAATCACTGGTTGAGGTCAAGTTGCGCTAATCTACTTCTTATCCTGTGTCAATAGAATGCATTATCTGAAGATTATTTCAAAGTTCACCTCATCCATTGTAAATGAATAGGTAGCAGATAAATGATGTTTATTATATAATTGTCAAGTCTAATTTTTGCAATTGTTTTTTTAAAATTCAATTGAGTTACTGTTTCAAAGAATAACTGATACAACTGTTGACAATTAGTTATTCTACTATTAAACTCATTTCATAATCTGATAGTTCTTTTAAAATTTATACTTTAAGGTATTGTAATAATGAAGTGCGATTTAAGTTTTCGATTAAATTTTAATTAGTAGTTAATTAGAAAAAATTTTCGAAAGTGTGATGTACTATGGGGGGGGTGGGTCCCGAGATTTGTGACGGGGGCAGGGGGTGTCAAAAATCATCAAAAATAGCGTAACGTACTTTATGGACGGCCCCTAAAATTAGCACATTGTTTGTAATCATTCAATTATAGCATAACACTCTTAGCACTGTGTGTCATTACTTTGGTGTTACATAATAAATTAATAGCCCTCTTATTTATTTTTGACAAATGGTTCTCCACCCTTATGCCCCTTTTTTTTTCTGTAAGATAACTCATCTTGCTCATGGTCTATTCCACACTATCAAGTATCACAAATAAATGTTGCGTACTAAAAAGCAGAAAATAATTTCTGAATAAATTAGTCACATGGTAATAGACTTTATAAGAGCTTCTGATTTTTATAAAAACGAAAAACGTTGAGCGCATGAACACAAACATCCAGACCTTTCTAACATACTCTAATTTATATAAATGAAAACCTGTTTAAGATAATTTCACTAGCTTAATATATTGATTCAATTGACTTTCAAAGTATTACATTCTGTATCATGAGTTTAGGTTATTAAACACTAGAATTAATTTTACTTACTCATATACATTTTGTTATAAAAGTTCTAATAAATGATCTGCAATATCGTGATATTTCAAAAACCTTCTATAATAATTCTTTTGGAATTTAATTATTAACATTTGATGATTCTAATACTGTAATACAAACATTCACATAATGATAATAATAAAATTCATTTTTTTTATAATGTAATTTTTTTTCCTCAGGTTATTCGTGAAGCAGGCCCTCCACATATGAAAAATTTCATAACAAGATGTATCGTTGGAGATAAAGTCACAGAAGGTGAAGGTAATAGTAAAAAGACTTCAAAAAAGAAAGCTGCGGAGCTCATGTTAGATGAACTTAGGAGGCTACCACCAGTTCCAGCACCCACATATCCAAGACCTAAATCAAAGCTTCAACTAAATAAAAAGAAAAATCGTAACATTATTAAGGTAAAATTGTCTTCCTCTAATTTTTTTTGTTAAATTAATTTTTAAAAAGTTTGCCCTTTTTTTTTTTTAGCATTTTAACTGTTTTTTAAACTGAATAAATGAGAGCTTGACAATTAAAATGTTTCTGTTAACATTTAAAGAATTACATGTACCAGTAATTTACCAAAAAAAAAAGTTTTTTTATAATAACTTTATTGTAAACTTTTGAACTTTTAGCAGAATTTTTTTTAATTGATGTTGATGTTAAAAACTTGATAAAAAAATAAATAAAAAATGCCTGGTATTAGAAAAATAAAATAATTTGTGTGTGATGAAAAAGGGTGTACAAGTTTTTTATATGTTCATGTTCACAGTGTTAAGGCACACTTTACAGGCACTTTTGTTCCTTAGAAATTTGGTCTCATTTAAAAATACATGTAAATTGTTTTCATAGATTATTGTATTTAGATAATGTGAATTAACATCTCTTAACTTTGATCATTATTTAGTCTGAGCTTCAACAACAAAAAGCTGATCCTAATTATGGAGTGGGTATAAACCCTATCAGTCGACTTATTCAAATTATGCAAGCCCAAAAGAAGAAAGAGCCCCTGTACACTTTAGTTGCTGAAAGAGGATTACCTCGTAGACGTGAATTCATCATGCAGGTTTTACTCCTTTTTTTTTACTTTATATATACAGAGATACCTCAAAATCTGAAAAAAACCATATCACTCACTAGCAACTTGAAATTATCTCTCTGAATTTTTCTGAAGTTGTTGTGTGTACATTGTCCTCAATTTTTATCATGCTAATTTTAACCTTTTCATCTTGTTTTTATTTTATAGTTTATTTAGGAAAAAACTCTTTTAGAAATTTGAATAATCTTCAGGAATGATTAAATTTAAATTTTGAGGTATCACTGTATAAAATTGCTTGTTTGTTTAAACTACCTGTAAACTTAAATAGACAGATTTTATGTAAGAATATATTGCTTGCAGGTGGAAGTAGAAGATAAAACTAGTACTGGTACTGGGCCAAATAAAAAATTGGCTAAACGATCAGCTGCTGAAGCAATGTTACAGTTGTTGGGTTATACTAAACCCAGCCCTCAACCAGCCAAATCATCTTTCAAACACCCAGCCTCTGGAGAGGTAATGTTTCTTTTTTTTTAAGATGTATTAAGTTATATTTTTTTTAATTGTGTATTTTTTTTTAATAGCATCTTTGAAAAAAAAAAAAATTTTTTACAGGGTAACCAAAGTAATGGAGATAAAAAGGTGACATTTGTAGAAAGTGAAATTTCTTCAGACAGTGTAGAAAAGCCTGCCGTCCATGCACCACCTACTCATCAGAGAGTACCAGGGCTGCTTCATTTACCAACTGCTAACAATAAACTGTCTGTGAATTCTTCAGGTATATTTTTCATAACACAGTAAAATCCACTTAATTTGTATTAAGTTTTTTTTCTGTTCAATTTTAATTTTAAATATTTATTTTGTAAACCCTTTTTGAACTATTCCATAAATCTTTAATAACATCAAAAGCCCCTCTGTCAGTATATACTAATTCTGCATTAATAGACCATGATATTAATTTTGTGTAAAAATTATATCAATTTATTTTTTCCATCACTGATCAAACAGCTTTTTATTTTTTAGTGGCCACGTCTTCAACTAACTCTCAGCCTCAAGTGAAAGAATCTCTAGTCAACTTGGCCAATATTCTGAAACCAAATCTGAGACCAGAAATACAGCTCAGAGAATTGTGTAAAGCTCTGGGACTGGATTTGGAAATCGATGACTTTACTAAGGTTAGCTAATTGATAGAGTGATTTGAAAAATAATTTTAATAATCTTTTATCCGCGACTTTTAAAAAGAAAAAAAAATTACTATACACATATACACAATTATTTTTAAAAACCTAAAAATTATGCAAAGACCTTCTTTTAGTGGAATTCTAATGATTGGGGAGGGAGTTAACTGGTTAAGTGCCACAGGGAAAAACATGTTTTGGTCAGAGGTAAATTATTCAGTCAAAATGAATGGGTTGCATAGATAAATGACTTATTTTTAAGAAAGTTGTTTCGATAAATTAAATATATTATATATCAAAATAAAGGAAATTGAATGAGGATAAATTTAATACTAATTTTATTATGTTTGATGAATATCTGAAAAAGATTCTTTTAATTGATTCAAGATAGAATAAACATATTTTATCATTTCTAAGTTATTTTTAGTGTCCAGTACAAATCAATCCATAAAATTAATATAAAGAACGTAATGATAAACTTATTTCAAAACAAATGTGTACAATAGACTTTATTATATTTTATTAGTGTATAAAATACATTTTTTTTATTGTGCAAACTGGGAAATCTCTCTTGATTAATTGCAAAATAAAATTTGTCGATTAATATAGGAAAATTCTAATGAATTTTTTGAAGAAAAAAGTAAACTATCATACATGTATTAACAATTCTAAATAGTTAAATAGTATGAAATAATAGTTAAACGAAGTAAAATTAGGACAAATCGATCGGGCCACTATGGTTGCCTATGGTGCAAAAAGAACACTTTCTCAAGCCACTGTAGTGGCCTATATCATGAACCAATTAATCATGTAATGTCAGTTGTACACTTTATTTATTTTTTGATACTAAAAACTGATTAACCAGTTTCAGTATTTAAAGTTTTTCATTTGATAAATTTCTGAAAATATATATTTAAAAATTGCCCCTCCTCCCCCACACACACTCCTCACCACCTTTAAGGAAAGTGAAAATTTAAATATTGGTTTCTGGAATACCCAATAAACTCTAATTTGTAAATTGGAAAATTTTTCATGTATATAAAAGTAACAAGATAATATTAAAACATCATGGAGTAAAACATAAAAACAATAGTTTTCATTACTCACATGTACAAAATTATTTGAACGAGAAGGGTTGATGTTGGCTCTGTTTTAGTGAGTAGAAATCTGGAATCAACTGTGTTCAACTACTTGCAACTGGTTTCTCCTTTTTGTTATTAAATTTAGCTGATTAACTGTAGATATACCTTATTAAATTCGTTTTATTTGCCATTTAAGACAACAAGTTGGATTGCTATATTGAGTACAAACCACTGAGAAATAAAAAAAAAACAGCTGGTGGAATATGAATTTTATTTATGTTTAATTTTGTTCAGATGTTTTGTTTTAAATCTCGCTGTATAAAAATTTTATTGTTATAAATAGTAATAACAATAAATAAAACATTTTCTGAATCTATATAGGTCTAAGTTATGCTTTTTTGTCTTTACCCTGGTTATAGAAACGACAAACTGGTACAGAGCATATAACTAGGATTACTGTTGGTAAAGAACCACCTCAGAATTTTCATGGAAGTAGCGACACTTTGGAATCCTCTCGTGACATGGCTGCCTTAGATGCTCTGAAAGTGCTGCTTGCTAAAGTTAAAGATATTCACCCAGGAGGAGATGGGTGAGTTATAAAAGAAATTATTTTTTACTTCCATCATGTAAAAAAATAATTTATCTGGGGTAAATTGAAATTTAATTCTGTTGCTTGTCCAAAAAAAAATAATATTGGAAAATGCTTTTTAAAAATTCTACAGTTTAAAATAGTTTCTAAGGTTTTAATTAAAAACAAATACCGTAGATACTCGCGCATTAGTACAAAAATTGATGACTTAAAATTCACTGAAAAAAACCGAGTCAACTTAACTGCTGGCAAAACAATATTCCATAGAATTTGGGTAAGACGTAGTACACTCAACACTGCAAAGCAACTCGTGCAATGACGGAAGATGCGAAACATAGACTCAACATTGATTTGGCACAGCATTTTGCAGTTCTTTATTTAGTTTGGATTGAATTGGTTCTGTATCCACTGCTTATCTAATTTTCTAATGGCATCTAGATTTCTAATCTAAATGAGGCGAAGTAGCTGGCTCGTTCAATTGGTAGAGTACTTTCAATGCGATCGTGAGGGTTGGAATCTATGCATATCGGTTGGTGTCTAGTACATGTTGATAAAGAGCATTAACAAATGCAAATTTAAATGAAATTACAGTAAAGTTCTGAATCCACCAAGACGAAACACTTTCGCGTGGAAGTCTCAACTTAGAGAAACTTTTGTAGATACACCGGGGACGAAACGGTGAGCGCCGAAACAACTCACCGGAAACAAGATTTTTTAATGATTACTTCGCACTTTTTCCTGCTAGAGAAAAAAACGATACTTTGAAAAGCAGAAAATACTGCATCCCGTGTGCCTTTTGTTCTTATTACAAATAAATTGTCTAACTGGAAATGGAAAACTTTTTTTTGTTTTTTTTTTTTTTTAACTTTTATTCGATTGGTAGCCGTTCATTTTTTTTTATGATCAGCCAAACATTTATTTATAGCATTTATGTTTTCAGACAGCGCTTCGATCGAAAGAAATTTCATTTGTAGAATATGTAGATAGTCGATGTATATTTTCCTTTCATAAATTCATAAAGTCCAGCAGTATAATTAAGAAATTTAAAGAATATGATAGTTGTCAATTTTTACCCTTGATTTATGCGCGGGTCATACCAAATTTCATAATTTTCGGCCTAAAAATACTCCATACTTATCTGTGAGATTGACTTATACGCTAGTTACTTGTCAACTGTTAAGTGTTAAAGTTTTTCATATACATTTAATATTTTAATTATTTATTTGTATCTTCAGTTGTGTATTCAGTTTGAAACTTGTCATAATAAAATACTGTTGATTTCTTGTAGGCCGCAAGTTAAAAAGGAATTTCTCACAAGATCTAGCACTGTTTTAAAGAAAGACATCTCAAAATAAGAGAAGGACGGGCATGTTTGAAAAAGATCTAGAAACTGATTCAAGTGTTAGTGATACATAAGCATCACATTTAGCCAAAGGGAAAGTTGAAAAGTACTTGTAACAGTTTATTTCATATATTTCTAAAGGTTTCAATTGTTAAGTCTTTCTCTGCAACTTTTATAATGTAAAAAAAAAAATACAACCAAGAGCATTGTTTGTTTTTATACATGTACCTCCTATTAGTTTCATTACTTCAAGTGATGTATTTTATTTATATAATCTGACTAGTAGAAACATACATTAATATCCCAAATTGTAATAAACCATAATGCATCAACTGATTTATAAATCTTTTGACAAATCAAACTGAAATAATAATGTTTTTGTTTGAAGACATTTCTTTTTAACTCGTTTCTGACTTAAAAAATTGTTTTCTTTATTCAAGAAATACTCAGAAATGTTTAATTTTTTTTCCAGTGGAATGTCATGAAATTGACTCTATTTTTTTGTAAACTTAGTCTATTCATTTTTGGGTAGTGCTTCATTTTTTTGTGTTGATTAAATTCAACTGAACCTAGACTTTAAGTTGTATGTCATTGCTCTTGATAAATTCTTATAGGGAGAATACAATTGCTGTATTAGGAACATTACTACAGAAACTTACGTTTCTAATACAGCAAATACTAACTATTCTTCAAATATCTTTGACATTTGCTTTGTGTTTTGTGATATCTCCAAAATTAATACTACAGCATTTTAGGCCAACACTAGAACATCCCAACATACAAAGCAACTATTTATTTTTTTACTAGAGAAAAGATATTTATCTTGTGTATCAAGCAATTTTTTTGGTTTAAGGTTGGTTGGATTAATTTATGCACAAGAAATCTGGATTATTCTTGCATTGTGCTGAGAGGATTCCTGTGTAGAAAAAGCCATTGTCCCAGGCCATAATTAACAGTGTGATATATTAGAAACTGTGTTTTTGCTTTTTTTACCCCTTAGATATTGTGAATACAGTTGCTTACGGTGTAAAGAATGCATACAAAAGTAAATAAACTATATTTGTGATACTTGAAATCTAGACCTGAATTCTTAGTTGTGTCATCACGTCAATTCATGTGTTGGCACAAACTAGGCCAAGCCATGAGTCTCAGCATGAAATCCATGGCTTGTTAAGTTTTGGTCCTGATTTTTGGTGTCATTGAATTCAATCCTGGGTTCCATCCCCATTTTCAGTAGTTTTATTGTTTGAACATTATAATCATATGTGTATAGTAATCAGGGAATTTAGTCATGACTTAATCCTGGTTGAACCTGTATATTCTGTAAATACATCATGACCTTTATATTTGTGGAAAAAAACTTCATACTAATCTTTCAAATTTTTTTTTTCTTCATATTACAGATTTGTCATGTTTGTTTTTTGTTATCCAAATCTTTTTTCTTAATAGTATACATCTCTTCTTTTTTGTGAACAATTTTTTTTCGAATATATTGAGTTCAATGATAAGCTAATAGAACTTTTTTCCCGATTAGTTAGGCACAAAAAATGATCATCATTTTCATGTTATTTTTTTTTTAATTGCTCAAACATCAGTATAGTTTTAAGTTGGGCTGCTGATTTTTTTTTTGTTCTATTGATAGTTTTGATAACGAAAATGTGGTTATATTTTTTTAAAACCATTTGAAAAGATTTGGTCTGATATTTTTTTTTTTACACATTTTATTAATTCTACAGAGTAAGCTCTTTCATGTTTGCCACACAGGAAGTTGTGGCTTTAAATTTTAGTTAATAATTTATTCTTCTCTTTTAAATGTTGGATTTACGTTATTTTTTTCTATTCTATTTTGGGCCTTTTCAAAGATGAAAAGGTATCCATTTGTTTTGGTTTTTTTTTGCTCACTTAAAACAAAGTGAAACATTGATTGATTTTTTTTTTCTTCAGCAGTCCATCTGAAGGAGTACTTACAAAAATGTCAACATTGACAATGTTTTTTTTTTTACTTTTAGACTTGTTTGTATTCTATGTTGTGCATAGTTTTCATTATTCAGATTTTGTATTAGTAAAACTATGATAAATGTTCTAGATTTCATTCAATTGCATCACTACTAATGGTAGCATTTATTTTTTCTACTTTTTTGTTTTGTTCAAACTCCTGTTTGTTTGTTTGTTTTTTTTAAGTTAATTTTCCAAATAAAAACAAAAAATGTATATTTTTGAAAATGTTTTTTACATTTATTTTGTAGAATAGTATTTAGTTAGTCTAATTTATTAAATCGGGAAAAATGATTAAATTTGTTAACATTTACAGGGAAAATTGGGATTGAAACATCTAAATACTTTTTTTTCACTCAATATTTCGTTGAGTGTAAAACTAGCCCCTCAGAGCTCAGTTTAGAATTAGATATGAGCCTACTATAACAATCCCACAATATAAATATATGGACTCTTTTTTTTTCCTATAGCCCATGCTGCAGTGGCTATAGGTCATCTATATTTAAGAGATACTGAAGAAAGTAGACTATAAATGTGGCACAAGTAGACATTGGAAAAGGATAGTACTAATTAAAAAAAGAATGTCTAAAATTGAATCAAATCATCTAATAATAAGCAACCACCCTCATAATAATTATCTCCGTAAAGTTTTAGGGTCTAAAATAAAATTGAAGTAATTTTGTAATGATAATCATTTTCTTGTACATCTCCCAACACATGTAAGATAAGGATATATTTTTCTAGGGGCTCCAGCAATAAACCAAATATAACAATAGTAATACATGTATCATATAAACAAGAATTAAGAAGTTTAACTAGGTTTTGTTTTCGTAGAATTTCAATAGGTTCGAATTTTAAATATAGCAAGTTTAGCTGTGTGAACTATTTTACATGTATGCTTTTAATGATACGAAATGTCCTTGGGGCATTCATTCCTATTAGAACGATACCCTAGAATTGCTTGAAAATATGTCCCTATTGGTTGTTGAATGAAATTTAGATCACGCCATACTTTCCATCTTAAGCATCAAAGAAGATACTCAATTAGTTTAAAGCTCTTACAGCATGTATTCGGTAACATATTTTGCTACAAGTTGAACAGAGGGGCAGGTTTTTAGAGCACTTTTTTTTCATACATGCCAAACTTAACTTAGTTTATTCAGTATATAATGACTGATCAAACCTATGGTCTCTTAAAGGAGGCAAAATTGTTTTCAATGCTATTAACTAAAGGCCGTGAAGCAGTGGGTCACATGACGCATTGTTTCCCAATTATGTATCGCATTCAGATGTCATTGAGCCATTCGGATGTCAGCGTTCGCGACCTCGCTGTGAGGCTCCGTCCGTCACAAAAAAAGAAATCGCGTGCAGCCTCCTGATCTCATTGTGTACAGCTCCATCTAGAGGCTCACGGCTGACAAATGATCTCTCCTTGGCTTCAAGATTAGTCTCATTCTGACTCCGTGGGTGGGGGGACATAGTGAAAGCTTTGACGCATGCGCAGGAGTCGTGGGTAAGGAAATTGATCGGTCGGACATTAGTTGTTCCCCCCCATCACAACAATACTGATTCCTTCATAATATTGGGGATAAAGGGGGTGATAATTTGAGCGTGTCATTAAATGTCGGACCGGAATAGAAAACGGGTACAAAAAACAGGCAGATGTAAAGCTAATACATGTTTCTCACAGTCTGTGTGTGTGTGTGTGTTGGTAAAAGTAACACACACACACGGGTCTACGAATGATATACAATTCAAAATAAATGACTAAAACACCATTGGGCTTAGTGCCGGTTCAATGGCTGCTTGCACCCTGAGCGAGTCCGAAGCGCCCCTTTTTGGAGCGGCAACAAAGGCAAACGCCCAAGCAGGGCGCAGCATATCGTACATCTAGAGCCCCTGACAAGTGGGGCCCCTGTGTTCCCTTTCTCCTCGAAAAGGGCACTAGCTTTGTTGTAACAAAAAACAAAATTAGCTGTAATAAATTTCAAATTTCGAAAGCGATGTGTTCCTCGCCGCCTCACCCTTTTTGGTTACGCGTGTAAAGTATGAGGAGGGGAGGGGCTTTTGGAGATTTTAAAATTACTTGAAAAAAACAACAACAACATAATCTTGGTACCTCTTAC